>JAMPIV010022022.1:0-350440 GCA_024509875.1 Oreohelix idahoensis | reverse complement strand
AAAAAACCACATAACAAAATATAAATACCAAACAAACCCCCCCCCCCCCCCCCCCCCCACACCCCTAATTTATTTAATCATTAATTAATCTTAATAATTAAATATCTTACATTTCTTAAAAAAACATTTTACACTTTTTAACATCAAAAAAAATCCCACATTCTTTATATATAAACCTTTTTTTATTTAATATTTTTATTAACTTCATCCCCTTTCCCCCCCCCCCCCCCCCCCCCCCCCACATCCTTTGATATA
This sequence comes from Oreohelix idahoensis, assembly GCA_024509875.1. Lineage (NCBI taxonomy): Eukaryota > Metazoa > Mollusca > Gastropoda > Stylommatophora > Oreohelicidae > Oreohelix > Oreohelix idahoensis. The sequence goes on along the minus strand of JAMPIV010022022.1, from coordinate 350,185 downwards.
TAAGTTTGAAATATAAGCGTAAATATCGTTAGACATGCCACCTTCGAATATTGATTATTTTGGAATACGCCCTATTGACACAATATGGTAGTCTTTTCATGGCTAAGCCGCTGTTTAAAAACAAAAGACGCTCACTACCTGGCGACACAATGGCCGGCGCGCCGGGGCATGGACAACAACGTTTGTTTCCAGATGGTGAAAAGAGAGCGGTATGTGTCTTAGATGTGAACATGATTAGGGAAAACCGTCTCACAAAGAATAACAGGAAATACAGGAAAGCGACAATGGATGCAACATTTGTGACAGGAGAAGGCGGGTGTATTTTATTAACCGGCCAATCCGGTAACACCGGGTTGTCACGCAAATTAACCCATAGCACGGAATTGAAAGTTTGTGGCGAAATGCCCACCCACTTGTAAATATGGAGGCCTCGTGATTGGTTTAGAGGCGGAGTTTCACGTTACAGGCAAGATTTGGGAACATATGGGCGATTTAGGAATACAATGGACTGCGGAGTCTGCCAGAGAGCAGTGTGACGGTATTGCCTCCACTGCTTTGCAGTAGTGGTCCAACAGTGGCAAAAACTCAAAAGTATCTAATATGGGCTTCAAAGATGTCTACCTTCGCATACGATTACTCTTGGCAGAGTTGTAGATAGAAGGGTAATGACGCTTCTATCCCGAGGTAGTGTTCACGAGATATTCAGAAAAACGAAAACAATGCTGCATTGGCTGAGCACGTTAATTCTATGATCTGCCGACCACTTTTGTGAAGGATTAAGCAATTATTTATTTCAGTTCGTTAAGCCCCCACCCTGATTTACTCAGTGGAATTCTTATTATTCTGGTATAGCTCTGTTTAGAGTGTGTTTAGTACATCGACTGAGACAAACATGCAGTACATTTAAAACGATTGAATCGAAGTTAAATTTGTATATTAACACATAACATATTTATTAATCATTTAGTTTTAACAAGGTTAAAATAATTGAATAGTTTAACAGAAACTTTTCATCATTGAATGATAGTAGGTTTTATGAAAAAAGTTCACTTTGGCAGCTTATACGTTTCACTTAGCTGCCAATAGTAGTTTCTGCTCCCGCTGATGGGTTATGTGCAGATAGGTTACGGAAGTTCTCACGTCTCTAGTCACTATTTACAGGTGCAGCACGTTTCAAGTACAATCAAGAAGTAACTGCCAAGCTGGTCCCGCGTTTCTACGTCAGTCCACTTATACCCTCACTTTGTTCCAGAGATTAGTACCCTCCTGGTACCACCAACAACTACGGTAAAAGAATAGAAACGAAACGCTGTCCCGAGTATTGCGTTTCCAGACACATACTTATGTGTCCCCTTTCTCTTATTCTACCATCCCATTTATTCTCAGAATTTACCCTCGATGAGAATTAAACTTAATCCCTCGAGAGAAAATGTTCTTTACATTTGAATTGAATAGCTTTATCCTTATTTTACATTTAAATGAAAAGGTTAATAGTACAGATAGAATATGTTTACATTTACATCTCCACTGTTTGAAAAGTGTTCACAATATAAACTGAATGTGTTTTCATTTACATTTACACTGATTGAAAAGTTTAAACTTTCATTAACTCTAAAGTGAATATGTTTACATAGACACTTACACTGGTTTGAAACTGTAAGTATTATACTTAGAATGTACATCATTTCTTTCATTTTCTCTCCTCTCTCTCTGCTTCCATATGGTACTTGGGACTACCGATGCTTTTAATTCTCTGTAAAGACTAGCAATAAAGCGGTCACCAGCCCGTGCAGTGGTGGTTCATGAAATCATCATTATATATCGTGGGGAGGTTTGAGCCTCAAATGGACAGCTTGGGGGAATCCACTAGAATAAAGATAATAATATCTTATTGATAGTCTGCGAGTTCGAAGAAACTGCCTCTCCTCGGGAAATAGTGTACTAGAAATCCTTAATGCAAAGAGAATTCTGGCAACTAAACAGGATATTTTCTGGACGATAAATTCTTCCTCAGGAATCCTACAAAAGGACTGTGTAAAACACATAAGGTTGAGAAAGAGATTTGGTGTCCAGCCACATTTAAAATATCCCGACCCAATAGAAGTTAATTGAATGATGGCTGAGCCCCCAGGGTGTAGATTTTTATTTAAAACAAACTACAGCCCAAAATAAAGTTAACAAGAAAAATAACAGACGCTGTTAAGTTAAATTGAATAAAAGGGTATAGATTCTCACAGGTCTGAATATACATATAAAATGAAATAAAGTTTAGCTCTACTGTTTGTATATAAGGCCGAAACACTTGTTGGACGGGGTGACTCCTTCTGATGATCAGATTGCTTCCTGTTGTATCGCTCTGTAAAGAGTTTCCTATCATAGGAAAAAAACAACTAGTTTGTCATCATATGGACAGTAGATCTCTTCTATGGTAGTTTTGCTTGTAGGTGTTAATACTCATCTCTCCGAAGGCCTGTAGTAGCTGCGGAGATGATTTTGGTTCGGACTCTCTTGGTTTGGTCTGCCCCAGCATGTTGGTCTCATAACAGTTAATGGGTTCAGAGGGTGTCAGAGATTGCTTCCCTGGACTCAGTGCACATCCCAGATAAAGATGGAGTAAGTCACCTCTGCTGAATACCTCTTCTGTTTATGGGATGTGTGGTATGGAATGGGTTACTGGTAATAGGATATGGTGGGTAGGGGTAATCATTTTTACCGTGGACTCGTACCCTGCTTTGTACCCTGGACCCGTAACTGGTTTTGGTACCTTGTAACCGCAACCTCGGTTTGTACTTTGTAACCGCAATCTTGGTGGACTGGAAGCAATTGAAGTCCCATTAGTGGCTTCAAGAGCAATCATCTCTTAAGTCTGATGGCCGGTAAGCGTCCATCAAAAATTAAATTTAACACAATGCTAACTATCATTCAGTAACTGTGTGTTATCTATTATCAATGAAATACTCCTTCTTAACTGACATTATAGCGTCTCTTGAGTTCTCAGTCTCTATCTGGCTGTCTGCTTATTTACAGCAGTGGTTTTCCCCATGTAGGCAATGAGTTTCACAAACTACATTCTTAAAGTCCTGGTTCCTGTTGAAAGTAACATTCATATAAATGATAACAGCTTGGGTCATCAAATGGTCGAGAACACTGGTTCACCTAGTGCCCATAGAGCAGTATTTTAATTCTGGGGTTACTGTCAACAATAGTTTGAGAACCACCGAGTAATAGTTTCATTTGCTGCTTTAACATGTTGGGGTGTCATTGCTGCCAAGGTCTGAGAACCAATGATTTACATTCTTGCTAACTGAGCAGTAAATCATGTGGAGGGTAGTCATGGTCTCAATGCTTGAGAACCGCTGACTTACATTTTGCCAGTCAAGTGGTAAATTCATTTTAAATAGCTAAATACTTGTAAACATTCTTAAAGTCCTGGTTCCTGTTGAAAGTAACATTCATATAACTGATAACAGCATGGTTCTTCAATCCTCAAACATGGTATGTGCAGAGAATTGCATTACATACATGTAAGAACATTCCATGATGCAAAACACATTAATGTCCAATATGAGACAAAGGGAGAAGTGATTGAGAACACATTTATCAAGTTTGTAGTCGTGACAGAGAACACTGAAGCATTATAAGAAATAGAAAATAGAAGGACCACGAATACACTTCTGTTCTGCTTGGGTCAATATGCAAATCCCAAAGTAACAACAATAATATACATCACTAGTCAACAACCAAAATGTACCAGAACTGAAAATAGCTGATCTTAACTAATTTTGGTGTGCTGAAAACGAAAATGACATTAAAAAATGTTGATTGGCTCTAGTTTTCAAGATATATGCTACTAGTTTATTTAATTACGGTCAATTTATATATATGACGCAACTGTTGTGGGCGATTGCATAATTTTTTCTAATGACCGATAAAAATGTAACTAGAAGTTGATGATGCAATCTTACCTATGATTACATCACCTTTGTGTATAAATATCTTATCTCTGATAAAATTTTGCCATTAGTTAGTGCATTTGTCCTTATCAAAAGTATCGTAGTTAGAAATGCCTAGAACATGTGTGAACAGTGCTAATAATTTTTGTTATATATGTGGTGAGGTGACATTTGTATCACAGAAACGAAATATAACTAAAGTGATTAAGAAGGCGTACAGTTTGTATTTTGGCTGCAGAATAGGAGATCAAGATAAGAGCTGGGCGCCACACATATGCTGCAATACATGTGCACCACATCTTAAACTATGGTTGACTGGCAAAAGGCAAGCTATTGTCGTGAAACGAAGTGTAACCCACTACTTTGTTAATCACTATGTCGAGATACAGATTTGCTTCAACCAATCAACGATCAACGTTCACCAGTCTCTGAGACAGAATAAATTAACGGCCATCATGTTCACGCAAGATGGCGGATTTAAACTGAATAAAATTAGGCTGTATGAGACCAGGTACAAAACCGGAGGAAACCAATCATTTTGCTCCGCCAGGAACCAACCGAAAGCTTTCCTCAAGTATTTACCTGACTATATAATCGGGCGGATTTTATGCTAACCACGCAATCCCGAACTTGACGCCAGAGATACCGACTGACTGAAGGGGAAGAAGCTGTCACTTTGATTTATAACTTACCTGAGGGCATCGACCTGCAACCTACTTCACTAAGTCGCGTCAAAACCTGGCCAGTTTAAAATCCTAGGAGGGTAAATATATTTACGATAACCGTTGGTATTTGTTGTGTGTCATTATACTACCTATCAGGTTACTGATTGTATCTTGGGGGAATTAAGTGAATAGACGAAGACTAATGGGACTCATACTTCAATCTATTGTCTCCTATATTCAGTCTATTGTCTCTGATAATTCCAAACTGCAAATATAACCATAACAGTCCTTGTTAGGACTCAATCTATTGTCAGTCTATAACTTCAGTCTATTGTCTCTGATAACTCCAAACTGCAATATAACCAAAACAGTCCTTGTCAGGACTCAATCTATTGTCGCATCTAACTCAATCTATTGTCTCCTATAACTCAATCTATTGTCTCAGATAAGACCAACTGCAATATAACCAAAACAGTCCTGCAATATAACCAAAACAGTCATTGTCAGGACTCAATCTATTGTCGCATCTAACTCCAATCTATTGTCTCCTATAACTCCAACCTGATATATCACCAAACAGTCCTCGTCTCATATACTCCTATCATAAGAACATAACAATATTGTTAGGATATATGTTACCAGCTATTGTCAGAGAGGGCGTGATATAGTATAGGGGGAAGGACATTGTTGTATCACACCTAGGTGTACATATTATTGGATTTATTCATGTATTGATTTATATTATGGAATGTATTAATGTAGTAAATGTATTCATGTATTGAATCTATATTATTGAATGTATCCATGCATTAGTTTATCAGAAAGAATGTTTTGCAAGTAGACACCTGTCTTGTCTCGCTATTGCTAAATCATACTGAGCCATGTTGTCATTCATCCTACATGCATACATCTGAGACACGCTCATTTCACTCACACTAGAAATAGGTGGGCTTGAGGACAGAAATTAGCCCCTATTTTTGCTTTGTTACAGGTTTATTTGTGTCCTAAAAACCTGAGGTCGTATGTTCGAGTCAATCCCGCTGCCTGGAACTCCGCAGGAGCATAGAGGTTGACCAGACTCTACATCTTTGGTCCCCCTCAGTCTTGGGTGGGCTAAAGTAACGAGCCTCAGCAGGAGTGTGTGAACCAAACAAAGCAGAACAGACTTAAGAGAGATGAGTACACATTAGTACCATTTCTGTCGGCATTGTGAGCATAGAACTGTCAATGAAGAAAACGTGAATTAGCGTAGCAAGAGACAATAATAAGATCATAGTGGATAAATTATACGAAAATAACAGCACAGCTGATATAAGTTTTTTTTGTTCCTATAATTGGAAAACTTGTTGTAATATTTATTTACATAACTATATAAATATTAACTATTTGTAAATCATATGTAAACTTACAAATTCATTACATTCCATTTTTTTTCAACATTCACCCTTCAGCACAAGAGTAGATAGTGTATATACTAAATAAATAATAAGGAAATTGTATTTGAAGACTTGTCAATTTTATCTTTGTTAAGTAAAATCTGTTTCCTTGTTTTTATTTAATATCACAGTTAGTTACACAGCGGAGGTGGCACTTTATGTCGGTCTCCTCTCTACTATTGTTTCGAGATCAGAACATTCACAGCCGTAACTAATTTGTGATACCAGTAGTCCTCTCAGACACTGGGACTTCACCATTTTCTGCAGAAATTCTATTTCTGTAATTGTCAGTACTATACTGATCCAAGAGCCAAAATAAAACCTCTCGCCACACTGGGGGCTCGTTCCTGGGATATTTCTGTATATCTTGAGCCATACTTAGTCTATTCATCTATCTACACTCTATCTTGTGCCACCCATAGATAACATAAGAAATATATTTTTGAAGAAAAAAAATAAAAAAAAAATTTTGGGATTTTTAAAAACAATATTTTTTCTTAGGAGGAGTACCATTTAGTACTCAGTAAATAGTTGATGCTCACAAAGTTGCACGGAAATTTTTTGTTCATTTAAATTAATTAAGTTTTAATTACAATAATTTGGTTATAGTAAATTTACATACCCTCTCTAAGTAACGCCATGGCTGATCTAGTGAAGTTCAGGACTGCGATCATGCAGATGGGTAAGGAATTAAATATGACAGGTGATGCTCTTACTCAGTATGTCACAACAGAAGTGGACAAACACATGGATAGGGAAGAAAGAAAGTTGCAATTAGAGGCTGAAGAAAGGCGGTTGCAAGCAGAAGCCAAAAGACTGGAAGCTGAGAGAGAAGACAAAAGGATGGAAGCTGAAAGAGAAGCCAAAAGACTGGAAGCTGAAAGAGAAGACAAAAGACTGGAAGCTGAGAGAGAAGACAAAAGACTGGAAGCTGAAAGAGAAACTAAAAGGTTAGAAGCTGAGGAAAGGAAATTACAAGCAGAGAGAGACCATCAGTTGAGATTAAAAGAGCTTGAAATTCAGGCAAATACTGGCAATAATGGTGGTAGCTCACCTCACTCTGAGAGTAGCTCCAGCCAGAGCACCTCAAGTGGGGCCATGAATTTTCATCTGGACCCATTTGTTGAGAAAGAAGACGCCATTGAGTCGTACCTCGATAGATACGAAAGACTAGCCACTACCTATGGCTTAGTGAAAGAAAAATGGAGTCTTAAACTATCTCAGGGATTGAGAGGTGTGGCCTACGATGTGTATTTGAAGCTCTCAAGAGATGACCAGGAAGATTATGAAATCCTGAAGCAGGCACTGCTTGTGAGATATGAAAAGAACTCAGAATCATATAGAAAGAAATTCCGAACAGCTAAACTTCTTCCAGGAGAAAACTATCACCAATTCTCTGCTAGACTGGAAACCTATTTGGAAAAATGGAGTAGTTTAGGAAAGTGTCAGGATCTGAAAGAAATGATAATGATGGAGCAAGTGAAAGAGTCCATGCCTCAAGAAATGAGGAAGTTTATCATGGAACAAGGAGCAGAGAGATTGGAAGATATTGTAACTGTTGCTGAGAGATATCAAGCAGCTCAGGCAGAATTATTAGGAAATAAGAAGAAGCAGGGTGAAAACTTCAAATCATCACAAAACTATACCAAATATGAACAAAAGGACCATACCACAAGGAACAAACAAAGGTTTGACCAAAAGGACAAAAACCCTCTAAGATCGGATAAGACACCTTACCGGAAGGAAGGAAAGTGGTGTAAAACTTGTCTAATGAGTAACCACAATACTGCGGACTGCAGAAGGAAGAATCCTCCTCATCATGCTGCATGTCTTACAACAGGGAATCAGGGAAGGAAGGAAATGGCAGTAAGTCAGAAAGACTTCCATCATCCCCCTGTCTGTGAGGAAGTGACCGTGAATGGCACTCAAGTACTGTGTTTATATGACACAGGATTGGACTTTGATTCAGTTGTGTGCTCTTCTCTAGTGAGTCCTGACCAGATAACCACAGAAACAGTGGAAATCAGAGGACCGATCAAGGGAGCAAGAACCATGACACTACCCATAGCTCGAATCAACATAAGATCTCGCTATGTGGAAGGAGAAATCAAAGCAGCAGTGATGGACGACCCTATTTACCCTTTGATTTTGGGGTGTAGGTATGTTTTCCTTGGAGAACCTATAAAACCTGTAGTTATGGCAACAGTCCAGACCAGGGAAAGCTCCAGGAAAATGGAGGAGAATCCTATCAATACTCATCCAGAAGAGATGAAAAAGGCTCAAGCAGCAGACAGCACACTGAAGCCTTGTTTTGGCAAATTGCCTAAAGCACATAACCCTCCAGAGAAAGGAGACTTGTATATGAAGAATGGCCTACTATACAGAAAAGCTGGAACAGGACCTAAAGGGCATGGACAGCTTGTAGTGCCAAAATCTTACAGGGAGAAGGTTATGACGCTAGGACATGCTATACCCTTCAGTGGACATATGGGAATAGGGGCCACTGGACAAAGGATAGCCTGTCACTACTTCTGGCCAGGAATTACAGAGGACATAAAAAGATATGTAAGATCTTGTCCAGAATGCCAAAGAGTAGCTCCTAAGCATAGGACTGCACCAGCAACACTGGGAGAAATGCCTATTATGGGAACCCCTTTTGAACGTGTTGCAGTAGATATTGTTGGACCCCTCACTAGGACCAAGAAGAGAAATGCTTACATCTTAACCTTGGTTGATACTTGCTCTATGTGGGGAGAAGCAGTGGCCATGTCTGCTATAGATTCAACGCACGTGGCAGAGGCCCTGTTGACAATATTTACCCGATTAGGTTTCCCGCATCAGATATTGACTGACAATGGGTCTCAGTTTAAGGGAAAGCTAACACAAGAAGTATTCAGGATATTTCAAGCCAGGCACTGTCATTGTAGTCCCTACCATTCCCAAGGGAACGGTCAAGTAGAGCGGTTCAATGGTACGCTAATTTCAATCCTTAGAAAGCTGGCGAGTGAAAAACCTGATACTTGGGATACATACTTACCCGCTGCACTATTTGCATATAGGGAAGTACCCCACAACTCAACTGGATTGGCTCCAGCTACATTGTTGTTTGGAAGACCAATAAAAGGTCCACTGGAAGCATTGCTGCGGACATGGACTGATGAAAAGGCAGAGGAAACAGTGACTTCCGCATACCAGTACGTCAACGAGTTGACATCTCGATTGAAAGCAGGTTGGAAACTGGCCAATGATAACTTAAGACAGGCCAGGAGGAACTGGAGAAACTTTCCAGGACCAATTATAAGATTGACAAGAAAGGGAAGGAGAAGGTATATCATGTCAATCTTCTTAAAAAATACTATGACAAGGAATCATCAGAAGTTGCACATATTATGACCCTAGCCATTGCAACAGAAATGCACGGTGAACCACTTCACTCTATGGAGTATCCACTCACAACTACAGAGGATTATGTTCAAGTAAATATTAGTGAACATTTAACTCCAGAGCAGAAGAAGAGGGTTCAGAAAGTGTTGGAAACCCATGCTGATGTGCTCACAGATAAGCCAGGTCGGACGAATCTGTTAGAGTACGACATGAAGGTTACCGACCCTACCCCAGTATGCATGAGAACATACCCTATACCCTATGCGAAAGCCCAAGCACTAAGGGAGGAAGTTGATTATCTGTTGAAGGAGAAAATTATCTCGAAGTCAGACTCTCCCTATAGCTCAAGTGTGGTGCTATTGAGAAAACCGAGTGGTGAACACAGGTTATGTATTGACTACCGGAAGCTTAATGCGATCACAGAATCTCAGGTGGACCCATTACCTGACACCAACCAGCTGTTCTCTACACTGAGTAAGGCTAGGTATTTATCGAAGGTAGATCTAAGCAAGGGATGCTACCAAATACCAGTGAAACCAGAAGTTAGGAAAATGCTGGCATTCAGTACATCAGACGGACACTACGAGTTTAATGTACTACCCTTTGGGCTGAAAAATGCTCCAAGTATCTTTTCAAGAATGATGAGGAAATTGTTGGAACCTCTACAAAATCCCCATATCACTAACTTTATGGATGACATTCTTGTTGCTACAAACACATTTGAAGAGCATATAGTAGCGCTCTCCATGTTGTTTGACAGACTGAGAGAAACTGGATTGACTGCACGTCCAACCAAGGGCTATATCGGTTGTAAGGAGTTGGAATTCTTAGGTCACACTATTTCTACAGGTCATATGTCTCCTGACCCAAAGAATATAGAGAAGCTAAAGAAGGCACCCAGACCTCAAACGAAGAAAGATGTGAGATCATTCGTGTCATTATGTGGGTTCTATCAGAAGTACATACCCCATTTTAACTCTCTGTGTGCACCATTAACTAACTTAACGAAGAAAGGACAGCCTGACAAAATCCAATGGAATGCTGATTGTGAAAAAGCTTACACAGAGCTAAAAGCAAAACTCACCAGCAAACCCATCCTTACACTACCCGATATCACACAGGAATTTGTATTAAGAACGGACGCTAGCAGTATAGGTATTGGTGCAACTCTCTTGCAGAAATCAAAAGCCCAGCCGGAGGAACTTTTACCAGTCGCCTACGCCAGTAGGAAGCTGAATGCAGCTGAGTTGAACTACTCGACCATAGAGAAGGAATGTTTAGCTCTAATTTGGTCCATCAACAAATTTTCACCTTATCTGTATGGGACACACTTCATTGTCCAAAGCGATCACCAGCCTTTAACATTCTTGGCTGCATCTAAAAAGCTAAATTCGAGATTGTTAAGGTGGAGTCTGCTTCTTGCGCCTTATTCCTTTACCGTGAATTACATTCCGGGAAGAGACAATGTAGGAGCTGATTTTTTAAGTCGACACCCTAGTACTCTGGAAGGACAGACGCAAAAGGATTAACCACAGCAGGGGTTTACACGTCAGCTATGACAAGTCACAGCTAGGAAAGGAGGGGGCTATGTCGTGAAACGAAGTGTAACCCACTACTTTGTTAATCACTATGTCGAGATACAGATTTGCTTCAACCAATCAACGATCAACGTTCACCAGTCTCTGAGACAGAATAAATTAACGGCCATCATGTTCACGCAAGATGGCGGATTTAAACTGAATAAAATTAGGCTGTATGAGACCAGGTACAAAACCGGAGGAAACCAATCATTTTGCTCCGCCAGGAACCAACCGAAAGCTTTCCTCAAGTATTTACCTGACTATATAATCGGGCGGATTTTATGCTAACCACGCAATCCCGAACTTGACGCCAGAGATACCGATTGACTGAAGGGGAAGAAGCTGTCACTTTGATTTATAACTTACCTGAGGGCATCGACCTGCAACCTACTTCACTAAAAAGCGTCAAAACCTGGCCAGTTTAAAATCTTAGGAGGGTAAATATATTTACGATAACCGTTGGTATTTGTTGTGTGTCATTATACTACCTATCAGGTTACTGATTGTATCTTGGGGGAATTAAGTGAATAGACGAAGACTAATAGGACTCATACTTCAATCTATTGTCTCCTATATTCAGTCTATTGTCTCTGATAATTCCAAACTGCAAATATAACCATAACAGTCCTTGTTAGGACGCAATCTATTGTCAGTCTATAACTTCAGTCTATTGTCTCTGATAACTCCAAACTGCAATATAACCAAAACAGTCCTTGTCAGGACTCATTCTATTGTCGCATCTAACTCCAATCTATTGTCTCCTATAACTCCAACCTGATATATCACCAAACAGTCCTCGTCTCATATACTCCTATCATAAGAACATAACAATATTGTTAGGATATATGTTACCAGCTATTGTCAGAGAGGGCGTGATATAGTATAGGGGGAAGGACATTGTTGTATCACACCTAGGTGTACATATTATTGGATTTATTCATGTATTGATTTATATTATGGAATGTATTAATGTAGTAAATGTATTCATGTATTGAATCTATATTATTGAATGTATCCATGCATTAGTTTATCAGAAAGAATGTTTTGCAAGTAGACACCTGTCTTGTCTCGCTATTGCTAAATCATACTGAGCCATGTTGTCATTCATCCTACATGCATACATCTGAGACACGCTCATTTCACTCACACTAGAAATAGGTGGGCTTGAGGACAGAAATTAGCCCCTATTTTTGCTTTGTTACAGGTTTATTTGTGTCCTAAAAACCTGAGGTCGTATGTTCGAGTCAATCCCGCTGCCTGGAACTCCGCAGGAGCATAGAGGTTGACCAGACTCTACATCTTTGGTCCCCCTCAGTCTTGGGTGGGCTAAAGTAACGAGCCTCAGCAGGAGTGTGTGAACCAAACAAAGCAGAACAGACTTAAGAGAGATGAGTACACATTAGTACCATTTCTGTCGGCATTGTGAGCATAGAACTGTCAATGAAGAAAACGTGAATTAGCGTAGCAAGAGACAATAATAAGATCATAGTGGATAAATTATACGAAAATAACAGCACAGCTGATATAAGTTTTTTTGTTCCTATAATTGGAAAACTTGTTGTAATATTTATTTACATAACTATATAAATATAACTATTTGTAAATCATATGTAAACTTACAAATTCATTACATGCCATTTTTCAACATTCACCCTTCAGCACAAGAGTAGATAGTGTATATACTAAATAAATAATAAGGAAATTGTATTTGAAGACTTGTCAATTTTATCTTTGTTAAGTAAAATCTGTTTCCTTGTTTTTATTTAATATCACAGTTAGTTACACAGCGGAGGTGGCACTTTATGTCGGTCTCCTCTCTACTATTGTTTCGAGATCAGAACATTCACAGCCGTAACTAATTTGTGATACCAGTAGTCCTCTCAGACACTGGGACTTCACCATTTTCTGCAGAAATTCTATTTCTGTAATTGTCAGTACTATACTGATCCAAGAGCCAAATAAAACCTCTCGCCACAGCTATGCCTTTTGCAGTCCCAATGATTTGGAGAGAGCCCACTGATCATCTCAACAACTGTTACTTTTGCATGGTCCCTCCAACTGGGAAAGGCATATCAAAGAAGAAAAAATGGATTCTGGAATATCCAAACATCCCCTCTGCAATACGTCCGGTACCACATGGCGATGACCTACCAGTTCCCAAAGTGCCAGAATCATTTTCAGCTGCTTCCACTGATGACGAAGAGGTCATTGGTGGTCCTAAACCATCAACCTCAAGCGACCCAGGTTTTGAGCGAACTACATCCACTAAACCACACTTAATAACCCAAGGTGAACTGAATGATCTTGTAAGAAATCTGAATTTACCGAAGAACAAGGCGGAGCTTTTGGGTTCCAGATTGCAACAATGGAATCTCCTGGCAGAAGATGTTACAATTTCTGTGTATAGGAACCGCCAGAAGCCGCTTATTACATTCTTTTTCAAAGAGGGTGACCTTTCTGCGTGCCACAACATTTCTGGTTTAATGGCAGCCCTCAAAATCAATTACATACCGGAAGAGTGGAGGCTATTCATTGATTCATCCAAGACGAGTCTTAAAGCTGTTTTGTTGAATAATGGTAATGTGTTCCGTCAATTCCAGTTGGTCACGCAGTTCATATGAAAGAAACTTATGAAAACGTTAAGCAGCTTTTGAAGTGTATAAACTACGATCATCATCATTGGTCACTTTGCGGTGACTTAAAAGTGGTCGCTCTTTTGCTTGGACTACAGGGTGGATACACCAAGTACTGTTGTTTTCTCTGTGAGTGGGATAGCCGTGCACGAAGTGACCATTACATCAGAAGACATTGGCCAATCAGTCAGTCATTGCAGCCTGGCAGTAAGAACGTTGAGAACCCAGCACTTGTCGACACCAGCAAGATTTTGTTGCCACCCATGCACATTAAGCTGGGTCTCATGAAACACTTTGTCAAGGCAATGGAGAAAACAGATGAGGCTTTCAAATACCTCATCAGAAAATTTCCAAGTCTGAGTGAAGCTAAAATAAGAGAGGGAGTATTTGTTGGTCCGCAAATTCGAACACTTCTTCATGATGACGAGTTTCTTTGCGTGTTGCATGGCAAGGAAAAAGCAGCATAGCTAGCATTTAAGTCAGTGGTGGACAATTTTCTTGGAAACAACAGATCTGATAATTACAATGAAATTGTAGAAAATCTCCTTCTGAAGTATAAGAGTCTTGGCTGCAACATTTCTTTGAAAATTCATTTTCTGATTCTCATCTGGATTTCTTTACGTCAAACTGTGGAGCGGTCAGAGATGAGCATGGTGAACGATTTCACCAGGACATTGCTGCTATGGAGACAAGGTATCAAGGCAATTGGAGCCCTTCAATGCTTGCTGATTACTGTTGGACTGTGACAAGAGACACTTCATCGATTGACTACAAGAAGCAAGCAAAGAGAGCTCGAACAGCTACTGAATAATGACGGAATGGGTTCAAATGTGCCTTTTTAAAACATGATATGTGAACTTTAAATAATGTTTTTATTTTTTCTATCATTTTATGTTGAAATATCAATTAATTGAGTATGTAACCACAATTTTTATAATGCTAAAGTAGAAAGACTAGCTGTTCACCCCCAGAGAATTAAACAAGCATACTTTATTTGTATTACTGTAATGTAAATTCATCATTAAAAAAAAAAAAAACCAGAGCCAATTGGTGAATTTCATTATGATATTTGAAATCAGCATGTCAAAATCAATAAGAAATGGTATATTTAATTTCTGGTACAAATAACTTTTGAAAATTTGTTGACTAGTGTTGTTTTAACCCTGTCTTGTTTCTGCCAGGCTGTGAAATAAAGATCAGTGGTTAATTAGGTCTATGACCTCAGCAAACTCATACATTAGTTTGAGTGATCTGTAAATATGCAAATAACAATTATTATCACTGAAAATGGAAATACATTAAAACTTAGCTTACAAAAGGTACCGCAATAATAAGCTGTGGATAAACATATGATTATTCATATTATAAAATCTGCAGTATTAGACTACTCACTTCGCTCAACTGAATTCACTACGGATTCTCGCAACAAGTAATGCCCACTCCGGGTCCACAGATTCCGTCTGCTTCGAAGGATGGTTAGCGGTCTAATGGCTTAAAATTCCCTCCCAAAATTCCAGGATGCTGTTCCCGGGCAGGGGTGGGTTGTGTCTTGGGTGGCATTGTTGCAAACTCTATTCTGGTCCCAGGGGTATTAAGTTATCCTCATCTAAACTGGCCCTGTATCCACGGTGCAAATGTCTGGGGCCGAAGGCAGGGTTCCTGCCCCTTCCCTGATTTACGTTCAGTTCGTGACACAAACAAAGGGTCGACTTCCGAACTATCGTAGAACTATTTTTCACCTTTCCAGTGAAATGACTTTCGCTAACGAAGTGAATAATTTATTACCTTTGGCCGTAGTGAATCCTGAGGCTAGCAAATATTGTGAAGTCTAAGACTAGAGAGAGAGACTTTATCATTATAAGAATGAAAAAGATTTCTGAAGGGAATATGTTTCCAATCTAGCGATAGAGATTTTTAGAGGAATAAAATAATAGACAGAAGAAAAAGTTGGTGAGAAGGCGTTACACGACAATTATATACGCTGAGGTTGCCAGCCTCAAATGACTTGGACATCCACTAGCGATTTTCACATATTAATATTCACATGGCAATATATACATTTTAGTTCACATGTTAGTAGTGAAAAATATAGAATGTAAAATGACAACTTACGCCAATCCTGGCTCACAGACTTTTTGCTCAGGTGAAGGAAGTTAAGGCACTTGATTAGGCCTCTTACACGTGTTCTTCGGGGTCGTATTGTCGTTACTTTTATAAGATAATTCCCTCTATGACTCCGTGTGTTTCAGTTTCCTCAGCCTTCCTAATTAAAATGGTTTTCCTGGGCTATGTAAGTCCTTCAAGATTGTTCCACAAAGTCCGGTCTGATAAATGAAAATTGTGAATTCTAGGCTTCACTCTGGCAGGGTCTGGTTTTGTCCTGGCAAGCGTGAATATCACAGTGTCTTAACTCTGAAACGCGTCAGGTTGTATTCCTGTCCAACCCCCGCATATGTTTGCAACGAAGCTAAGAAAGGGCCAATCGTTTCAAACTAAAATGTTGGGTGAGGTAATTTCAAAATATTCCGACATGGAATAATTTTGCACGTGATGCAAAGGTCACGTTTCCCATATATGGCAACAAACCTCCGATGCCTTGTATACCAACTCACAAACACATCGGTAAACTCTCTCAGCAATGTGTGTAAGATGTAACATCTTATTACTTTATCGAAAGAAATCTTGTCAGTCCTTTCTGTCCAAAGTATGTCATCCCGTATTATAAATTTATAAACTAATAAAACGGTATTGAATCAGTTTTACAAATAACAGTTCACATGAGACAAGGGACGTTTCGGGTTTTACCCTTCGTCAGCCACAAACAGGTGACAAAGACAAAAATTACATATAGGTATTACAGAACTATACGATGATGAGAAACATACAACAAATGGGCGATACAAGCAGATGGAAAAAGTAAACAATAACAATACAAGAAAACCGTAAAATCTAAAAGAAATACTGAAACAAGAAAGTAAATAATCCAACGAAACGAAAAAAAAGAAGAATAAACAAAACTGTGGAACTAGTTAAAGTTAGCTTAGCTCGATGCAAAGAATCCGTGGAAGAAAGCGGTAGTCTCTTGTGACAGAATTCGCAAGGAAGTGACGTACGATAGCGACAAAACAAGAGATATAAAAAGATACGAAACGAACCAAAGCAAAAACACAAGAAGATAGATCATAAAGACAACGAATAAAGAATGAAAAAGAGAAAAGCTACCAGAATTTATGCAAAATGATGTATATTTAAACCGCCGGGAGCTAGAACGCCCATTTTAAAAATAAGGCGATTCTCCAACGAAAAGCGAGTCTTGTCATTACCGGCACATGAACGCAGGGCAGTGACATGTATATCGGAATTACCTGAATGGTCAGGTCTATTGAAATGAAGGGCCACCGGTAAATGTTTGTCCTGATAGATGTCATTCAAGTGCTCACGAAACCTGTCTGCCAAACGCCTACCAGTTTCACCAATATAGGTCATGCCACATCTCTTGCAGATGATAGCATAAATCAGGTTTCTGGATTCGCACGTAAAAGACTCTCTAATGATAAATTTTCCTTTAGGAAAAGTGACTGTCTGAGTTTGGAGTACAAACGGACAGGTCTTGCATATCCGGCGTTGGCACGGTTTAGTACCAAAGTAAGATGGGCTAGAATGTCGCAAGCGACTGTGTACAAGAATATCCCTGAAATTCCTATCCCTACGATAAGCTACCAAAGGTGTATCGCGAAATAACTCTTTGGTATCAGGATCAGAGTTGAGAATAGGCAGATGTCGAAACAGAATTCTCTTTACCGCCAGGCAGTGAGGATGGAAAGTTAGAACCAGTTTGAGTCTGTCAGACTGAACAGAAGGTTTAGTAGTGAGTGCCATATGACGAGTGACGCGTGTGATACGATTAAGGGCATCAGATAACACATGTTCTGGATAAAGACGTCGGCGAAAGAACTCAAGCATCTCTTGAGCTCGCTGATGAAAATCATCGTCATCGTGACATAACCGACGCAAGCGAAGGAGTTGAGAAAAGGGAATGGAATTTTTACAGCTAAGAGGATGCGATGAAGTATAAAGAAGGAAACCATGAGCGTCAGTAGCCTTATAATAGACAGACGTTTTAAGACCAATAGGGCTAATAGTCACAGTGATGTCAAGGAAGTTCACTGAGGTCGTAGAAATTTCAGAAGTGAATTTGATGGCAGGATTGAAATTACCAAAATAGTCGATAAATCGACGGAGGTCTACATCAGACATGTCAATAATGCCAATACCATCATCAATGTAGGGGCGGTAAAACTCGGGTATTGGCCCATCATAATTTTGAAAGACCAAATATTCAAAGTGGCCCATAAAAAGGCAAGCGTAACTAGGGCCCATCTTAGTACCCATAGCAACACCACTGATTTGGTTGAAGAATTGGCCATTAAACTCAAAAGAGTTGAGATTAAGAACCAACTCAGCAAGGCGAAGAAGCGGACCTGTACTTATAGTAAGATCAGTACGCTGGTCGAGAAAAAATTGGAGTGCCTTAAGACCATCAGCATGTGGAATAGAAGTATAAAGGGAACAAACATCTAGAAGGAAAAGACGGTAAGTACGATCAGGCGTGAATCTGATAGAATCAAAGGTAGTGATAGCATGAGTAGTGTCTTTCAAATAAGAAGGCAGATTGGCGACCAAAGGCTGGAAAATACTATCAAGGAATTCAGAAATACGTTCAGTGGGACAAGAGCAGGCTGAAACAAAAGGCCTACCAGGGTTAGCAATTTTATGCACCTTAGGAAGCATGTAGAAGGAAGGCTTACCAAGACTACTATCAAAAATATGGAGAGATAAAGCACCAGAAGGGAGATGATCATCATGGACAAGGCCCCGGATAGTCTCATAAACAGTAAGATTATTCCGGACTGTAGCATCACCAGAACAAGGTGAGTAAAAGGTGGTGTTACCTAGCTGTGTAACTCCTTCGTGAATGTATAAGTCCTTACGCCAAACAACCACAGCACCACCTTTGTCTGCCGGCTTGATAACAATATCATCACGGTTTTTAAGGCGTGACAATGTCCGCCATTCAGAAGACGTGAGGTTAGATCGACGGAGACGGCGTAGATTGAGCTGGTCAATGTCATGTAAAGTATTGGCAATATATAAATCCAGAGCACGAGAAGCTCCTGGAGCTGGAGTCCAGTCAAATTTACGTTTGCCGAAACGACGAAAGATATCATCAGTATCGGAAACCCTGGTAGAATCATTACCATTACGATGGTAATATTTGAGACGCATGCGGCGATGGAAGCTGTGAACATCCTGAAGCAGAGAATATTTGTCAAAATTAGAACGAAGAGGAACAAACTTAAGATCTTTGCTCAGGACAGACAATTCATCAGGAGACAGATGCAAATCTGGAGGAATGCAAATAACTTTAGCTTGGGTAGAAGACTGAATAGAGGACCCTAAAGGAGGTTGCGGACGGAGGCGGCGCAATTTCTCTTTTTTATGCGTGCACAAACGAGTATACAGCTCCCTATTCGTGTCATGGATTATAGTGCGAATAAGAGGCAACGCTGCCGGGCACAAAGAAGTCAGTAGACGTAGCTGTTGTGTAAGGTTGGATTTCGAAAGTTCAAACTCAGTCAGCTGGCGTTTATGTATAGCAATGACGCACCTCATACGTTGGAAGGAACATTTCTTCTCAACTTGTTGTAAGCGATGCTGGTCGGCTCAAAGTGATCAGGGCTCCAATTGCCGTATTACCAGCTTTGCGACGAGCGCAGTCTCGCCTTATCAGCAATTAAACAAATACGCTAAGCGATTTTAGTGTTAAGCTGATGTCTGATGTCGGTCGCTGTCGATATTAACCAACATGGTTGTCGATAATATTATCTCAGCCGCTCCTGCAAATGTTTAGGGAAGGGACGGGTAACAAACAGACGTGATGACTTATCTCTGATAGGGGTGTAAGAAGGAAAATACAAAATATCTGCTACAGTGGACAGAGAAAGAAAAGGGTGCGACTCGGAAAAAAATGTAACTGATTACTACCGTAGTGAATGAGAGATCGGAAATAGGTCGCCCCAAAATCCATCTTGCGACAAGCAGTTACAGTTTCAACAGCGTGATGTAGATAATATCCAAGAGCATAGCCTGCAATTAATTCAGTGAATAAAATAATTTATCTATGGTGTATTGTGTTCTTAAAGGAGCTTGCGAACGGGAAGAAGAGGTTAGTGAATCTGTTAGAAAACTATTAATATGTTTTCTTAGTCTTTAGTTAAGATCACTTCTGTACTTAGCATCATAACTAAATGTGCGGAAGACAGTTTTTCAATTAATCCTTCTCGTAAATGATTAATTAAATCAAAAGCTTTTCCTCTAAGATGATAGGAGGTAATTGATAGTTCATACTTCATCTTCATCTAGTTTGCTAGATTATCATTACAGACTTGCTTGTGCACACACTCTCAGGCGCAATATATTTAACACTTCTCATGTGCGTCTCATGTCATTTATAATTACTAGAGAATTTAAATCATCATTAGCTAGGAGCAGTAAAAAAGAAAGTCAACCATTGATATTAAGTGTGAAAACTTACGAAGACTTTTGTGTGTCTTCAGTCCATCAGAAGTCTGAGTCTACACATTACGTGTTTGGCGTCTACGAGAAAGAAACTAGCAAAGTGTACGTCTGGAAAGCAGAATTCCCAATTTAGGAAATCCTTCACTTCCTCAATTAAGAAGTAAGATTTCTCACCCAGTTTTACACTGCGATTGAGCGGCATTTTATTCACTTGCTTATCAAGTGCTCACAAGTTGATTACATATTCAATTATCCAGTTCAACTCACTCGAAAGCTTACCGCATGAGTCAAGCTAAAGCACGCGCAAGTTGACTCTCATATTTATAGCAAGTTCAACACACTCAGAAGAGCGCATTTTGAGAATCAAGATTCCATATTTACAAGCTGATTCGCATATACAGCTAGCAAGCTCACCTTACTCCAAAGCATATTTTATGAATCAAGAGTACATACTCAAGTTGTTGAGTCTACATACCAAGATCATTTCGTGTAAGAGCGCCAGTCTAGCCAGTGCCTTTTCAGGGATTACAGCAGTTATTTTCTTAAGACAATAGTCAACGATTTGTCGACGCTACAGAGATAGTACCAAACATTGAAGGGCTGTATATCGTCAAAGTTCTCATTACCCAAAAGCTTTCATCAGTACGTCCTTGTCTTGGAGATAACCCACATAACATACCATTCACCTACCTGGAATAGTCTACACATATGTGTGTATCATCCTACCCGGGAAAAGCATTAAGAGACACATGGACAGTGTAGATTAGATATCAGTTTGGTAACAAGTAGCATATCACATCATCATTTGGCTTCACATAGGTTCATTCTCCTATTTAACTAACTACATTATTTATGTCTGATCTATGTGTTTTGTGTGAATTGTCTTCACCATCATCACGTTGTAATTACCACTAACACTATATGTGTAGCTATTTGATTAATAAACCAAATAACCGTTTGATCATTATCTAGTTCGTTAATGTATCACTCGTGCTGTCGGTGTTAAATATTTACATATAGGGAAAATTCTACATTTAGATGAGATTGGGGGCTCTTTCTTTTACGGGATCTAAGGACAGACGCTAAGGTCGTGAGGAAATAGAACACTCTCCATAATTTACTAGAAAACACTGTCTAGTGGAGAGCATTCACATTCTCTTCTTCTTGTACTAATCTCGAACAGGTCTCTTTCTTTATTAACGAGCCAATTTATGGAGACCTTCTTGGTAACATTTCATAGGCCATCGTGCAGCGACAACTACTGTTGTAGCTATACCAATATCAACTTACGACAGATAGTGAATCTTTAGAGACTTCACTTTGCTATAGTGAATCTTTAGAGACTTCACTTTGCTATTTGCAGCTTTTTATCAGGCGGGGTGACCAGTTCCCTTCCATACTGCCTTTGCCTTCCCTAACTCACGAGTAGAGTCATGTACCCTTTACAGCTCAGTAGATTGGAGTGTCACGCTGTCAGGTTCGGTCCCGGAACCCGGTAACTTATTAATCTCAAGTAGTGTTTAAAAAAAAAGTATCAGACACACATTTATCATAATCAACTCGTCCTGGAGAATGTTTATGTCTTTATCGCAGGTCTGTGGCACGTGTGCCAATATCTATTACAACCAATGAGCTATAGCCAGGAAGCTAATCTATATTCGTGTTATGACAAACACACCCTCTGAATGAATGTCAGCCATCAACATGGGTCACAGCATTAATGATACTGAGACCAATATTTTGTTTTTCTTTTCAAAGAGCGAGTCTTATGATAAACTGTAAGACTTTGCGTAATGTCTTGTGTATTTTAGGCTTCCTGTTTCACGGATGATTTGCTTTATCATGTATGCATAATCTATTAGAGTCTGCGACGGTACAGAAGTGGTTTGTTTTATTTGTTTCGGTCCATGAGTATTCGAGTTTTAACTCTTCTTTCCCCTTCTCCATTTGGGGGGATGTTTCCAGAGATTTCTTGCAATCCCAGAAGGCTTCACCAGCTCAGCAAACCAAACACTGTTTAACAAACCAGGCCTGTTAAGTGGCTGGATGGTTTCATACCACGAATGAGAGACAAATACCCTAGAGGTATTATTAAGTAGCAATTTTTCTTCATCGTCCATAAGCCCCCCTTTCCCGAGGGGTAAGTCTTCAAAAAACGTACGCCACGTCTTCTTGTCCCGTTCCATCAGGTCAAGGTCTGTTCATATACTTTTCATTTTTTTTATATCTGTCCTCAGTTGTCTTCTCCATGTGCTCTTTAGTGTTCTTCTGCTTCTCTTGCCATGAGGATTCCAGAACAATAACGGCCTTGACATTTGCTTACTTACCTGCTAAGTCGTTCCCCTTCTACCGTCAGGTGTAGAGGTTTGGAAGAGAGAGCGCCAGACTATCCTTTTTGCTGTCTTCCTCCAAAGATTGTCTAATGTTGTCCTCCCAGCGGACTTTGGGTCGTCCTGGAGGTCTGGATCCCTGGCTCTTTGTTTCCCGTGCTTGTCGTGGTAGCCGATCTTCTCCCATTCTGCAGACATGGCCAAACCATCTTGAAATAATAGCATAAGGAATGAAGAAGACATAGACAGACGTTGAGCTGATGTCACGTGACAGGAAGACTTGGTTGACGTTTTTTTAATGTCTATGGTCCTTGGGGAGTTCAAAGGTGATGATGAAGCTTAAACGTTTCCATTAAACTTTGTCCCGTATAGTTTCCGGGACAAAGACAGAACAGGACTATTGCTTCCTGCAGCTTGCAAAAGGCGACTTACATGAGGTTGTGTATGGAGCTAGCATGAGGTTGTACATGGAGCTAGCATGAGGTTGTGCATGCGACTAGCATGAGGAACAATTGCTTGTCCATTAAACACTAACTTTTGTGTGGAAACGAGTGCATTAACAATTAAATACACACACGAGCAAATTTACAAACTAGCATACAAACATATTAACACATTCACACACACATATACACAACATATATACATATATAAGGGACATAAATGTATTTATACACATTAATGTTGACGCATCTCAAAATACAACCAAAGCCAGCCATTCTCAAGCTGTTTATTCTGGAGGAACCTTTCAAATAATTTTCAAGTCTCACCAGACCTAAGGGTCTTTTATATTTGGACATGCGCCCTAATATAACCGACTAGGTTGAACGGAACGCGCCTCGCCAAAACGAGGCAAATCTTTATTTTAAAAAAAAATAAAAAAAAAAATTAGGTCTCAGGGAACCACTGCATAAAAATTATTATAGCTGCAGCTCACGGTACGTTAGCGTGATCAGTATGTTGTAAGTATGTTATCAGTTAACGTGACCAGTATGTTGTAAGTATGTTATCAGTTAGCGTGATTAGTATGTTGTAAGTACGTTATCAGTTAGCATGATCAGTATGTTGTAAGTATGTTATGAGTTAGCGGGATCAGTATGTTGTAAGTATTTTATGAGGTAGCGTGATCAGTATGTTGTAAGTATGTTATCAGTTAGCGTGATCAGTATGTTGTAAGTACGTTATCAGTTAACGTGATCAGTATGTTGTAAGTATGTTATCAGTTAGCGTGATCAGTATGTTGTAAGTACGTTATCAGTTAGCGTGATCAGTATGTTGTAAGTATGTTATCAGTTAACGTGATCAGTATGTTGGAAGTATGTTATCAGTTAGCGTGATCAGTATGTTGTAAGTATGTTATCAGTTAGCGTGATCAGTATGTTGTAAGTATGTTATCAGTTAACGTGATCAGTATGTTGTAAGTATGTTATCAGTTAACGTGATCAGTATGTTGTAAGTATGTTATCAGTTAGCGTGATCAGTATGTTGTAAGTACGTTATCAGTTAGCGTGATCAGTATGTTGTAAGTATGTTATCAGTTAACGTGATCAGTATGTTGGAAGTATGTTATCAGTTAGCGTGATCAGTATGTTGTAAGTATGTTATCAGTTAGCGTGATCAGTATGTTGTAAGTATGTTATCAGTTAACGTGATCAGTATGTTGTAAGTATGTTATCAGTTTAGCGTGATCAGTATGTTGTAAGTATGTTATCAGTTAGCGTGATCAGTATGTTGTAAGTATGTTATCAGTTAGCGTGATCAGTATGTTGTAAGTATGTTATCAGTTAGCGTGATCAGTATGTTGTAAGTATGTTATCAGTTAGCGTGATCAGTATGTTGTAAGTATGTTATCAGTTAGCGTGATCAGTATGTTGTAAGTATGTTATCAGTTAGCGTGATCAGTATGTTGTAAGTATGTTATCAGTTAGCGTGATCAGTATGTTGTAAGTATGTTATCAGTTAGCGTGATCAGTATGTTGTAAGTATGTTATCAGTTAGCGTGATCAGTATGTTGTAAGTATGTTATCAGTTAGCGTGATCAGTATGTTGTAAATCCAATGATAATTGTCAATGCTCTTTTGAGCAGAGAATATTTTTTTCCAATGGATATGTTTATTATGGCCAACTTATTAGCCTACTTTTGTGTGTGATATGTATCCTCGCAAAGGATATCAACTCAAATGCACGTCAGTGGTGTAGGTTGAAGAACCATTTTTCCTGTTTTTATGTCATACTTGATTCTTGTTACATTATCCAAGTGGCCTAAAAGTCTTATAACAAATTTCTACTCTACAAGATGCTAATGAAGTATGGTATGCAGTGGCGTACTAAGGGGGGTGCGAGGGGGCGGACCGCCCCGGGTGACAGCCAGGAAGGGGGTGCCATCGGACACTATTAATATAGTACTTACTGTTAAAATGTTATTTACTAGTGTGTTTCTTTATTGGGGCAGGGGTGTCATAAGTTACATCCGCCCAAGTGCGAAGTACTTTAGGGACGCCTCTGATGGTATGTGCAAGAGTAGTTTTCTTCCATATTTAAAACTAAAAATGACTTTTAGCCAACCTTTCTTGAAAAAAAAAAACCATGGTAGTTCAGCTTAGCTTACCTTCATTGACATTAATCTCGTTCTTTCCCTTTCAGTGTTCTTAAAACTCATAGATCAAACATAATAAAATTTGTGTTCAATAACTGGCTTAAGCCAAAATGGGATTTAACAGTGCTTTTCTTATTTGTTCACATATTGTCAGTAAAATCATCGCCAAATATCAGGATTAGTTCTATTTAAACAACAAAGAACTCTCTTTCTTGCTTCCATTGACAAGGGATTGTTGCATACAATTCATTTCATCTTATAGAATGCTGCTTTTGCCTCGGCTTTTCTGCTCTTCACTTCTGAGATTAGAAGGGCTACAACTTTTGAATTGTGATCTAAGTCTCTGAGTTATCGGACTGATTCACTCGCACACCCTTCCGGCATAACTGTTTGCAAAAAGTGTGTTTACGAACTACCTGCGACAACAAAGAGGAACTGTGCGCGAGTGAAAATTTGGTTTGTGGCAACACTGTGTTCTTTAACCTTTTCAGGCCTCGCATAATTCTTTCTGTTTGTTAACTAATACACGTGGACTAAACTACAGAGGAGTTATTTCAGCTTGACCTAGCGTTCTGTTGGTTAAAACAATTGTCGCTTTGTTTGTGAAACGTCAACAAATCAAGCCCTAACAAAGAACCGCGAGAATGCAAACATCAGGATCAGGAAGATTGTTGGTATCACTCGCTACATTGAGATTAGAAACATTTCAGCATGTGGCTGGCTGATTATTTTGGTAGATAGATGGAAGAAAATGAATGTACGAATAAGTACCACGACTGTCCAAGATAATCTCACTGAAATTTGGCTCGAAGAAAATCTGCAGAAAATGTAGGTGTAAGTTCCGCAGGAAGAAAATAGAGTGAGAATCACTGGCAGATCTATTAATAGGGATACTGGAAAGTAACTGTCTCTTAGCAGGTTGGGAACCTCTGAGTAGACTAAGAGCTAGTAGTTATTCAGGCCAAACTTTTCCCCAAGGTACTAAATTATTAGAAAGAGCCCCCATTAATTAAATACAAATATGACATAATCGTACAGTATTAGACATCCCTGTAACACCAAAAGAAGAGTAAGTAAACTAATCTTGATTTTAGAAATTTACAATGAAAACTTTACTGATGGAAATAAGATGCAGCAATAGTGAATGCAGTCAGCGACCCATAGCTTGACTGCTTGCATCAGGATCAGCGAACCAGAGCTGATCAAGACCGTACTCCACCTCCACGTGGTGGTCCTGGAAACAGTCTGCAGCAGTGCAGTCTGGCTGAGCGAGTACGGATCGAAATGGGAAGGCAAACCCGGTCCCTAAAAAATGCCGTGCAGAAGTCGGATGTGTCGACCGAAAGGTGCAGATATCACAGCTTAGGCGCAAACAGACACAACGCAACCACCGTCCTGTTCAGGGCGAACGAGGAAGAAGAAGAAGATGTCATATATCGAATATGTATTCATTCAAATATTTATAGAATTTAAGATAATCAAAAATGCAATAGTGTCTAAAAAGGTATTGACACTGTCTCTCCGGAGTTATAGAATTTGACTCGAGTTTTTAAAGAAAGATTATTTATCTTTCAGCATTAGGACATTGGTGACGTTGTGGTTATAGTGGTTATAGTGTTTTAAAAAACTGTCGATAATTCATCACAGGACATTTCTTAAGCTTGATTGAAGAAGTGGTTGGTTCTTGATAGTGTCACTTAATTGGATTCCTGACAGCAATCCTGGTCACTCTCTGATTTCTCCGGGTGAAAGAAAAGGGTTGTGTGTGTTAGGTGTAGATATATCTCAGGGGTTGGAAGTTCTCTTTCCCGGATCCAGGTTTCGACGTCATCGATGAAGACGGAAGCTCCTGGTGTAGTCTACCCTAAAAGAACTGGGGAAGATACAACACGACTTCGGTAATCCTTCATTTGGGAGAGATTAATTATCAAGTCTTTGTGTCGCCCGTCCCTCAGACTTCACAGTACAAGATTTAATGAATGAACCTTCAACTGCAGGTAGAGCATATGGCTTCTGTCAGCTCACGCCAAGTCCTCCTTCTCGTGCAATAACTTCACACCCTTTTTTGTCTTTAAAAAGATGGGTTGGGAAGACAATGGTATTATTCTTCCAAGAAATAGCACTTGAAATGACGGCTGATATCTTCTCATCTCCTGCGGCAATCAGTGTTTATATTTACACTATACGTAGTAATGACACCAACAGGAAAGAGACTTTGATTTACAACGTATCAATATTATTATTATCATCATATTTTCTTTCTTGTTCGCTATGGAGCAAGGCAATATCATCATTAATGTATCACATTTCATTATTACACTAGGGCTGTGAAACGTAAATAATCTTGAATTCGTTGTTATATTTTAACATTTACTTTAATGCCAGACTACTTGCCTCTAATGGTAAAGTTACCGAGTTCCAGGTTCAAAACAGTAGGATCACACTCCAGTAGGATCACACTCCAGTAGGATCACACTCCAGTCTACACAGCGAAGAAAGGAACAGGCCACCCCAACTCACAAAGCTGGATCTAGGATGGGGAAGTCTCTAACATTTCAATCTCCTACGGCAGTACCAGCTATAGGACTGCCTTTACCTCTAGAGAAACGATTCATAGCTTCGGTTATCAAGATAGTCAAATAAGCAATAGTTATCATAGAAAGCAGAATTGAAGGCAAACGTGCAAAAGGAAGACAGAGCTATAAGTTGGAAGGTAACATCAAGAGATGGACTGGACAGAGTATCAGAGTATCATCAAGACAAGAGGCAGACGACGTTGGAGATCAATAGCAGCCAACCTTCAATGTGAAGATGGCAACTGATGATGATTAAATAAGTAAATTTTAAAGAAGAAAGTTATGAAAAAAATTTTTTTTAAATAACAGGCGTCCCCTCCTTGAGTTTTCTAGATCGTCGTTATCAATGCATTTATTATCCAGAGGAACACTAAGATGTAGTTATCACTAGTCGTTTATTTTTATTTTGTGCTGTATTTTACGGGCAGCATTAAAAAAAAATTGAAATAAAGTGGAACTAATGAAATGAACGATTTTCTTTACAATTCGTGACTTTGCCAATATCCTATTATCATGTTGTAATCCTGTTTCGTCCGAATGGCAGACTGGCTATAGAGCTGGCATCTCGCGACAAAGGTGCCGAGTTCGAAATAAGGTGGTGTCACGCATCAGCCTACCCAGCTGTAAATGGGTGCCTGGCTCTACTCTTTTGATAAGGAATGCAAAGGCAGCGAGGAAGGGAACTAGTCAATGCCCTACGGTAGAATCTGTTATGGGACTATCTTTACCTTTTTTTTCCTGTGTCGTGTCGAGCGAATTAGAAGCCAAAATCCAGGTTAATGGTTGCTTCAAGATCTGGCAGATGGAAGAGGTTTGTAAATCTACACGGCTAATCACAACTGACCACTGCCTCGAGGAAATTCGAAACAAATCTGTGTAAATAAATTAAAACTGTCAGGCTGAAACAGAAACTTGGTTCTTGTAAAGCAAAAGCACTCGCTAACCAAGGGCCACATTGTGCAGAGTGTCATTTCGGCTGTTCGTCTGCTGACATAAGACCTCTATGTGTAATTGCATTGTTTATTCTTCCCTGTAAACGAAATGAAGAAGTGAGACCAAGAACGTTGTATTTTACGGGCTACTCCTAGACTTACGCACGTTGAGAAAGAAGTGAAAGAATAGCCTAGACTCGATAATCTGATAACCTAAAAATAATTCTCAACCTTGCGTGAAGCGCGGATTGGCCAATAAGTGTCACTTAATCAGCGTTTCGCATTCATAGAAATACATAACACCATCAAAAGAACTAGAATGAAGGAATTAACGTTATTTTTTTCACTGCCCACAGAGCATGAGAACGCCCTGGTTGTTGTTGGACGCTAGACAGAAAGTCTTACCAAAGTCAGTTTTGTAACCGGCCTGATTAAATTACCATGAATGCCCTATGTGCCCATATATGTGAATAATAATCAGGTTGTTGTATAGTTTTTCAGATTGTTAGGATGATTGCAGTATATCTGTATAATTACTTTCAATCTCCTGTTACTTGGTCCATCTTTTAGGTCTTGGTACAAGCTATCGCCCGAGGTGTTAACTTCCTAAATGACTTTATAATTTCCAGGTTCTTAATTCACCCTTGCTCACAGTTGTGTGATGATGTCGTTTTAATTCTCCAACAGTAATTCCAAACAAAACAGCAAACCTTATATAGTTGATAACTGCCAAGTGATCATATAAACCTCTATTCAACTTGAAGGAATACGAACAGTTTCATGAATATTATCAAAGTACATCAACGAAATCATCTTCTTCAGTTCCTCTAATTTTGTCTGTATATCTTTCAATATTACTGACAGTTTGGCAAGGCTACTCCGCAGTTTCAGCCTTTGTAGTTTCGTTAATTTATTCATCGTAGTACCCAATTAGATTCTTTTTGCTTTCTCCATCTACTAATATTTCAGGAGTGTCTATTAAGGATTTGGGCGCTCCACTTGGAGGAGTCTCTACTTCATCAATGGCTAATTCTATCAGTTTGCTTATCTCTGCTATTTCCTTGCTACATTGGTTCGTAGTTACAACATTTATAGCTGAAAGTGATAATTATACAGTCAGCATCGATAGGGTATTTCCTTGCTACATTGGTTCGTAGTTACAACATTTATAGCTGAAAGTGATAATTATACAGTCAGCATCGATAGGCAGTCAGTACGACTGTCTACTTACGTATAAAAGTCAAAAATACGATTTCACACAAAATCTTGTTCTTAGCGATGAAGTTAAAACCCTTGTCAATATACTGTAAACCACAGTGTAATAACTGTCTTGATTCTCCAAGACTGAGCCAGACTTTTGTGACAGTCTGGGTGAGCGCCTGGTTGCAACATCACCAGATAAAATCACGTCCTTGTGCTATGGCTCTCTAGATACAACTTACTACGAAAATATATTCTTTTGCTCAACTCATAAGTAGTGCGGGGCTTGCCGACTTAGAGCATTTTTCATTGGTTATTGTGACGTATAATGAAAATGAAGCCCCTGTATCCGACAGCCTTTCGTGACCTCAGCGTAGTTTTAAGATTCGCTAACAAAGTCACGCATTTCTCTGCCTGTCTGACTCACCTTTTAATCCACGCCTCTTTTTACTTGAGCATATCAAACGAGCTTGTTTACCAACTTTCGCAACCTGTCATTTATAGCAGGGGGCTAACCACGTTCGTTTACGCAAGTTTCTCACGCGAGCGAATCTGTCAATATTACGATGACGAGCAGATCGCAAGTGGAAAACACGTGGAAAGGTAACGGCCTTTGGAGATCCTCTATAAGGGGAGCAAATCTTTTGATCTCGAGAATCAGGGAAAAATCTCAGACGGGAGCCCGCTACACGGGTTAAGCTTTGTTGTCGATTAGCAACGGCCGGCAGAAGCGACCGTTAAACCCTTGATCTGGGAAACGTAGTTTCAGATTTTATCTGCTGGGAAACAGAGTGTGAGAAGTCACATCTTCTAGAGATCATAACAACATGATCGTATATAAACTGCGTCTTTCTAAAATCATTATCAGAGTCGCTCAGATTTTTTTCGGAGAGTCTAAACACGTTATCTAGAACCACTGGGAATAGATGTGTTAATAGAGCGTGGTGTTTCTTTCTGGATTTCTGGTAATATATATATATATATATATATATAAACTTGTGCTTAAGTGTTAACAGTTTTAGCATCTTAAATTCACTGTGATTTTCTAGGTGTTAAGACTAGCGAATTAAATAACGCGTAGCTATTTTTATTCCAGATGTTTCAGCTGGGAATGTAAATTTAATCACCCACTATCACACAGAAAGAGACGGTTTAGTTGACTCATAAATACACTAGGCGACTGATAATTGACGGAATACAATTCACTTTTATTTCATTGTGTATAATTTAGTAAGTGACTGTCTTTGACTATCTCATGCGACTAATCAAACAGACGCCGAAAATCTAATAGTTATTAATGACAGGCGATTTTTGTTGAGTGCGCGTAGGGATAATTTAATCATAATTGACATTATGCGCTGATCGTTGACCAGAGCAGGAGGGGGAAAAGGCTGCATGCCCCAACCAAACTTGCACCCGCTAAGCGACGCGCGACAGGATAGGCTAGACATAACGTGCGCCTTTTAACTTTAATCAGGACTGACGGAGAGGATGAGAGATTGTCGCGTCCCCTTCCGTATATATATATATATATATATATATATATATATATATATATATATATATATATATATATATATATATATATATATAATGTAGATGTCATTAGCAGTAATTTTTTCATAATGTTCCTATATCCTTTAGGCAACCTGATCAACGGCGACCAGCGGTTTTTTTAATGTGGCTACATCTTGGGCCTTGTCTTTATTTTTACTGATTGGATTAAAGTTGTCTTCTGTTGGCTGACGCGTCTCCAAGTTTCAGTTTGTGAACAGGACGGGCCACAGAGACGAACGAACATTGTAATAGTAAATTTTAACTGGACTTACAAAATACCCAGATATATTTTCTTGCATTTTTATCAGCCCATTGTGGTGAAATAACAATAACTGTTCTCCCGACTTCTGTTAGTCTTTTTCCAAGAGGATATTTATCCTGAAGAGTCACTCTATTTCAGAAACGGCACTCACCAGAGCCAGCCGATAGGATTTACCAATCAATCACATACTTTCATCAGTAACAATTTTTTAGCAACTAGCTGTGCCCAAATACCAGAAGTACTTGTTTTTCCATTCTTTGCTGTGAACACTAGATCTCGATTTTTCTACCATTACTATTCGAGGTGACACTATCGATCCAGGATTACCTCACCAAACTTGGCGTCCACCTTATAAAGTTATTGTCAAGGCTAGACTGGGGCCAAATTTGGCACTGTACCCTGACACTATCAATATCGATAAATATATTCAGGATAACTGTACATTCCAGGAAATATCACCAAGATTAGGTAAGGAGAGAGAGAGAGAGAGAGAGAGAGCGTTGCCACGTATGTCAGAGAGAGAGAGATTGAATATTTTCTTGTTACGGTAGCTTGTACCAAACTAGCTTTTTTGGCTTTAACAATTGTTTACTTTACGGATTAGCAGTATTAGGAATTTTGTTTTTTACTGTCTATACGTAACCTATTGCTAACCTTTTGACCTTTGGGGTTATTAACTTGGTTGTGTTCTTATCTTCTCAACGAGGGGAGGGCATAGGTATTCTGTTATATTTTCTATGCATGTAATTCTGATGTATCTGATCTTTCTCTTTTAGATATTCGATGTTGTAAAGTTTAGGGATAATAAACATCAAAAGAACTAACTTTGTGTATGTTGGTCAGACCCATACCCATTTAACCATAGTTTTTCACGTTTGTGTGTCTGTTGTCACATAGCTGTGTATGTGTGTGTGTGTGTAGTAAACTTAAATTTCTCAATATAAGGGGGTGCAAGATTGTCATCCTAAAATATAGTTGTATAGATAGGCTGGACTAGAGAAACTATTCAGTCCAGAGACAGATCTTCTCCTTAACTATTCACTTGTGAAAATCTATTTCTTACACTTTTACTTCTCACGTATTATCACCATCTCCTATACTCAGGCGGGACCTTACATAACTTTAAACCCATCTAAGCACGACAGTTATACAAATTGTAAAGATTTATTTCATTAGCTACAACTATCGTTACCTACTTATCATAGAATTTAAATAAGCTCATGCAAATGAGGTGACGTAGTCATCTAGTTATGGTTGCTGTCAGCGTTGCTGGGCAACTCCCGCCAAAACTTATAGTTAAGGGAACACAGTTAGAAAAAGTTTTGTGCTTCGATTTCTATGATGCGTAAAGTAATTTATTCTGTCTGTATTTATTACGTTAACGTGGGTTACTAGGGTTAGCGTATGCCATCCGGTCACAGTTATTTGCTTTTGCGACAGTGGTTTCTGCAGCAATTGTGTTTTTATATCTACATTTATGTCAAAGTTTGAAATAATACGTGAATATGACCAATGTGGAACTGATGATAAGAACAAGACAAGTGCCAGTGCAACAAGAAATGAGTAGGTGGCACTGGAGATGGGTATGACATACACTGATGACGTCATTCTATTGATAGAATTACGAGACAGTTCTTGATCAGGAAACTCAAGGGTAAGAGAAGCAGAAGTAGATCAAACAACACACAGAGAAGAGAACTGGAGACAGAAATGAAAATGATGAGAAAGACAAGGAAAGAACTTGAGCTGATGTCACGTGACAGGAGGACTTGGTACATGTTTGCGGAAGGCCTATGCTCCTTGGGGGGCTAAAGGGTATTGAAAGATTAAATGAAAATGTCGCTGCAACAACACATAACGTTAATTATTTAACACTAAACTTTCTACCACCACAAACACATAAACTTAATAATTCCTAACAACCCATAAACTTTGTATTGCTTACAACACAATCTCGTAAAGTTTACCCGAACGACCGCGTGTTTGTTTTAATCACAGGAAACACAGGCGGAAAGCTAGGTCGCGCCTGAAAGGTGAGCGGATTTCCCCAGGAGAACAAGATATACCGGTCTGGACTCGGAATCTGACCTGGGCGATCGCAACAGATAAGGCCGCTTACATACGAGTGTTTCTTGACGCGCGTTTCTCTCGCGTGACGAATGAAAGAGTACGGATTTACAGACAGTCTCGCTCGGCTGAGCAGCCTGTAAATCCCTTAGGCCGCTTACACACGAGCGTTTCTTGACGCGCGTTTCTCTCGCGTGACGAATGAAGGAGTAAGGGATTTACAGGCTGCTCAGCCGAGCGAGACTGTCTGTAAATCCGTACTCTTTCATTCGTCACGCGTGAGAAACGCGCGTCAAGAAACGCTCGTGTGTAAGCGGCCTTACTCCTTCATTCGTAACGCGTGAGAAACGCGCGTCAAGAAACGCTCGTGTGTAAGCGGCCTAAGGAATAATAGCTCGCCGGAGAGCGGTAAGGCCGCTTACACACGAGCGTTTCTTGACGCGCGTTTCTTACGCGTGACGAATGAAAGAGTACGGATTTACAGACAGTCTCGCTCGGCTGAGCAGCCTGTAAATCCCTTACTCCTTCATTCATCACGCATGAGAAACGCGCGTCAAGAAACGCTCGTGTGTAAGCGGCCTAAGAGTTCATCATACCGCTGGGATGAAACTGTTCGTTTGCGGCAGACGATGACAAGTGTCATGTGTTTTCTGGATCTTCGACACGGAGAACGGTTGATCCCTATAGATATCACCAGGCCAGGATCTCTGCAGACATCAATAATCCAGTATCCACTCAAGCCAGAAAATTATCCAAACAACGTCTTGTCAGGAGTTTAGTTTGGACAAGAAGGATAACAAGTTTAAAAGCATGCTCACGCGCACAGATGCATGCAGCCGATATGATATATCAGTGATTCTCAAAATTTCTGTATCCGGCACACTTGGATATGTCTTTAAACTTTGTGGCACATTTATCTAGTTATACGCCAGAATAAAAAGTATAGTTTAAATATTTTCTCTCCGGTTAAGAAAAAAGAAAATGAATTAATTTAAGTCAACTTTGGAATAAAGAAAAGTGTTCTCAATTCAATTTTTTAATCGTTAACAAATTAGAACATATATTTTGACATTCAACAAAGAAAGCGTTTTTTGCAATAACATTTTGTTGTAATGTTGTACATATGAGCTTGATGTTTTTTGTTTGTTTTTTCGATTTTATGACGTATTTGAGATTTGTAGAATCTTATTTCCTCTACAACACAGAGGAGACTCCTTTTTTCTTAACGTTAAATGCTTCTAAGTGTAGAAAATCCCAACTCAATAGACTTACTTAGTCGTTTCTCTTCTACTCTGGGGTGCAGTAAAAAAA
Source organism: Oreohelix idahoensis (assembly GCA_024509875.1). Lineage (NCBI taxonomy): Eukaryota > Metazoa > Mollusca > Gastropoda > Stylommatophora > Oreohelicidae > Oreohelix > Oreohelix idahoensis. The sequence continues at coordinate 315,124 of JAMPIV010022022.1, read as the reverse complement.
TATATATATAAAATCTATATATATATATAAAATTCTGGGGTGAAGAGGTTTACCAAAGATTGAAAATCCCAGCTCACTTAATTAATAGGCTTATTTACTTAGTAGTTCATCATCAACCCTGGGGTGTAGAGGGATTGCCAGAGATAGAAAATTCCAACTCACTTAATAAGAAAAAAAACTGCACAAAAATAATCAGTTGATATTTCGAATTATTTTTCAATGAATTATAGCTGTAAGACCAGTTTTTCTTTGACATGAGCATAAAGAAAATATACTTCATGTAATACATTGACAAGTTTCACGGTACACTGACTTTGCAGAAATAAGTTTTAAAGTAAAGATAATCCCATAGCAAACACTGCCGTAAAGGAGTGAAATATTACAGCTTTTTTATGAGGGTGGTCGTTCTGCTCCTCGTTGTCTTTTCCTTCCCTAACATAGGAGCAGAGTCAGGTAACCATTTACAGCTGGTTATATGTAATGAGATGGTCGTTATCTTTCATTGACTTTTACCATTGTTCTCATCATTCTCATTTCATTATTTCACGTCTATGCCCTTTTGTTTTAAAAACACAGTCCCGCATTCGCATCCACTTGTAATAGTTTTTTTTGTTTTTTGTTTTGTTTGCCTGCTTCTGGCGAGGCGCGTTCCTTTCAACCTAGTTGATTATATCAGAGCGCATTTACCATCCAAACAAAAAATTCAACTCTCTTGACTGCTAACCCGATATCAGCGTTGATAGATACTAAGTCCTGACAAGGACTAACATTATCTATCTGCTAGCATAAAGCCCTAAATACGACCCGCCAGCTGCGTCAACGCCCGAGCTGAGCGCTAACTCATACACATTATATTGTAATAGTTTTTTTTTTTAAATAATGTTTTGGCGAGACGCGTCCCGTTCAACCCTAGTCGGTTATATTAGGGCGCATGTCCAAACATAAAAGACCTTTAGGTCTGGGGCTATTTGTATCTGTAAGTGAATTGTACAAATAGTTCGTTCGTTAATTGTACAAATAGTTCGTTAATTGTACAAATAGTTCGTTCGTTAATTGTACAAATAGTTCGTTAAATTTTTTTATTTTTTTTTTAATGTAAAGCTTTTGCCACGTTTTGGCGAGCGCGTCCCGTTCAACCTAGTCGGTTATATTAGTTTTTTTTTTTTTTTTCCCTCGCATGAGGTCGCATTTTTTTTCCTCCCATGAGGTCGCATTAACTCGCATGAGTAGCATGGCACACGCCCAACATAAACGCATGTCCCAACACAAAAAGACCCAATGACACACAAGTGTCACCAATGATCCTCTGTGTTTTCACACAAAAGATCTAATGACACATAAGTGTCACTATACTGATCTCTTGTGCCGGGCACATGGTTATATTAGTTTTTTTTTTCCTCGCTTGAGGTCGCATATTGTTTCCTCGCATGAGGTCGCATTGGCACACACCCCAAACCCGGCTCTGGTCAAGACCACATGTCCCAACACAAGAAGACCCAATGACAAACTGTGTCACTGTAGTGATCCTCTGTGTTCTCACACAAGGGACCTAATGACACATGAATGCCACTGTACCGGTCCCTGTGTCTAGACACATGATCCTTTTTTTTTTTTTTCCTCGCATGAGGTCGCATATTTTTTCCTCGCTTGAGGTCGCATATTGTTTCCTCGCATGAGGTCGCATTGGCACACACCCCAAACCCGGCTCTGGTCAAGACCACATGTCCCAACACAAGAAGACCCAATGACAAACTGTGTCACTGTAGTGATCCTCTGTGTTCTCACACAAGGGACCTAATGACACATGAATGCCACTGTACCGGTCCCTGTGTCTAGACACATGATCCTTTTTTTTTTTTTTCCTCGCATGAGGTCGCATATTTTTTCCTCGCATGAGGTCGCATTGGCACCCACCCCAAACCCGGCTCTGGTCAAGACCACATGTCCCAACACAAGAAGACCCAATGACAAACTGTGTCACTGTAGTGATCCTCTGTGTTCTCACACAAGGGACCTAATGACACATGAATGTCACTGTACCGGTCCCTGTGTCTAGACACATGATCCTAACCAAAGGCCAGATTTTTTTTTTTCCTCGCATGAGGTCGCATATTTTTTCCTCGCATGAGGTCGCATTTAACTCGCATGAGTTGCGTGTCCACTGTAATAATGATCCTCTGTGTTTTCACACAAGAGATCTAATGACACATAAGTGCCACTGTATTGGTCTTTTGTGCCGGGCGCATAGTTATATTAGGGCGCTTTTTTTTCCTAGCATGAGGTCGCATATTTTTTCCTCGCATGAGTCACATTGGAACACGCCCAACATAAACGCATGTCCCAACATAAAAAGACCCAATGACACACAAGTGTCACCAATGATCCTCTGTGTTTTCACACAAAAGATCTAATGATACATAAGTGTCACTGTACTGATCTTCTGTGCCGGGCACATGGTTATATTAGGGCGCTTTTTTTTTCTTCCTCGCATGAGGTCGCATATTTTTCCTCGCATGAGGTCGCATTGGCACCCACCCCAAACCCGGCTCTGGTCAAGACCACATGTCCCAACACAAGAAGACCCAATGACAAACTGTGTCACTGTAGTGATCCTCTGTGTTCTCACACAAGGGACCTAATGACACATGAATGTCACTGTACCGGTCCCTGTGTCTAGACACTTTTTTTTTCCTCGCATGAGGTCGCATATTTTTTCCTCGCATGAGGTCGCATTGGCACCCACCCCAAACCCGGCTCTGGTCAAGACCACATGTCCCAACACAAGAAGACCCAATGACAAACTGTGTCACTGTAGTGATCCTCTGTGTTCTCACACAAGGGACCTAATGACACATGAATGTCACTGTACCGGTCCCTGTGTCTAGACACATGATCCAAGCCATTTTTTTTCCTCGCATGAGGTCGCATATTTTTTCCTCGCATGAGGTCGCATTGGCACCCACCCCAAACCCGGCTCTGGTCAAGACCACATGTCCCAACACAAGAAGACCCAATGTTTTTTTTTTTTTTTTTTTCCTCGCTTGAGGTCGCATATTTTTTCCTCGCATGAGGTCGCATTGTCCCCGCCCAAACCCGGCTCTGGTCAAGACCACATGTCCCAACACTAGAAGACCCAATGACAAACTGTGTCACTGTAGTGATCTTCTGTGTTCTCACACAAGGGACCTAATGACACATGAATGTCACTGTACCGGTCCCTGTGTCTAGACACTTTTTTTTCCTCGCATGAGGTCGCATATTTTTTCCTCGCATGAGGTCGCATTGGCACCCACCCCAAACCCGGCTCTGGTCAAGACCACATGTCCCAACACAAGAAGACCCAATGACAAACTGTGTCACTGTAGTGATCCTCTGTGTTCTCACACAAGGGACCTAATGACACATGAATGTCACTGTACCGGTCCCTGTGTCTAGACACATGATTTTTTTTTTCCTCGCATGAGGTCGCATATTTTTACCTCGCATGAGGTCGCATTGGCACCCACCCAAACCCGGCTCTGGTCAAGACCACATGTCCCAACACAAGAAGACCCAATGACAAACTGTGTCACTGTAGTGATCCTCTGTGTTCTCACACAAGGGACCTAATGACACATGAATGTCACTGTACCGGTCCCTGTGTCTAGACACTTTTTTTCCTCGCATGAGGTCGCATATTTTTTCCTCGCATGAGGTCGCATTGGCACCCACCCCAAACCCGGCTCTGGTCAAGACCACATGTCCCAACACAAGAAGACCCAATGACAAACTGTGTCACTGTAATGATCCTCTGTGTTCTCACACAAGAGACCTAATGACACATGAATGTCACTGTACCGGTCTCTGTGTCTAGACACATGATCCTAGCCAAAGGCCAGATATTAGGGCGTTGGGTTTCAAGACCCTTAGGTCTGGATACAGTTCGTTAAGTGAGATTGAGGTCTAAATAAAGATATAAGATCGTGCAAGAAAATATGGTTCAGAAAATGTGCGTATGGTAGTAACGCACTAGTAGATTTTACTATATGGGAGATAAGATTAAAAGGTTTTGATTTTAGGACTAAGGGAGGTAAATCTTTTGATGAATGTTTTGTTGTTGTTTTGAAACGTGATCAGCGACTCATAGCTTGACTGCCTGCGTCAGGACCAGCGAACCAGAGCTGGTCAAGACCGTGCTCCACCTCCACGTGGTGGTCCTGGAAACAGTCTGCAGCAGTGCAGGCTGGCTGAGCGAGCACGGATCGCAATGGGAAGGCAAACCCGGTCCTAAAACATGCCGTGCAGAAGTCGGATGTGTCGACCGAAAGGTGCAGATATCACAGCTACGTTGTAAACAGACACAACGCAACCACCGTCCTTTTCAGGGCGAACGAGGAAGAAGAAGAAGAAGAAGTAAACATCCATGTCGTGTGTCACTACAACACTGTCCTCGACAGGTTTCTCATAAATATATTTGTACTCACTTTCCTGACATCCATACGAATTGCTATCATACATAAACTAGACTCATCACACGGAGATGTATGGATGAGCTAGTGGTCGAACATTGTAGGAATCGAGAGTGAAGTATAATAATTCTCAGGAGCTTGGAACACACACGTCCACCTGCGAAGAGACCGCACAATAGATCGCTGACTTCAGCAGACGGCAACTCTAGGCGTTTACTACTCGACCCAAAAGTAATGACGTACTTCCTGTAACCAAGGGCCACCGGTCATAAACAAATACGACAACTTGTCGAACCGTATTGATATCGACATACATGTTATGAATGTTAATCATAACAGGCATGTATACTTAACACCTTATCCCCTGTCATGTCTATATTGTTATTTCTAAAGTATGTTTTTAATTCTAGCCTCTGTTGATCATATTTTCTACAGTGGATCAGGTAGTGGTCTATGTCATTTTCTTCCTAAAATTCTTGACAGTATGGTTTCCTCTGTCATAAAGTATCCTGCACCGAGACGGAGACACCACAGCCTTTTGTTCGAGGGTACCTTTAGTTCTTCTCTGAACTGGCACGTCCTTGTTGGTTCTTTCAGCAGTTTGAATGCGTGTCTGCCTTTTCTACTGTTCTTACATGTTGTCTTCCATTCCTCGTTTATAGTTAGCTTCACTTGGCTCTTGATCTCCGACCTTCCCAGTCCTGCTGTTATATTGTTTTTACTTATTCTTCTTTACTTGGCGTTCTGGTCTGCCAACTCGTTACCAGCTATACCTGTGTGTGCTGGAACCCACACTAGCCTCACACTACATCCTCTGTTCCCTAGTGATGTATTAATTGCTAGAATGTCTTCCTTTATGTCTGGCCGGCTACATTTACCTGGGTGTTCTAGGACTTGTAGTGATGATAGTGAGTCTGTAAATATCGTAACAGCTTCTAGAGGGTTATCTTCGATTATTTCTAAACTTTTTAGAATTGCTACCATCTCTGCGGTAAAAATCGAAGCCCCTTCAGTTACACTGTAGCTCTTCTTAATTCCCCACTGTGGTATTACTACTCCTGCACCTAGTTGCCCACTATCACCTTTGGATTCATCAGTCTAGACGTCATACTTTGTTTTGTAAGTTGATTTATGAACTTATCGTTTTGGCTTCCTTATCTTCTATGTTTTGTTTGATCTTTTCAGTAAGTGAGTAGTCTATGATTGGTGTTTTTAGTTCCCAAAGTGATATTGTTTTTCTATATTTCATACTATTATTGATTGTGTTTGACAGTTCTTTGAACTGTATTAGATCTTCTATAGTTCTCCACCCTGTTGGATATCTTTTTTTATTTAATGGGACGTCTCAAACACTTGGTTGGTTTTTGACAAATGCTTTATGTGCTGGGTGGGTCACTTCTTGTGCTACTTTACTCCAATAATTTAATCTTAGTTCTTTCGTCTTAGACCAAGGGGCGGTATGCCAAGAGCTACTTCTAGTGCTTCTACTCTCTGATATAATGTTAGGAAACTCTTTACAGAGCGATACAACAGGAGGCAATCCGACAAGTGTTTCGGCCCAGTATGCCCCATTACACTCTAAGGGGGGCGGGTCCACTTGGGTCATGACTCCCAAGCGTCTCAGCCTCCTGTTGTCTTGTATCGAAAATGAACCCATTTCACTTATGGTAGCAACTTTAAAATCCAACACCTCCCCCGCCAGCGTGGAAGCAATTGTGAAAGTAACAAAGAGAAGACAAATTATTCCGTTCGTTCCGTCGCACATCACAATGTAGCTAATACTGATGAAAGGGAATCTGTGAGAATGGTTACTTTATTTGGTGGGTTTTCTGCAGCTATTTCTAAAGCGTTTAGTATTGCCACTAATTCTGCTGTAAAGATGGATGTATTACCTGTTACTTTGTATCTTTTATAAATTTTTAATTTTGGTATTGCTATTCCTGCACCTAATTGTCCTTCTTCCTCTTTTGACCCATCTGTATTAATAAGTTAGGCTATTTATTATTTACCGTTTTCTATGTTAACTCTAGTGAGTGCTTTACTTTTTGACTGAGATGCTGGGCCATATGTCGTTAGATTTTAGCTTACTTGATCTTTGATAAGTGGGAGTCAGTTTCTGGCAACTTTCTAATTCCCTGGTTGTGGGAATCTTTTACTGCTTATATACTGAAGCACTACTGTTTTATCATATTTAAATAAGTTTATGGGTGTTTGATCCACTTCATCCATTGTTTTCCACCCTGACGGGCATATCTATTATGGTTTAATGGAATATGGCCTATGTATTACTGGTTACCCCTATCAAAGGTTTTGTGTGCTGGGTGAGGTTGGATCTTTGCCACTTTTGCCCAGTAAAGCTGAATCTCAGTTCTTCTTTATCTCCTTAGCTCCAGGGGTATAATGCCCAGCGATACTTCTAATGCCTCTGCTGATGTTCCCCTTCGAAGCACCGAAACAGAAATGAATGAATGTAGCAGGGCCAGATATTATCTCGTAGATATTGGTAAACACTACAGGTTAATACATATCTGCACACTATAGGATGCAGTGCAACACTAACATGGATACCATCACATGTGGGGATAGCAGGAAATGAGCTTGCAGATAAAGAAGCCAAAGGGGGAAGAACTAGCTATAACAAAATTGAAGTAGGCTTAGGGAAGTTTGAAATTAAGAGCTTAATTGTTCAAGCAATAACTAAAGAGTGGATAACAGCATGGGACCAAAGTAAAAAAGAAAGACACTCATATAAAATCCTAAAAAAAAACAAGCAAAAAATGTCAAATACAAGATGAACTAAAAATACAAATTAATAAAAAATTGCTGAGGCTCAAGCTTGGAACTGGATATTTCATGATTGAGGAACCCACATGTGAAAAGTATCAACAACCAAACACAATTAGACACTTTCTGGTGGACTGCAAAAAATATGACCAGCAGAGGCAAAACATTAAGACATACTGTAGTAAGCACAAGGTCGAAATGAGTGTAGAAAATCTCAAAGGCACAGACGCCTTCAGAAGTGCGAAAGTTAATAAAACGCTTTATTACAAAAACTAAAGCTAACATATAAAAAATAAATAAGGATCCGAGCCAGTAGTCCACACTGGTGAAAGACTCCCCCCAGATACATACAGATTAATCAAATAAACCGTCCTGTGAAAATTAAAAACATACCAGCTTAGAAAATATCATATTTTGGATGAAAAAAGCCATTTTGAACTATAACTGCAAAATGAAAAATACCTACTAGAGATAATATAGTATAAAATAAATACAAACAAAAACATATTACAATAAAGGAAACACGTCCTGCTATAACCAATGTCTTCTGTCAATCCTGCACTGTTTGTCTGTAACATCCGCAGCCACTCTGTGTTTTGCCTCTTTGAAAGGTATGTTTTTGGACACGGCCTCCTTCAAGATGCTCTTTGTTTCCTGGAACATCGGGCAGCCTCGGTATCTTGCCCCATGGTTTCCGAGGCAGTTTGCACAGGTACGGTTTGGATTTATGGCCTTGTAATTTTGATCCTCCTTCGCCTTGGGACAGTCGCGATATGGGTGGCTACCCACACAATACCGGCAAACTGCATCTCCTGCACGTTTTCTTTGTGTGTGAAAACTGCTGGCAGTTAGAGCACTGCATGATCGGAGGGATATATGCCTCAGTCCTTTTGGAAGTAGATTTTAGCGTCAGTCTCTCAGGTATTGTCAATCCCTCAATGGTTATTACAATTAGGTTTATGTCTTTGTTGTCCCATGTTTTTAGCCTTTCGACCTGCGTGAATTTGACGTCTGCGTTTTCGTTCTGTAGTTTGTTGTGAACCTCGTTAGCGGGCCATCTGGTGTCCACCCCTCTTACGACAAACTTCTTTGTGGTCTTGTGTTTTTTTCCACCCACCACTTTTAATCTGGTGGGGCAACTGCACTTCTTTTGGACCGGCCTCAAGTTCTGTCATCAGCGAAGTGGTTGTTGAAGTGTTGTTAAGGGAAAGCACGACTCCCTTTTCGTGCCTCCTTACTTTAGAGATGCCTCTCCTGCCAGTTATTGTCTCGAGGATGCAGATCACTTTGTCATCTGGTAGGGCCCTGAGTGAGGCCTCACCTCCAGTCATCTGCGTGATCTTAACGCTCTTCTCCTGTATCTCAGCTGTGTCGCCTGTCTTGTTAGCCTTTGTTCCCTCTTCCCTTCTTCGGTCCCGGTCAGAGACAAGATCATGCACCTGTTTGCCGTCGGAAGGAGCTTTTTCTTGAGCAAGAGCAATTGTCAGCTATTGTTTCACCCGGAGTAGGTCTGGTGATTTGCATCTCGGGGTTATTGTTGGTTTATGTCTCGGCTCTCGACGTCTGGTGGTTGTTTTGTTGACTTTTACACACCTCTGCCGCTTGGTGATTTTCCTTCATTGGGTTACGGATAGCTTCTTCGATGCCCAGGCCTGGCACGACGGGCGTGGATGTTGGTTGTGACTTTGCAAGTTTGTCCCTTGCCTCCTTCTGGCTCCTCAGATTTCTCACCATAATCATTGCGATTTCGTCCAAGGCTTGGTCTACTCTTGGGTCCAAAGTCGGCTCTTTTCCTTTACGGCTGTCAATGGTGTCAGGAGCTGCTTCGCTCGGCTTCCCAGGAGGCCCGGCCTCCACGCTAGCACCTGGGGCAGCCCTGCTCTCCGGCAATCTGCTCTTGCCCCTTGATGTCTCTTCCTTGTTGTCAGGTGCTGGAAGGCTTTTACAGTCTTTCATCTTTTTGGCTGGCATCTTTGTCTTCTGCGTACGCCCTGAAAAGGACGTTGGTTTTAATATATTGCTGTAATCTTGTGAAGAATCTCGCCCCGAAAAGGACGTAGTGTACGTAGAGATAGAATTAATGAAATGGTCTTGGATTTAGCTAGTAGGTTGTCGAGATGTCGGTGGTTATTGGTTCTATAAATTTGCATACGCTATTAAAAGTACTACGAATAGAGTGGGAGACAGGGTTTTGACTTAGCAAAGGGAGAGAAATTATTATTACTTCCCTTTTGGAATTTAGTGAATTTCGAACAGCAGGGAACGTAACAAGCTGCACGAGACTTTTTTAGTAGGTATCACAAAGTGCCGCCTCGCCGCGGACGACAAACTCTGTGACGGGCAAGTGAGGCCCAGTTTGGGCCCTTTTCAAACTTGCTCAGCCAAGTAATTAATTTGCCTTCTCTAAATAAAAATCATATCCTCTGGTTCCTTGATCTTTCTTCTTTCATAATATGTCACTTGTAACTTTCTGCGTGTCATTGAAATTGAGTAAGACAACAAAATAAAACATTATTAAAGACATTCTTTCTGCGCGCTAGCTGACCAACGCTCATGAGTGCGAAATTCCCTGAAAGGACCCACCTCATTCACAGTGGTGCTGCTGGGTCCTCAAAAATGCTAATTCATAAGGTTTTCACCAATGAGAAGAGCGGAAAATGAGGTTTACACACATGTAACACAAGGCACAGATTTCTTATTGGTTTGATTTTTTACTGGACTATCTTCATTGCACACGGACAACGCCATCAATGCTCCGATCTCCTCCTTTAGATCACACAAGGAGGAGCTCAGAGCAGTGCACGAACTCCGTAGCACCAGCGAGAATCCCAATGTGTGTATATAATGTATAGGAATCTCACATTCTATAAAGATTTTTTGTGGTGGGTAGGTTTCCTAATTTATAAATTTTGTCAGGGCAGCGGCCTGATAAGCTTACTCTTTACGATTTATAACTGCCGTGGGATTTTTAACTTGCGCAACTCTCTTATAGGAAGATATTGTAAATTCGAAGTGAATGAGAAAGTTTGGATTTTAATACACATATGGGACGCCTACCTACACTTGTGTTACACCAAACAAACGAGCAACCATTCTGCTAAAATCTTATGAACGTTTTAAACATCAGAGTTATTTGAGGAAAAAGCAAGTGAACGTTAAAAGAGAACATCTCCGTCCGACACGTCTCGGCGTAGAAACGCAATGGCGGCTGTTCCAACTGACAATCACGGACATGATGGGGCGGCTGTACGGGTCACAGCACGAAATGACTCATGCGCTAAAAAGGATTTTATAACTAAGTATATCATGCCCTGAGGAAGTATAAGATTTATCTTTTATTGCACTAGTTACTTCTTCCTATGTTATATCAGCATCTAAATAGTTTGTTTCATCTCTCTGATCTGGTAGTTCTTTTAAAAATTGTATCCTAAGTCTTTCTCTTCTCTCATTTTCTTCCTTTCCAAGACTACTTTTTGCACTGACTTTATAGAAATACTCAGCAAGGGCATTAGCTTTTTCTTTATCTGTTTCTGCTTTCTTTGGTAGTTTGATTGTTGGCATTATTGTTTTCTTATTGTTCCCTTTGATTGCCTTAAGTTTTTTCCATACTTCTTTAATTTGTGTGCTAGGACTGAGTGACTGACAAAACTCCTTCCAGTTGGTTTCTTTGGCTTTAAATATTATTCTGTTAGATTCATTCCTAATAAGTTTATACTCATCATAGTTTTCTTCTGTTCTGTCTATATTTTTGTAAGGCGCTTTTTCTACTCTCATGAATTTCTGCACAGCTTTTATTCCACCAGGCAACTGGTTCTTTATTCCACTGAGTTTTTCTTTTCTTATTAATGTTATTTATTGGTTTTAGGTGCTGTGGCATATTTTTATTTGGTATATATTTTATTGCTATTTTAAGAATTTCATTGGTCAGTGTTTTTGCCCACAAGTCAGTATCATCTGATTCCATGTCTTTATATTCCAGCTCTGATTGGAAGGCTTCCCAGTATGCTTTTTTATAATTGAAAGTTGATTTCTCTGGTCCTGGGTTTGGAATGACGTTTTCATGCATGGTTATTAAAATGGGCAGATGATCTGAGTTTGTGTCTTGTAACACTTCCCAATTTACATTCGCTAGGTTGTTAGTTGCTATACTTATGTCTATTGCTGAGTCTGCCCTGTTAGCTTGTCGATTAATCCTAGTTGCAGTTCCATCATTTAGTATTAGCAGGTCATTAGTTTCTATAAAGTCAAGTAGGCGCTTTCCTGCATTGTCTGCATGTGGTCCACCCCAAGCATAATGATGGGAATTAAAATCGCCTACTATGACTGTTTTGGGGCCTAGTCTGGTGCTTATGGCGAATATTTCTTCATCTTTAATTGTACAAGTTTTCATTATTCCTCCATCTTAAGTACCCAACATTGTCAGAAAAAGTGTATTGTGGTGTCAATAAAAAAATGTTATCTTGCACCTAATGAAGTTGTGTGACCAATCAGGTAAGAATACGCTGATGTATGACAATAGTATTGAGAACTCTCAAAATGTTCACTCAATAATTAGTGTGAGTGTTAATGCCTTGTGTCAAAGACCGAATCTTATCCCCGAATGAAAACTAATTAACAGCTAACTAAAGCACTGTATTTAATGGCATAATGTTATAGTATTATACACACCAGTAGAATAATAAACAACTAAAGTCTAGCGAAAATATTTATAAAAAGCATAAAGTTCATGTCCATGATTCTCTGCTATATTATCGTATGTTCCTTTATAAGTTCACGTTAAGTAACAATGTTCAATGTCCAACCGGATAGAGAATACAAAAGGCACGATAGGATTATTCTAGTTATGTCCCTTTGACCATGCGAAGCATCCTTGAGTTAAGTCCCTTAATCTTTAGACGCAGTTCCAATAATAGAATAAATCAAGATTTTGCATTCAAAATATCCAAATGTCACATTATTCTTAGATCATCAATGAATGTGTGTGTTTTTGCACATAAACCGAGTATGTAAACTGTTACTAAGGTCCAAGACATCCATGTAATGCACTGAATAAAATGAGGTACAACTTGAAATTGGCGTTATCAGCATTCATCGTCATCATCAGGTGCCGAGTGAACCGATCAATACCTGTAAGTACTGTCAAAAGAGTCATTGAACGATTTCCTTCAATTTCCGATGAAAAAAATTACGATAGTTCTCAGCATTGGTATTCATGACAGAGTCTTTGAATATTTTATCTATGCACAGCAGCAATAAATCAGGAAATTCCTGTCAGCATCAGCATTGTCAGCAAAATACGTTCATATATAGTGCAATGTTCCATTGGTCAATACGTGAAGAAGTCAGTTAATAGGTTTGCTGTAACCTCACAAGGTACCTTCATTTGCTGTGTTGTTAGCTGACAGTGAGTCTTTTACACAGCGTGATAACACATCCGCGACCTTTTTGACTGCCCTTGATGGCACGAATGTCATATTCGTAGGGTTGGAGCTCAAGTGATGCTCTGGCAGCCTTCTCATTACGAAATTTTGCCGTTTTCAGATAGGACAAGGCCCTCTGATCAGTCTCCAAGACAAATTTTGCACCAATGAGGTAGCCCTGCAGTTTTGAAAAACAATATACCACAGCGAGCAACTCTCGCTCTACAATGGGGTATTTTTTCACCGTGGGTGTCAACAAAATAAAGCATCATTAAAGACATTCTTTCTGTGCGCTAGCTGACCAACGCTCATGAGTGCGAAATTCCCTGAAAGGACCCACTGATACCGTCAGTTTTGTTGATTGGAACCACTAATACAATTGTAATCGTTTGATACACTGGGTATCGTTTGCAGTTGGATGTATTTATGGTGAAGAAGGTGAGTGTGTTTTGGGACAGTCACTCACAGTAGCGTACACATCGAGTCATGGAATGGTGTAACGTCTGATGATTTTTAACCATGGTTTATTACAATTATAACATCACGTAGATCTAGACGAATACAGTTACATCGAAATATGAATCTTCATACTGCAGTTAACACACCATACGGCCCGTACACATCCTGGCCTACAAAATCTCTACTCCTCACATCAGTGCACAAAGACTGCATCTACGGCAGTTATATAATAATCAAGGCCTACAAAATCTCTACTCTTCACATCAGTGCACAAAGACTGCATCTACGGCAGTTATATAATAATCAAGGCCTACAAAATCTCTACTCTTCACATCAGTGCACAAAGACTGCATCTACGGCAGTTATATAATAATCATGGCCTACAAAATCTCTACTCTTCACATCAGTGCACAAAGACTGCATCTACGGCAGTTATATAATAATCAAGGCCTACAAAATCTCTACTCTTCACATCAGTGCACAAAGACTGCATCTACGGCAGTTATATAATAATCACGGCCTACAAAATCTCTACTCTTCACATCAGTGCACAAAGACTGCATCTACGGCAGTTATATAATAATCAAGGCCTACAAAATCTCTACTCTTCACATCAGTGCACAAAGACTGCATCTACGGCAGTTATATAATAATCATGGCCTACAAAATCTCTACTCTTCACATCAGTGCACAAAGACTGCATCTACGGCAGTTATATAATAATCAAGGCCTACAAAATCTCTACTCTTCACATCAGTGCACAAAGACTGCATCTACGGCAGTTATATAATAATCAAGGCCTACAAAATCTCTACTCTTCACATCAGTGCACAAAGACTGCATCTACGGCAGCTATATAATAATCAAGGCCTACAAAATCTCTAAAGTACTTCATTCTCAGAAAAATGGCCTACACAAATCATGGCCTCCCAAAATCTTCGCTAAACATCTTCCTCATCAACATATAGCGAAAAACTCGTCGACATCTTATCTTCTGCACTACGTAGGCATCCATACAGAAAAACACATCAGGGCTGACCACCTCAGTCAAAAACCCCGCACACACTGATCCCACGGGAACACACCCCGTTCACACAGTCACGAGAATCTACTGTTCTCTTCACACCGCTCTCAATCATACCTGCGGACACTAGCCGCGAGAGCTATTCACCCATCACTCAAAAACAGTTCAGACACAGTAAATTATGACCAGAGTTCACCCGCTATCTGACATACTGTTTTCACGAAACTAAGAGGAGATATTTTTAAACAAATCCACTACTAATCTGCAAGCAAGTACTCTAACCCAAAATTCACTCTACTCAACAAGTATTTTTCAAGATCACTTCCCTTTCATCACATCTGCACTCATCACCCACCTCATTCACAGTGGTGCTGCTGGGTCCTCAAAAATGCTACATTCATACGGTTTTCATCAATGAGAAGAGCGAAAAATGAGGTTTACACACATGTAACACAAGGCACAGATTTCTTATTGGTTTGATTTGTTCTTTTACAGGACTATCTTCATTGTGCATGGACAACACCATCAGTGCTCCGATCTCCTCCTTTAGATCACACAAGGAGGATCTCAGCGCAGTGCACGAACTCCGTAGCACCGGCGAGAATCCCAATGTGTGTATATAATGTATAGGAATCACACATTCTATAAATTTTTTTGTGGTGGTGTCGTGAAACGTGTGTGTAAACCCACTTCTTTGTTAATACATATGCACAGCCAATCCACGTTCAACAGACTGAGACAAATTAAATTACACGAAGTATACGCCATCTTGTTCCTGCAAGATGGCGGCAGACAGAATAAAATTAGACATAAGCCCTGTTTTTCGGAAATGGGTCATGGAAAGTACGAAATCGTCGGCAATAAAATTGTACCAAATCGTCGAGAACCAATCAAAAGAGTTCCTTACGCACTGGCAGATTCCCTGCGTCTACCTATATAAATGGGTGCATTTTATTTTAAAAATACACACACAAACACGAAGGCCAGCTAGACTGACTGGGGGAAGAGAAAGCTGTCAAGATTGATTTATTGCTTATCTGTGTGACCGGGCACTCTTGCTTCACTAAAGTCGAGTCCAAATCTGGCTTGTATTAATCTTAGAGAGTAGGTAAACTTACTATAAACTTGTAGGAGAATAGGCCTACATCAGATATATAATGATTGTATTTTTTGTGTGTCATTTATACTACCTACACCAGTATATATTTAATATATTTTGTTTTACAATGAATGTATCAGGTATACTGATTGTATCTTGGGGAATTAGGTATAATGATTGTATTTCCTGATATGATTGATGAAGATGAAAACCAATCCGAAATATAACCAAACAGTCCTTGTTAGGACTCATATAACTCCACTCTGAAATATAACCAAAACAGTCCTTGTTAGGACTCATATAACTCCACTCTGAAATATAACCACTCATATAACTCCAACCTGAATATAACCTATGACTATCATGTATAATGATTGTATGTTATAGTATCATTGATAAGGGTGGATTTAGCTGAAGTGATAACTTGCCACCCCTATCGACACCTGGTATTAAAGTGCAAGATGTAGGTGTCTTCTCTGATTTAGAATGTTGCTGTGTGTGTTGCAGTAGAACAGTTCACAGGGTACACCACAGGCAACATGACGTGTAGAGTCATAGAAAATGGTAACTTCGCTTTAGTTTTATACCATTTATTACACGCCACAAACAGTCATGATATTTATGACATCATTAGCATAGTACAGCAAATGCAGCATTCAAACTCATGTTAACTGCTAGTCATGTAGGCATCCATACTCAATAGTTGTATTGTACACAGATAGCTTCTGTATGTTCGCTCATAAAGTTCTGGTTCATGAAGCGGTATGCATAATATATCTATAACTTCTGCAACAGTGTCAGCTACAGATCTTCAATGTTCATAAACAATAATAAATGCTCCCATTCTGATGCTAGCAGATCAGTTGTATACAATAAGTCCGTTCACTGTCTGCACGTGAATAGCATACATGAATTACAGGTCAGCCCGACCTTTATAATCTTCCTAAGTCTAACCATCTGACTTGGACGTAATCTCTGATATAACGAATCCTGGAACACAGACAATAGTCTTGCTAGTCTAGAGCGACCCATAGATATATAACTAGTTCAGGTATAAAGATACCGGTGACTTAATCCTAGTCAAAGTACCTCTCCATTTTGAATCACACAGGCGAGCAACAAGCGACAAAATGACGAACCTCTAGATGTTAGCATAAAGTTCGATACAAGAGGAATTACCTTATTTCGGAAAATCAACCATGAACATATGCCTCCAGGCAGGCTGCATAATACTGGGAAATAGTCTAGTTAGCTAACTAACTCACAAAGACAATGTATTTCCCTCAGAGAATCACAAGACGCAGGTCGCGTCTGGTCGCTAATCACTTCATTTCTAGACTGCCGAACTGGGCGGAAGACAAAAAACGAACTCCCAGTTTTGCACATGCGCAGAACTCCAATATCTGAGTCGACGCTCACATAAGACGATTTTAAGAACATTCGAGATAAAGGTCTTATAGAATCGCGCCTTTTATGGACATGAACAGAAGCGTTAAGAAAGGTTTCAAACATCTACAACAGTTGACTGATACTACCAAATAAGGAGATATGGCCACGCTTCGTTCAAGACATTATAGACCGAACGTGTCTCTATACAAGAGGAAGTAAACTCATAAAGAATAGCAGTATCGATATTTCGGGTTCTGTCCCTTTGACCATAAAATATATAATACACATCCCGGGAAAAAATATAATGAAACATTTGTGTTTTTTAAAAATCCTGGAGCCGGAAAAATCTAGGCTCCTAACGCACGTATGATGCGCGGATATACCTAACAAAATAGCTCAACACTTGGAGCGAAACTGAGATCATATCCCAGGTCCTTAGAGAAAATTTTATCTAAGTATACGCGTATATATCCCAGGAAGGTGCCACCAACACAAACCACCATGATGGCAACATCATAATAAAAGTCAAATTATTCTCATACCAATATATGAAATCAAATATATTATTATGATATCATACAATGTGTTGCAAATAGCGGTGTAATATATTAATATACCGCACTATTTTATTACATTATGTAATGCATCAGTAACTAATAAGTAATACATGTGTTGATCTTCGTTGACATAAAACATTCAATAGAAGAAGATGTGGACATCATCCGCTCCCAATCTAGGACAGGACTTGATATCCTCAAAGTTCCACAATGGACATAAACTCGCAGACTTCAATGATGTGCTGCGAAAATATCAATAACACAAATCTTAAAGACAACTGGGAAATCTCCCAAAACAAACCTGAAAAAAATTTTTTTAAATGTGGCCGAGTGATCTTTTGGCCCGTATATCACTAACTAAGCCTTCTTAAATAATTACATGGTACAATGTTATAAATTTCCCTCAAAAAAAAGTGAGAAAAAATCTACTAACATGTCATTATAATATTGGATTGTATATCAGGAAATATATATGACAGAAGAATCATGTAGAATCGTGTGGGCATCTGGACAGAATGTCTGCCATCACATTATCCGAACCACGGATAGCTCGAACCGAGAAATGAAATGGTTGAAGAGCTATGGCATAACGAGTGGACCTCGAGCTCTTCAAGTTTTTGCTCTGAATAGCAGTAAGCGCTTTCTGGTCGGTTTCCACAATGAAATGTGCGCCTAGAAGAAATCTTTGTAACTTCAGAATAGACCATACCATAGCCAATAACTCACGGTCTAAAACCGAGTAATTCTTTTCTGCAGCATTTAATTTCCTAGAGATATACATCACCGGATGCAGAGTATCAGAACACTCCTGCATTAGTGCTGCCCCAATCCCAATTGACGAGGCGTCACTTCGAAGAACAAAAGTCTTCTCAATAGTAGGTAACCTAAGAATAGGTGGAGATGAAAATAGGGCTTTAACCTGGTCCAATGAGGATTGACATTCTTTAGACCAGCGGATCAGATTAGGCGACCCTTTCTTCAATAAAGTAGAAAGCGGTGCCATAATGGAGGACAGATTCGGAATGAATCGTCCGTAGAATTGGATCAAACCTAATAGACTCCGTACTTGTTTCTTTGTCTTAGGGACCGAAATGTTAAGTATTTTTGAAACATTGTGGTCCTCTGTCTTTAAAAGACCATGACCAACACGATGACCTAGGAAAGAAATCTCACTAAATCCTATAAAGGCTTTAGAGGGTTTTGCAGTCAAGTTATACTCGCGAAGAGTAGACAGTAAATTCGTATAAACCCAAATAGTGATCTTCCCAGGAATCACTGAATAGACAGATATCATCTAGGTATGCTATGACATCTGTACGATATGCGAGAATTCGCCGCATCATGCGTACGAATGTAGCAGGGGCGTTCATAAGACCAAAAGGCATGAAATTCCATTGGAATAAACCCCTAGGTGTAGAAAAAAGCTGTAAAAGGTTTGGCACGTTCAGTTAGCGGGACTTGCCAATAACCTTTAGACAAATCTAGTTTGGTAAAGAATCTAGAATTAGAAAGTTTATTGAGTAGCTCTTCTAATGAAGGCATAGGTTCAGCGTCGAACTTCGTAACTTGGTTCAATTTGCGATAATCTACGCAAATGCGAATGTTATTATCCTTCTTTCGAACAATAACCATAGACGAAGAGTATGCTGAAGTGGATGGTTCAATGATTTCCAAACGTATCATTTCATCCAATTCTTTTTCGACTTGAGACTGGAAATGGATAGGTATTGGATAAGGTCTGACTCTGATAGGATTATGATCAGTTAGCACAATGTCATGTTCAATGACATGTGTGTGTCCCGGGATGTCTGTAAGAACATCCTGAAATGTTTGCAACATCGAAGAAACTTGTCGATGTTCCTCAGCGGAAAGATTTGGAGAAACGGTCACGTTTTTCCAAGATTCCGTAGAATAAAGTGGGACCATAGAAAGAGAAAGATTGACATCAGAAAAAGTAGTTTCCTCATCCTGTATAACTGACAGAGATGAGTACTGACCATGAGGTGCTTGAGAATTGTCCGTAGCCTGGAAAATAGGCTGCAAATAGTCTGGTCTTTCATGAAATTCCGTGAGCATATTTATGTGGAAAGTTTTATGCTTTCCATCAATATCGACAACATAGTCGACATCAGAAATTTTGGAGACTATTGCATATGGACCTTTCCATGCAATTAGAAGTCTGTTCTCCCTTGAAGGAAGTAGAACGAGAGCTTTGTCACCTGGACAAAGTTGTCGTAGACATCTATTCTTATTCGCAAACTGCCTTGCCTTTTCTTTAGCAAATTCGGAAGACGAAGTTGCTAGTTTGCATGCCTCGATGATCTTTTGCCTAAGAGCAATGACGTACTCATAAGAAGACTGAGTCTCATCGCTAATATTATCGGCAGTGATTAGATCGTGAAGTAAAGACATAGGGCCGCGCGGTTGCGCGCCAAAGACAAGTTCAAAAGGGGAAAACCCCGTATGTTCATTGGGGACCTCTCTATACGCAAAGAGAGCCGCGGGTAAGACCCTGTCCCAATCCTGAGGATGATCCTCAGTTATTTTACCCAGTAAAGTTTTTAGAGTCCTATTTAAA
The DNA here is from genome assembly GCA_024509875.1 of Oreohelix idahoensis. Lineage (NCBI taxonomy): Eukaryota > Metazoa > Mollusca > Gastropoda > Stylommatophora > Oreohelicidae > Oreohelix > Oreohelix idahoensis. The sequence goes on along the minus strand of JAMPIV010022022.1, from coordinate 295,366 downwards.
CGTTCGACCAACCCATTAGACATTGGGTGATAGATACTGCTGAGAGACCTTTTATATGTAGCATAGACATTACCTGTGACATAGTGTCTGATATCAGTTGAGTGCCATGGTCTGACAATATTTCTCCGGGAAAACCCAAGCGAGAAAATATCAGCCAAAGAGCGTCTGCAATATCAGCAGTTGAGATGCTCTTGAGAGGTATTGCCTCTGGCCAACGTGTGCACATATCGACACATGTAAGAATAAATTGATGTCCTCTAGCCGACTTAATTCTAAAAGGACCGATAATATCTATTGCCATTTTTTGAAAAGGGCGAATTGGAATGTCAGCAGCCTGAATAGGCGCAGCATGTCGTGGTCCTTTAGATTTGACCTCCTGACATACTTTGCAAGAGCGACAGTACATTCGTATGTCCTTGCTCACAAATGGCCAAAAGAAAGCCGCAAGAACTCTCGACTTTGTACGGGAAAAACCCATATGTCCAGCACATTGCGAGTCATGAGCATGTTGCAATATTTGCACCCTCATGCTCTTAGGCACAAGAATTTGTGAATGAGTGGATGTAGTCGAGTCTTGTACCATACGTACAAGTACGCCGTTCTTCATAGAAATCCAAGATTTTCTATTAGTATTTTGATTAGGATCACCTTTTTTTGCTAGAATATACTTAAAGAACTGAATAATAGAAAAGAGGAGACCTACAAATACAAACAATCGAAATCGAAACTAAAAAACAGAAAGAAAGAGAGAAACAAAAAATATACAAAAACGAAAATAAAGCACAACTCGTCACAACTAAACAGACATAGCAACGATTGTCGCTAGCAAATCTCACTGTAGGAAATTCGCCCAGTCCCTAACGAAAACGCTAACAGTAGAACCTCTGTGACGTGGTATCTTCTACTGAAAGACACCGCCCGACCGAGAAAACCCGCTGAAATATAAACATATAAATATACAAATACAAATAACATATAACATATAAACATGTAAATAGTGTGAAAAATGTGACAGACAGAAGGCTCAGTTAGAACATAAGGGCACAGTTCACAAACAAAACAGGCCACTTAACTTCTATGTATCCACAACGTCAGCACAGTTCAGAACAGGATGTGATCAGCATTCTTAGGACAATGATCCAACGTTGATCCATATCTGCTCTCGTAATACTGCCATGACGAAGGAAATGAGCTTCTGACTGGAACCAGCTTCTGAAATCTTGACTTGACACTTGACCTTCTGAATGGAACAGTACCTCTGAGACTGACCGGAACAGTTGTTACGGCACTTGTCCTTCTTAACAGATCAGAAAACCGCCAACTTGACGAGCAAACTGCCGGGTATTTTTGAAACAATTTCCAAACTTTCAGCAACGCCGGGTACTTTGAAAAATCTTTCATCAAACATTGAGGTGATGAGTTTGAAACTATAATGTTATTGAAAGCTTGATGATTGATGTCTGGGATTAGTGTTGACCCCCCTTGATAGCTGGTATCAGAGTAAACCAACATATGGCCACCATGAATGATAAAGGTGGATTTAGCTGAAGTGATAACTTGCCACCCCTATCGACACCTGGTATTAAAGTGCAAGATGTAGGTGTCTTCTCTGATTTAGAATGTTGCTGTGTGTGTTGCAGTAGAACAGTTCACAGGGTACACCACAGGCAACATGACGTGTAAGTCATAGAAAATGGTAACTTCGCTTTAGTTTTTATACCATTTTTATTACACGCCACAAACAGTCATGATATTTATGACATCATTAGCATAGTACAGCAAATGCAGCATTCAAACTCATGTTAACTGCTAGTCCCATGTAGGCATCCATACTCAATAGTTGTATTGTACACAGATAGCTTTACTGTATGTTCGCTCATAAAGTTTCTGGTTCATGAAGCGGTATGCATAATATATCTATAACTTCTGCAACAGTGTCAGCTACAGATCTTCAATGTTCATAAAACAATAATAAATGCTCCCATTCTGATGCTAGCAGATCAGTTGTATACAATAAGTCCGTTCACTGTCTGCACGTGAATAGCATACATGAATTACAGGTCAGCCCGACCTTTATAATCTTCCTAAGTCTAACCATCTGACTTGGACGTAATCTCTGATATAACGAATCCTGGAACACAGACAATAGTCTTGCTAGTCTAGAGCGACCCATAGATATATAACTAGTTCAGGTATAAAGATACCGGTGACTTAATCCTAGTCAAAGTACCTCTCCATTTTGAATCACACAGGCGAGCAACAAGCGACAAAATGACGAACCTCTAGATGTTAGCATAAAGTTCGATACAAGAGGAATTACCTTATTTCGGAAAATCAACCATGAACATATGCCTCCAGGCAGGCTGCATAATACTGGGAAATAGTCTAGTTAGCTAACTAACTCACAAAGACAATGTATTTCCCTCAGAGAATCACAAGACGCAGGTCGCGTCTGGTCGCTAATCACTTCATTTCTAGACTGCCCAATTGGGCGGAAGAAAAGAACGAACTCCCAGTTTCGCACATGCGCAGAACTCCAATATCTGAGTCGACGCTCACATAAAGCGATTTTTAAGAACATTCGAGATAAAGGTCTTATAGAATCGCGCCTTTTATGGACATGAACAGAAGCGTTAAGAAAGGTTTCAAACATCTACAACAGTTGACTGATACTACCAAATAAGGAGATATGGCCACGCTTCGTTCAAGACATTATAGACCGAACGTGTCTCTATACAAGAGGAAGTAAACTCATAAAGAATAGCAGTATCGATATTTCGGGTTCTGTCCCTTTGACCATAAAATATATAATACACATTTCAGTCAAAAAAAATGATCATACATACGAAAAACGAACATACAAAGACTTTGGAAAAAAGTAATTAATTGTGCGTAACAATCATGTATAATGATTGTGTATGACTGTTGAAGAAGGAAAACACCAGAAAATAGCCTACACCTGTATATATTTAATATAACTTTAGATTTTGTTTTACTATGAATGTATCAGGTATACTGATTATATCTTGGGGAATTAGGTATAATGATTGTATTTCCTGGTATGATTGTTGAAGAAGAAAACCAACCCGAAATATAACCTAACAGTCCTTGTTAGGACTCATATAACTACAACAGTATTGTTAGGATATATTTTACCAACCAATATAGCACTTATCAGATATGGCCTGGTATATTATAGGTGGAAGGAAACGGTTGTATCATACAGTGTCCAAATTATTGGATGTATTCATGTATTGAATTATTAGAAAGAACGTTTTGCAAGTAGACACCTGTCTTGTCTCGCTATTGCTAAATCATACTGAGCCATGTTGTCATTCATCCTACATGCAGACACCTGAGACACGCTCATCTCATATACACTAGAAATAGGGGGCTTGATGACATAAATTAGCCCCTATTTTTGCCTTGTTACAGGTTTATTCCTGTCATCCAACCTGAGGTCGTATGTTCGGGTCAATCCTGCTGCCTGGAACTTCGCAGGAACATAGTGGTTGTATCGGAGCTACATCCTTAGTCCCCCTCAGTCTTGGGTGGGCTAAAGGAACGATCATCAGCGCGGTGTGTTGTGTGCATCAAACTCAGGACAACAGAACTGTTCTAAGAGATGAGTACACATTAGTACCATTTCCGTCGGCAATTGTGAACAATTAACTGTCAAGGAAGAAAAAGTGATTTAGCATAGTGAGAGACAAGATTAACAGCACAGCTGATACATTTACTATAATTGATTAACAGCACAGCTGATATAATTTTTGTTCCTATAATTGGAAGACTTGTAATATATATATATGTAAATCATATGTAAACTTACAAATCCATTACATTCCATCTTCCAACATCCACCCTTCAGCACAATAGTAGATAGTGTATATACTTAATAAATGAGGAAATTGTATTTGAACGACTTGTCAAGTTTTTTTATAATTGTTAAGTGAAATCTGTTTCCTTGTTTTAATATCACAGTTAGTTAAACAGCGGGGTGGCATTTTATGACTGTCTCCACTCTACTAATTTTCGAGATCAGATCATTCACAGCCGTAACTAATTTGTGATACCAGTAGTTCTCTCATTCACTGGGACGTCACCATTTTCCTGCAGAAATTCTATTTCTGTATTGTCAGTACTATACTGATCCTGGAGCCAATAAAAACCTCACGCTTCACTGGGGGCTCGTTCCTGGGATATTTCTATATATCTTGAGCCATACTTAGTCTATTCATCTATGTACTAACTCTACCTTGTGCCACCTATAGATAACAAAAGAAAAATTTTTTGAAGAAATTTATAAATATAATTTTTTTTTGGTTTTCTTAGGAGTACAATTTAGTACTCAGTAAATAGTTGATGCTCACAAAGTTGCATGGAAATTATTTGTTCAATTAAATTAATTAAGTTTAAGTACAATAATTTGGATATAGTAAAATTACATACCCTCTCTAAGTAACGTCATCAGGAGCCGCGCTGGTGTAATGGCTACGGCGTTGTACTGGCGACCAGGTTTTCATGGTTCAAACCCGGGCGTCAGCGTTTGAAGGAATGTTTACGACTGGAAATTTGACTGAATAACCTGAACGGTTCCTGCACATAAATCCCGTGTGGATGGGAAGGAGCAAAGCTCCTGACCGGGTTGGAAGGAAAGTCCACTGACCCTCCAGCCTCGCAATGACATGTCATTGGGCCAAAAGAGCTGGAAAGCTCGAGTGCCGCTGGTTAGAGAAAAAAAAAGAAAGAAAAAAAAGTAACGTCATGGCTGATCTAGTGAAGTTCAGAACTGCGATCAGGCAGATGGGTAAGGAATTAAATATGACAGGTGATGCTCTTATTCAGTATGTCACAACAGAAGTGGACAAACACATGGATAGAGAGGAAAGGAAATTGCAAGTAGAAGCTGAAAGAGAAGCCAAAAGACTGGAAGCTGAGAGAGAAGCCAAAAGACTGGATGCTGAGAGAGAAACCAAAAGATTAGAAGTTGAAGAAAGGAAATTAGCAGCTGAAGCCAAGAAATTGGAGGCTGAAAATGAGGCAAAGAAAATTGATGCTGAGGAAATGAAATTACAAGCAGAGAGAGACCATCAGTTACGATTAAAAGAGATTGAAATTCAGGCAACTACTGGCAAAAATGGTGGTAGCTCACCTCACTCTGAGAGTAGCTCCAGCCAGAGCACCTCAAGTGGGGCCATGAATTTTCATCTGGACCCATTTGTTGAGAAAGAAGACGCCATTGAGTCATATCTGGATAGATATGAAAGACTTGCCACTACCTATGGCTTAGTGAAAGAAAAGTGGAGTCTTAAACTATCTCAGGGATTGAGAGGTGTGGCCTACGATGTATATTTGAAGCTCTCGAGAGATGACCAGGAAGATTATGAATTCCTGAAGCAGGCACTGCTTGTGAGATATGAAAAAAACTCAGAATCATATAGAAAGAAATTCAGAACAGCTAAATTTCTTCCAGGAGAAAACTATCACCAATTCTCTGCTAGATTGGAAACTTATTTGGCAAAATGGAGTAGTTTAGGAAAGTGTCAGGATCTGAAAGAAATGATAATGATGGAGCAAGTGAAAGAGTCCATGCCTCAAGAAATGAGGAAGTTTATCATGGAACAAGGAGCAGAGAGATTGGAAGATATTGTAACTGTTGCTGAGAGATATCAAGCAGCTCAGGCAGAATTATTAGGAAATAAGAAGAAGCAGGGTGAAAATTTCAAATCATCACAAAACTATACCAAATATGAACAAAAGGACCATACCTTAAGGAACAAACAAAGATTTGACCAAAAGGACAAAAACCCTCTAAGATCGGATAAGACACCTTACCGGAAGGAAGGAAAGTGGTGTAAAACTTGTCTAATGAGTAACCACAATACTGCGGACTGCAGAAGGAAGAATCCTCCTCATCACGCTGCATGTCTTACAACAGGGAAGCAGGGAAGGAAGGAACTGGCAGTAAGTCAGAAGGACCTCCATCAACCCCCTGTCTGTGAGGAAGTGACCGTGAATGGCACTCAAGTACTGTGTTTATATGATACAGGATTGGACTTTGATTCAGTTGTATGCTCTTCTCTAGTGAGTCCTGACCAGATAACCACAGAAACAGTGGAAATCAGAGGACCGATCAAGGGAGCAAGAACCATGACATTACCCATAGCCCGAATCAACATAAGGTCTCCCTATGTGGAAGGAGAAATCAAAGCAGCAGTGATGGACGACCTTATTTACCCTTTGATTCTGGGGTGTAGGTATGTTTTCCTGGGAGAACCTATAAAACCTGTAGTTATGGCAACAGTCCAGACCAGGGAAAGCTCCAGGAAAATGGAGGAAAATCCTATCAATACTCATCCAGAAGAGATGAAAAAGGCTCAAGCGGCAGACAGCACTTTGAAGCCTTGTTTTGGCAAATTACCTAAAGCACATAACCCTCCAGAGAAAGGAGACTTTTACATGAAGAATGACCTACTCTACAGAAAAGCTGGAACCGGACCTAAAGGGCATGGACAGCTGGTAGTGCCTAAATCATATAGACAAAAGGTTATGAGACTAGGACATGCTATACCATTCAGTGGACATATGGGAATAGGGGCCACTGGACAAAGGATAGCCTGTCACTACTTTTGGCCAGGAATCACAGAGGACATAAAGAGATATGTAAGATCCTGTCCAGAATGCCAAAGAGTAGCTCCTAAGCATAGGACTGCACCAGCAACACTGGGAGAAAAGCCCATTATGGGAACCCCTTTTGAACGTGTTGCAGTGGATATTGTTGGACCCCTCACTAGGACCAAGAAGAGAAATGCTTACATCTTAACCTTGGTTGATACTTGCTCTATGTGGAGAGAAGCTGTGGCCATGTCAGCTATAGATTCAAAGCATGTGGCAGAGGCCCTGTTGACAATATTCACCCAATTAGGTTTCCCGCATCAGATATTGACTGACAATGGTTCACAGTTTAAGGGAAAGCTAACACAAGAAGTATTCAGGATATTTCAAGCCAGGCACTATCATTGTAGTCCCTACCATGCCCAAGGGAACGGTCAAGTAGAGCGGTTCAATGGTACACTAATTTCAATCCTTAGAAAGCTGGCAAGTGAAAAACCTGACACTTGGGATACATATTTACCGGCTGCACTATTTGCATATAGGGAAGTACCCCACAATTCAACTGGATTGGCTCCAGCTACATTTTTGTTTGGAAGACCTATAAAAGGTCCACTGGAAGCATTGCTGCGGACATGGACTGATGAAAAAGCTGAGGAAACAGTGACTTCCTCATACCAATACGTCAACGAGTTGACATCTCGATTAAAAACAGGTTGGAAACTGGCAAATGATAACTTAAGACAGGCCAGGAGGAAGCATGCTGCGTACTACAACAAAAAAGCAAAGGATAGGGAACTGGAGGTGGGTGAAAAGGTGTTATTACTGTTGCCAAGCAGCAATAATAAATTGCAGATTGGATGGCAGGGACCCTATGTCATACTGGAAAAACTTTCCAGGACCAATTATAAGATTGACAAGAAAGGAAAGGAGAAGGTGTATCATGTCAATCTTCTTAAAAAGTACTATGACAAGGAATCATCAGAAGTTGCACATATCATGACCCTAGCCATTGCAACAGAAATGCACGGTGAACCACTTCACTCTATGGAATATCCACTCACAACTACAGAGGATTATGTTCAAGTAAACATTAGTGAACATTTAACTCCAGAGCAGAAGAAGATGGTTCAGAAGGTGTTGGAAACCCATGCTGATGTGCTCACAGATAAGCCAGGTCGTACGAATCTGTTAGAGTACGACATGAAGGTTACTGACCCTACACCAGTATGCATGAGAACATACCCTATACCCTATGCGAAAGCCCAAGCACTAAGGGAGGAAGTTGATTATCTGTTGAAGGAGAAAATTATCTCATGGAGAAGAGAACTGGAGACAGGGGATGACAAAGATATGTAAAGACCTTGAGCTGATGGCACGTGACAGGAAAACTTGGCATAAGTTTGTTGAAGGTCAATGTTCGGGGGGTTGAAAGAAGAAGACATATGTTATAGGGCCCAGAGGTGCTGTTGAATACTCCCACATTACACAGGAAAGCTAATAATTATTGTGCTGGTAATTATGTTGATGCTCCCTGTGGTTCCCAGGAATCTCTGAGGAGACAAAGACTAGGACTACTACAACCTCAGGCATGTTGTAAGTGGCAAGTAATGAGGTTGTGCATGTGGCTGGCAACCTCATCATGTAAAAGAAACTGCTATAGAAACCATTACTCCAACAGCACATTCATGCAGACTTCCTGGAGGGGGACCAGCTGCAGTGGTGGTTACATGTCCCATAAGAAGCTAATAATCCTATATATAAAATCCCAGCTTTTTCTGTCAGTAACGCTAAGGGATGCAACTGTGGTTGAAAGTTAGACATTAATTGTATTGTTTCCCTTATATGTAAAAAAAGAAAATAGTAACATTTACCAAAGAAGAATTTATAGAATGTGTGATCCTGTATACACACATTGGGATCCTCGCTGCTGCTATGTAGTTCGTGTACTGTGGTGATGCCCAGTGGTTTTTAAAAAATACTTTTGAATAAGTAAAATTGCCATTAGGTATTAGTGCTTTTGAATTTAATTTCCGTTTTATGATGGGCTTTTACACAATTAAAAAGAAGAAGAATTATGTTGATACTGATTAACATTGTCAGTCAACACATTCTGTTATGTTTATTTTTTTATACTTGTTTTCAATTTATTCTTGAGGATGACACTTCTTTATTTTTGTTCTTTTTTTTTTAAATTTCTACATTCTTTCTTGTTCATTCAATTCCTGTAGTAAACATGGGTACAATTTAGAAATGAACTCTTAAGGTTGAGAAGGAATTCTGTTTGCATAAAATTCCACCTGTAAACTTCAAGAACATCAAAGACAACAGAACACATTTTTCACACTACTAAACTGAAGAACCTTTATCTGCAAACTGCAGGATCAATATAGACATCTCAGAGTTTCTGCAAAATAAATTTTTGTGTTCTGTTGGAGGCTGCTAAGTATTGCATAATCATATTTATTTCAGGCTTATATGTGACCTCTCGTATTGTTTTATAAATATTTATGTGTATGGAACACAATACAATGAAAAGTTCGAGTAGCAGAATGGTCAGAGTGCTCACTTCACAAGGCAAATGGACTAGGTTGTAAACCATGTTGAGCTATGCTCCAGTTTCCCTAGCTGTACCGGACTCTCCTCTTGAGTTAGGGAATGGAAAGGCAGAGTACTAACATTATAAAGCTGAAACTTAGTGCAGGTAAAGTCTGTAACACTTCAATCTTCTTTAGCAGTATCTGCCTTGGGACTACCATAAACATACAATCATATCAGAGTGTTTGTCCTTAAGCTCTTTCTACAGCCAAACCTTTTTGGTTGAAATTCACAATTCATTTTTATGCTCCATGAGTCCCTACCCATAGAAAAAAATGTTTCTATGTATGCGCTCCAGGAAATCACAACTTACTTTTGCTTTCCCTGAAGTGAAATCTCCATGACCAAACTGTTATGTCTCAGTATTTCTTGAGGGGAATCTCCACAACAAAATGCAATTTTCTTTGAATTTTACATTTTGAAAGGACAAAATCTGTTTTTTTTTTCAACTTTTTTAAAGACTGTTTTTTCTTAATAAGATTGAAAATTTTGCTCACAGTTGTAGATTTTAGACAATGAACACAGCTCAACTACAGTATTTTGTGAACAGAGTACAATGAAATAAGAAGAACACTCTATTGTAAGTCTGCCTCTAAAAGAATAAGTAAAAATTCTTCAGACAGATGATAAAAAAAAAAAGAGGAATGGACGAGTTCGCACTTGCAGTAATTACTCCCAGTAGCTAGATGAGCCAAGCAAGAAGATGACAAATTCAAGAGACCAACAGACCAACCAATGTACTACTATAGAATAAATGATCTCAGAAGTCTAAGACTCAAGCGAAGCAACTTTGTAGAATCAACCACAACAAAGATGTGAGCAGTTACAATAAATGCAATATCAACAATGAAACCCATCTACACTGCACACTAGCTTCCAGTTTGGAAACAACATCATTTCCCTGAAATGATAGAAAACATTCCTGGAATTGAGAGAAAGAAGAGCCAGACTGCAACAGAGAGAAAATCCATAGTGGCAAAATACATGGAGAAACATTACCCATGCAGCACCTGGACCCATGTATATACAGATGGATCAGCAACAAATGCAACAGAAAATGGAGCTTTCTGAGCTTAAGCACTGATGCACACAAAAAGGCTGTCAGTGGCAACAGGACAATTCTCAAGTAACTTCAGAGCAGAGGCAGAGGCCTTGAAACCTGCAGCATAGATTATAATGATAGAGGAAAGCACAGAGAGGCAAGTTGCTTTCTTCACCAAAGCACAGTCAGTAATTGCAATGCTGAAATGCAAAAATAATGCAGACCTGGATGACCTAAGAGTAGTGCTCCACAAACTATGTCAACGAAGCGAGTAACATCCCCTGCAATGAAGAGGCTGACAAATTGGCAAAGGAAGGTGGAAATCTACCTCAGCCTGATGCAAGCAAGCATAACTTTCAAGGAGACAAAGTTTTATCAGAATCAGATGCAGAAACTAATGGGATGCAGAGCATCCAGGTCACACACAACATGATGCATATTACCAGCTCATCAGAAGAAAACAAGTGGTAATCTTCAGACTTCGCACAGGCCACAACAGACTGGCAAACCATCTATTCAACAAGCTAAAGATAGGAACTACAGATGAGTGTAACTGTGGCACTAATAAAATGACTACTGAACATCTGCTTCAAAGATGCCCAACATATGAGGAACAGAGAAAGCACACATCAGCACCAGTACCATTTGTGGAAAAGCTCTATGGAGATGTAAATAGCCTCAAGCTGACCACTGCTTTATTTGAAAACATTCAAGTAGACGTCTGAGAGTGTACGAAGAAGTGCCAAAATACATACTCAACTTTTGCCCAAATTAATGAAGTTTTCACCTTCAATCTAAAGAATCCCATAAAACCCCTCCCATGAGAAGCAACTTTTTTATTACATTCACAAAATAACAAGACAGACAAGAGCATGTGAACAGTTACAAACAGCCACAGGGGTGGAGAAGGATGGAGCATAAATGTACAGACAAAGAAAGGAGCACAGTGAGAACAGATACAAAATAAAACAAAATTTCACAAAGTCAGGTTCACAAAATATTTACAGTATTTTCATTGGATTCCTTCAAAAATTATTACACTTGTCTTTGGTACACTAACAGTGTAATAATACTGTACATACACAAATGTTATATACTTTAATAGTCACATTGTATCAAATTTGTCCACATGACAAATGAAATGCGTGTCCGATTGGCTAAGGCATGGCAAATGAAATGTGTATCGGATTGGCCAAGTGGTTGATGTGCTTTTCTCTCACAGCACAGCTACCAAGTTCAGGGATTCGAAACCCAGAATCGTCATGCTCCAGTCTACACAGCTGTAAATGGGTACCTGACTATGCTCTTGAGTTACAGAAGGCAAAGGCATTAAGGAAAAGAACTGGTCATTCTACCCTAGTATTGTGAAATCTTTTAACATTTCCCTCCTCTATGGCAGTATCCACCTTGACCTTGACCTTACATGTGAACTATGATCATTTTACCCAAGAACAAAGTAGACTTTTGTCATGGCAAGTACGAGGGGCGTTCAGAAAGTAATGCACCACATCGTTTTTCTCAGCTAATAATGAAGATAGAAGCATGAAATTTTGCACACTTTAAATATGGCATGTGCCAATTGTGTGCACCAAATTGCACTGCAACCGGCCAAATAATACGGCTGCCCTAAACCATTGAAATGGAGCGTGTTAGCAACTTGCATTATAAGCAGCGAATTATGATAGAATTTCTCGTTGCAGAGAAGGAAACTGTTGTGAATATTCACAAGCGTCTATGTGATGTGTATGGAAGTTTTGCAGTCGACAGGAGTACAGTCAGTCGCTGGGTTCAGAGAATCAAAGAATCAGGAAGTGGAGATACGCAGCTGCTTGATCAGCCACGCCGTGGATGTCCTGCCACAGCCACCAACGCAGAAATGTTGAAATGCGCTGAGGGCATTATTCTTACTGATAGGCGAATCACTACTCAACAATTGGCTTTACAGTTGTCAGTCAGCATTGGTAGTGCAAATGCAGTTATAAAAACTCTCAGATTTTCTAAGGTTTGCGCAAGATGGGTTCCTCGAAGTCTCACAAATGACCACCGATTGTAAAGGAAAGCAATTTCTTCTGAATTGTTGGAGCGTTTCAATGCTGATGGAGAGAACTTTTTGGCTAAGATCGTTACAGGTGATGAAACCTGGGCACATCATTTTGAACCTGAGACAAAAAGGCAGTCAATGGAGTGGCATCATCTGCAATCACCAAGAAGAAAGAAATTCAAGACAATTCCTTCAGCTGGAAAGGTCATGATCACTGTCTTTTGGGACACTGAAGGTGTGATTCTTGTGGACGTTATGCCAAGAGGAGAGACAATCAATTCGCAAGCTTACATTAAGATATTGAAAAAACTCAATCAACGTTTTCGCAGAGTTCGGCCGCACAAGAATCCAGCAGACCTGCTTCTCCTTCACGACAATGCGCGCCCTCACACAAGTCTGGCAACACGGGAAGCAATCACCAAATTGGGTTGGACTGTACTACCCCATCCACCCTATAGTCCCGATTTGGCACCCTCTGATTTTCATCTATTTGGTCCACTTAAAGATGCACTCTGTGGGACAAGGTTTGAAGATGATGAAGGAGTGATTCATGCAGCGAAGAAAATGCTACATGATCAAGACAAAATCTGGTACGGGCTAGGAATACATGCACTTGTTTCGCGCTGGCATAAAGCCGTACAAGTTGATGGGGATTATGTTGAATAATACCGATGTTTACATGACATATCCATGTATATTATGTATAAATTTCATGCTTTTTGAATAAACAGCTCCTGAGAAAAACGATGTGGTGCATTACTTTCTGAACGCCCCTCGTATACACTGTTTTACTGAAAGTACAATCATTATTTGTACAGCTACTCTGTGACTAAAAAACTTGCATACAATTTCCTTAATACCCTGTCCACTACAGTTCCACATCAGTCACATCCAAATGAACAGCCATTAAGGAGAACAACAATAAAAATCATGAATTTGGTAGATGTGCTATCAAGACTACATTTTCTGGTGTGAATTCTTCACTAATATATTTACGCAGAAAGCATGCCATGCCCTTTGATCTCAGAAAATGCAGCCGACCAGTGTCTATGAGCCTCTTACACTTGCGTCCTATATCTTCTCTATCTGGGACACTCAGCTGCTCTCTAAGGGTTTTGCTGAGGAGAGAAAGTAGTATTTTAATAAAGTTTCTTTTTCGTTTGCTGAACCACTCAGTGAATTACTTCATTTCAGAAAGTTAGTTATAAGAAAACCATAACTTTTTAACCTAATATTGCTAAAGCACACATCTTTCTCATATATTAAATTGCACTCTTTAATGTAAATTATTTATAGTAAAGAAGTTGAAATATACAAAACTTGAGTTAACTCGGACCCAATAGAAAGTTTTATTTTACATAGAACCCTCAGTGCAATGATGACGAGTCAAAATTACCTTGCTTCCAAATCGATAAGATCACTAGTCCTATGAGCTTCAGCTTTTATATCAGTTTCGACAAGTGCATTTCTATTGTGATCTTCTGGACCAGTCTTCTTATCTTCCTGTCCAGCAGGCTTCTTGTGCCCAGAAGACTTCTCATTATTCTGGCTGTTCTTAATTGACTTTGCTGGTCAAAAATAGAAACAAAGTAGGAATTTATTTCTTATAAAGACTGAAAGAACCAGTTGAGTTAAATCAAGTAAAAAGGTAATACGTCCTACTAGGACAATGTCCTATTACCTTTTTTTCCACTCTACCTTTACCACCCTCTTCCTGTAGTCCTCCTCATAATAAGAACCAGAGAACTGCCAGGGGAAAACTTAAATGTCAAAGCAGTCGTATGTATTACACTGACAAATGGGAAACAAAAACAAACAGAAGATACAGACTTTCATAAATGAGTGCTTGCCTAGAATAGAAGGGTTGGAATAGGATGACAAGAACACCAATGCAAAACTGACGCAGACAAGCAGACTAGTATCAGTGGGAAGGGAGGGGGGAGAGGAAAGCATTGGATATGACACACGAGGAGGAAGCCGGATGACAGCAATATAAGGCAGTACTAGTTCTGGAATCCCCAAGGTAACAGAAAAAAACATGGGACCCAAAAAATGCACAAAGAGAACTGAAGACAGATTTAAAACACATTAAAAAAAAACAAAAAGAGAACTTGAAAAGACGTCACGTGGTAGAAGGACTCAGTGTAAACTGATATAAAGGTTAGTGCTCCATGACAGCTAAAAGGGTGATGCTCATGAATAAATACTTAGTTTCTAAGTTGCTCCAAGAAACATAGTCAAGCTGACAAAGACAAGCTCACCTGTGACCTTAGCACAAGTTGCCCAGCTACTTAATCGGGTCAACAAGTCAAACTCCTCAGGTGAAACTCCACAACCACGCATAAACTCCTGGCCTAGGTAGGTGTCCCATGTACATGTGTGATGGCAACAAAGTGCTATCATTATACACTTGGGCAATCTAATCAAAGAAAATAACACAGTTACAACATTGTGTTAATGGTTCAGTGGTTACAATCACATAAACATAACATTTCCAATACCCACAAAAATGTATCTTATCCAATGAATTTATTTACATAAGCTTAATTTTCCTGACAACTACTTCACATGAAGTTACTTATCTCAATGACCACAGTCATGCAAACTTTACATTTGTTTCCAATCACTTTAATCTTCTTATCACAGAGTAGAGTTCATAAGCTTTATTTTACCAAACACATTTATGTGAAGTTTACTGTCACAAAATAATCTATTTATACACTTTTTCCAACAGTTACATTTCTGTTAAATTGTAATTGTCTAAAAGACCACATTCAACTCTCCCTCCAAGTGAATTGACATAAAATTAATCTCCTCAGCTATACCATTTCTTTCAGAATTTAACCTTTCCAATTATAACAACAATAGGGAGCCGCGCTAGCGTAGTGGTTACAACACCGCTCTGGCGACCGGGTGATTCAGGATCAAACCCGGGCGATGGCATTTGAGGATTTTTCGTCGACCGGGAATTGGACTGGATTAACTCAAGACCTGGCGAGTACATTTGAAGGAGTGTCGTCGACCAGGGATTGGCGGCTCCTGAGCCGACCCAGCTCTAATGGGTACCTCCGAAATCGGCGAGTATCTGCCTGAATGGCGAGGGACACCTGTCTCTGTACAAGAAAAGGGATACTCACGTAAAATCAATGTCAGGTTAGACATTAACAAAAACCTGAGATTTCTCCTCGAGTATTAGCGGGCGTACAAAAAAAAAAAAAAAAAAAATAACAACAATTATAATGAAATTAATTTCCTAATGATTAAACTCCCTTCCTTTTTTTAGCTTGTTATGTAACAAAGGGCCCCTTCCATAGGAAACTTGCTCCATTGCCACTATGCATTCTTGCAGTAGCAGTTTCTGAAGAAATTTGTTTTACATAGTGGTGATGTCAGTCCCACACACAACCTTTATGAGGTGGACTGGCAAGTTTCTTCACCGCCTCTGTCTTCCCTAACTCAAGGAGTAGAGTTGGGTACCCATTTACAGCTGGGTAGATCTGAGCATGGCTGGAGTGTGATGATACCTAGTTTAAAACCTGTTAACTCTGGCTTGAGAAGCAAGCATTCTAACCACTCAATCAAACGTACAGCAGCATAATATGACCACTACATCATATCACACATTCATAACCCTCCACTCCCAAAGAAGCATAGGCCTTCAACAAACACATGCCAAGTCCTCCTGTCATGTGCCATCATCTCAAGTTCTTTCCACGTTCTCCTCATCATTATATCACACATAGACCAACACAATTTTACCATCCTACTTCATAACGACGACCAGAGAGGTACAGGAAATTGATAGACAGAGTGGCTAAAAATACAAGAAAAATTGTTTACCTATGACATGTCACCTGAATATCAGAGGAGTACTGCTCACTCAGGCACATCGTAAGATGCAGTGAGTATAAGGTTTTGCATCGGGCTGGCATTCTCATGTCAAACAAACTTCTACAGAAACCATATGCTGTGGTGCTTCCATGCTCCATAAGAGGCAAAGGTAAAGATGATGATGACTCACTAAACCTTTTCATGGCATTTAATGTCAACAATGGAAAGAACAGAAAGCAACAAAAAAACAAAAGAGAACTTCTTCCACAGCAAGACTTTAATCATGAGAGCAAAATGTCTTACTTTTGTCTGCATTCACTGTCTGCCACCTTTGGTGTCTTGGCAGGTGGTTCTTGCACATATTCCAAATCTGCCGGATCACATTCTTTTCTTTTAGCATCTTTCATTACATCTTTGTGTGTGCTTATGTCTTCATTTGCAGCTAATATATCTTGTTGCATGAAACCATTACTGTCCTTACACAAAACCACAGTGTCTCCTAAACTGCAAGCAGTTCTGCCTTCATTTCCAGCTAACTTTTTTTGCTGTTTAAGATCATCTGATACACCTTTAGGGGAATGGTCATAACTCTTGTTGTCTGAGAATGAGTGCTGGAGATCTGAATGATTCACCTCTACATCTTCATCAGCTGTGTAAGATGTGTTTACTTCAAGTACATTTACTGAAGCTGCTGGTGATCTGTTTATGTTAGCAACATTTTCTGATATCTCCAAACGTGGAGACATTTTCTCAGACAATGAAGTTTCCAAATTCTGTGCCCAACTGTGTGTGTTCTGATGTTTTGAGTTGTCCAAAGCAGGTTTTGAAAGGTCACTACTGCCTGACCTAGATGATAAGAAATCTTGGGAGATTTTCTGAATTCCAAGTGTTTCCACAGCACATCTGATGCCCATGTCAGTGGCTCCACCACACAGATGTTTGCCAACTACAACCACTGGCTTATTAGAATTCACCATGTCAACACATCCTGCAAAATACAGATAACATAACAGTCTTAAACACATGGTATTCACAAACATTAGAGATGTATTCCAATGCGGTTAGAATAAAAATACTTTCAATTCTGCCACCGATACGTGTCATTTCTCTCCCTTCTGAATCCTTGAGATAGATATCATTTTGGTTTCCCTTGGAGTTATATTACAGAAACTTAATTAAAAATTGGTACTGGAGTCAGCTTTACAAATGAACAATACACACAAAATATTGGAAATATCAATTATTCTATTGTTGTATTGTATCAATGTTTGGTTTTGATTGCTTTATATTTCTAGGTCTATTCTAATGTTTTCTAAGTTTGTTCTTAAATGATTCGTACATATGAAATGAACTTTTTTTTTTGTTTTGGTAATGAAACTGAATTTATGCTTTTTCAATGTGGAGGTGTCTGTCTTTATGCTCAGTCACTGAATTTAAACATCACTAATAGAAAATAATGTTAAAATAAAAACAGCAAACAAGTAAGCAACTCACCCAAGCAAAGATCTTCAACGTCTATTTTTATACGTTTAAATTCTGACTCTGCTCCTCCCTGTTTATGAAATGAGTCCATCTGGAAAAGTTTACCAACATAAACAGAAATTCTGCAGTCAAAAAATAATCTGTAATAAATTATCATAATATAAATAAATGCTGCTGAGATTTTCATGAAAGGCTGTTGTACATAAAAAAATGAAAACACTCGATGAGAGGTCACAGCAATTGGGTCTGAAAATACACAGGGAAAAGACAAAAATAATGAGAATAAATGCAAGAAATGATAACAAGGTCGAACTACACCATTACAAGATGTAGAATCGTACACATATCTTGGCAGTAATATAGACAAAGTTGGAGGGACAGACAGTGATATCAAAATAAGAATACAAAGAGCAAGAGGAGCTTTCACTGCACTGGGAAATATGTGGAGATCAAGAGAAATCGGGTCCAACACAAAAATAAGAATCTTTAACTCAAATGTCAAGAACTTAAGATGATGGCACATGACAGGAGCACTGGGCATGTGTTTGTTGAAGGCCTATGCTCCTTGGGAGCGGAGGGTAATAAATGAATGAATGTTGTACATAAACAATGGTCTTTCATGAAAGGCTGTTGTACATAAACCTTTTTTCGATTTTTTTTCATACCCATCCATTGTACATAAACACTGGTCTTTCATGAGAGGCTGTTGTACATAAACACTGGTCTTTCATGAAAGGTTGTTGTACATATACACTGGTCTTTCATGAAAAGCTGTTGCACATATACACTGGTCTTTCATGAAAGGCTGTTGTACATATACACTGGTCTTTCATGAAAGGCGATTTCTCAGCAACAATGAAAAAATTAATAGAGCCGCTCATGAAAAGTTTGGTATATTTGAATCAGATGCCTCACATCTTCAGTTTAAAAAAAAATTTTCATTTTTTTTTTATCCCTGTATTCTTGCTGCTGACTGTCTAGATATCTGCATGATAAAAAAGTGTAAACATGATCAATGTTTTCCCTGTTTCACAGAATTAGCCAGATATTACGTGTGAACATTATCAGTGTTTTCCCTGTTTCACAGAACCAGCCGGACATTACATGTGAAAATTATCAATGTTTGTTCTGTTTCACAGAATCAGCAAGACATTACATGTGAACATTATCTATGTTTTCCCTGTTTCACAGAATTAGCCAGATATTACGTGTGAACATTATCAGTGTTTTCCCCGTTTCACAGAATTAGCCAGATATTACGTGTGAACATTATCAGTGTTTTCCGTTTCACAGAACCAGCCAGACATTACGTGTGAAAATTATCAATGTTTGTTCTGTTTCACAGAATCAGCAAGACATTACATGTGAACATTATCTATGTTTTCCCTGTTTCACAGAATCAGCCAGACATTGTGTGTGAACATTATCAATGTTTTCCCTGTTTCACAGAATCAGCCAGACATTGTCAATGTTTGCTCTGTTTACCAGAAACACCCAAACACGAAGTGTAATTACTGCACTAGACATATCTACCATACTTACCTTGTATCTAACACTGCTTCTCTCAATCAACAGGAATGAGTTGTTGGCACAATTCTTGCTTGCTTTTTGTATCCAGTGGGACAATTTTCCTGCAGATGTACAAAGTATATAAATATGCAAGTTGTCAAAGTACTGGTAAAGGTATAACAACAATAATACAAATACACAGTACTTCCACTGCACGCACTGGACTTACACGGGACAGGAACAATGGGCTCGTAAACAACTAGAGGGCCACAAGAGCAGTGGCGACACATGAAAGAGGGAAGACTTAACTACTAACTATCCCTTTTATTAACATGGCCAAATATTGCCATAGTGAAATACAAAATACACGCATGCTACCAATATGAATCATAAGATAGATATAAACTATCAAATAAACCTCATGGTTGGGTCTGACCACCACTCAGCATAGTGTGTGAAGAGTTAAGCTACAGTACAATATTTTCATGGAGGTACTAAAATACTCACAATGTGAGAATCATAAATTACAGCGAACACTGCTGTCAAAAAAGAATAACAAAATAGTTCTACACCACAACAAATACATCATGACTATAAAAATAATGGCAAATAATCACTGTCCCGCCATTTGGCCGAAAATATGGAATCAGCGTACCGGCTTCCCAAAGCATGTCTATACTCGATGACTACTATGACTCAAGTCTCTAATGGCATCCTTTTTCCGCCTAAATTAAACCCCGTCACATGACTGGTTGTTTATGCCGTAACTCAAGCATATCGAGTTTCGTTCATGGCTCAGGAAAAACATGGTGTGACACAAGTATTTATTTCTAAGTATCTTTCTTCAACTGTTGGGATGTGTCTCCCCTGGTGTAACATGACAGAACAATATCAATAAATCCTGCAATCTATATAACTTCTTCGTTCATTCTCATATAATCACATCTGTTTCTCTCCTAAAGGTGGCAGATGGTCTCAGGCTTCTCTCACTGTCATATAGTTTTTCCTTCCAAAAGACTGATGAAGGCCATACTATCAATCTGCACCTTTTGTGCAGCCGACATTCTTGGAGGACATGTTCTTCTGTTTGCTCACCTTCCCCACATAACACCAGTGGTGCAGCCAGGTTCTAACATCGGGGGGTGAACAAACATATAAAAAAGGTGCCAAATACATATCAAATTAGTAATAAAATGCCTTAAAATTTGTAGACATACGTAATTTGTACTTAAAATAAAATAAAATCACAAGAATGATACTGATTGACAAGTACTACTTTGATTTCCCCCAGCTCAACACTCTTGCATCAACCATTCAGCAGTGCTACTGATGGACACATATTACATATGCCAGATGTTTAATTTGTTGAGTAGATGATATCCGAGTCTTCATTGGCTGGTTCTCAGTTTGAAAATTATCACTTTACCTCTTGCTGGCAAGGTGTGTGCTTCTGTCATATCTGACTTTGGGTATTCTTAATGCTGTTTTTCAATAATTTTCAAGGGTGTTCTTAAATGCTATTTTTCAATAATTTTCAAGGGTGTTCTTAATGCTATTTTCTATAATTTTTATTATTGCTTTTATCTCTTCATATGCTGTCATGTTCTCAGTTTGAATTTTACTTCCCTTCTTTTTTGGCAATCTTCTGCTTTAAATCTATAAATCTAAACAGGAATTTCTAAATTTGAAATGAGCTTTATTTCACTGCCACCCGCATGTAATTCAAACAGACATAGCATCTCTACACTTTTTGACCTATGATTTAACAAACCTTTTCCTGCCCCCATTTCAACAAAGCAATGGCCGCAACTGAGAAACCCCAACTCATCAAGCTGGCCAACAAGTGATGCCTGTAAAATATGGTTAAAAATACTGTCATCAAAATCCTGCTTCATATCTATATAAATAAAAGGCAATGTCGTGTTGTTTCTATGTTCTTAATACAAATCCGCATGCCTTATTATTACTTGATGAATTTTGGCAGAGTTTCTCTTTAGGTACTAGGGGGTAACGCCGTGGGGTTATTTCATAATTTAATATTGTAATTATGACAGAAAAATTATTTAAGTTTGCCGTAAAATGAATGCATGCCTTTCATATTTCAAGGGAAAGAGAAATTCAAGAGAAAGCAAGGGACGTAACACAAATGTTAAAACTATTATTTTATATTTGTAATTAATAACCATATGTTTGCATATTTTACAACATAATTCAAAATGTTTAATTACACACTTTTAATTTAAGGGGAAGTAGGAAAAAAGCCCAGTTTTATGTAGCACTTCCGTTTTTTTAACTATGTAATTTTAATGGAACTGATTTTGCCACACGGATTCTAATCGCATGGAGCTGTTAAAAAAAAAAAATATATATATATATATATATATATTAAAACCAGTGAATGTTCAAGTAATAAGTTACCCTAGTTTCAATGGACTATCTCGGGCATGGGAGTAACTGTCAAGTCCTTTTTGGGGCTTTATGCTAGCAGATAGATAATGTTGGTCCTTTTCACGACTTAGTATCTATCAACGTTGATCGGGTTAGCAGTCAACAGAGTTGACTTTTTATTTTTAGGATGGTAAATGCGCTCTGATATAACCACATAGATTGAAAGGCACGCGCCTCGCCAGAAGAAGGCAAAAAAAAAAAAGTGAATGTTCCGTGTGGATCAACATTCGAAGTAAGTATCATCGACTGTGCGTGTTTAATTTGAATGAAAATCAAACAAGATTTAGAGTATTTTTTTTATCATTGTAAAATAATTTGGTTTCCACTGCTTTGGTAAAAAAGAAAAAAAAATAAGCTGGTGCCATAGATATAAAAGTGCAATCTGTGCCTTAGAGCATTACACCTCTGGAGACACATTCAGAAAATTTGACTGACCACTAATATGCAAGTTGTGTATATAATTAAAAATGTTTAATATCTCTTTAACACTTTAAGTGAAAATTAAAGAAAAGTTAAGTTGTATGAAGCATTTCTGTTTTTTTTTAATATCTAAATTTTATATAATTAATTTTAAAAGGACCAACGGGCTGATCACCCGTTTTCCAGTCACTCGATTACGGAAACAACAGCAAATGGATTGATTTGCCGTTGCCCTAAAGACGCCAATAGGCGTGATGGGAAACAATGGCAAAGAAAACCTATCTGCTGTTGCCCTAAGACGCCACTAGGCGTAATGGCCACTGACTGCTTTGACGGTAAGTGGCTAAGGACGGAAGAAGAAGAAGAAGAATTTTAAAAGGCGGATTTTAATTGTATACTCGGAATAACAAGATATGATTTGCATCATGAATATTGTAGAATGTCTTGACCACAAGGTCTTTTCTATTTGGACATGCGCCTTAATGGGGTCCTTGTGTCTAGGTTGAAACTGGCCCGATCACCCAAAAAAAATCGCCAAAACGAAGCAAAATCTGTTTTATTTAAATAAACAAAAATACTAACTCAAAGCTAAACAATACACCAGAATGAAAGGTCTACTTTATTTGGACATGTGTCCTTATTTAACCGACGTCATCCTCCGTGTGTCTAGGTTGAATGCGTCGCGTCTCGCCAAAAAGAGAAACTTTTATTTTTTTTTTAAATGCAGTTCAACACAATCATTAGGTCTTTTATATTAGAAGTATGTATTACAGAAAATAATAATCATGTTTCTTTTGTTTTTTTACAAGCAACAATGTATATCTGTTTGAAAAGAACGTGTTAAGAAAAACAGCAGTAAACATGTTTAAAAAAAGGATGAGTTGGACTATTCTTTCTTGCTGGGCCAGGTCAGAAAGGGCAAATGTGTCTTATTAATTTGCTTCTTACTAAAACTCGGAAGCAGAATAAAATTGCTTTTGCGCTTCCATCATAAGAGTATTTTAATTTTATACAAGTGTTAATATAACATACGGAAATTGTGTCTTGGATGAACAAAGTGTGCCATGATAAAATGATACAAACATTACAAAATAACAAAAGTTTACAGAGCCACTTGCTTGCCATTCCAATAGTTCTACTGTAGCAGACTTCCCAGAAAGACACAAACTGACATAAACAACCCTCCAACCAATATTAAAAGCGTGCAAGTATAAACAGAGCTTCAGAACAACAAATCAATCTAAATAACAACTAAAACATCAATAAATCATCAAGAGGAATATTTCAGTGCAGCAAAAATAATATAAACAATCAAGGAAGATATCAAAGAAATAATAAACATCTTGGTTTACGAAACAATGTTTGATGTGTTTGAAGGGGGTATGCTACAAAGATAAGTAGTAAACACGTTTAAAAAAGGAAATGGTGGACTATTCTTTCTTGGTGTTCCAGATCGAATGAGAAAATATGCCCTATTAATTTGCTTCTTGCAAAAACTCGGAAGCAAAATGAAATCACTCTTCCGGTGGAACCATAAGGAATAATAGTATTTTGTGCGGCTTGCATTTGCAATTACTGTAAACAAGGCACGAGGATAGTCACTTAAAGCAGTGGTCACTAACTTAATTGAAAATTCATTGTCACTCGAATATAAAAAAAACAGGAGGTCCTGTGCGCAAGTTGCGCATGTAACAAATCCCACGGCAGTTGGAAATTGTAAAGAGTAGGCCTATCATGCCGCTGCCCTGGCAAAATTTAAAAATTAGAAACCTACCGATCACAAACATTTTTATAGAATGTGTGATTCCTATATAAGACACATTGAGATTCTTGCTGGTGCTATGGAGTTCGTGCACTGTTCTGAGATCCTCCTTGTGTGATCTAAGGGAGGAGATCGGAGCACTGATGGAGTAGTCCATGTGCAATGAAGATAGTCCTTAAAAACCAAAGCCAAACCAATAATCATCACATCTTTTGCTCCTTATGGAGCATGGAGCCACCACTGTAGCTGTTCCCTTACAAGAAAACTGCAACAAAGAGCACATTCTTGTAGCAACAGTTTCTGTAGCAATTTGTCATACAAGATGAGGTAGCCAGCCCATGCACAAACTCATGTTAGCCAGTTCTTACGATACAAGTGTCAAAG
The DNA here is from genome assembly GCA_024509875.1 of Oreohelix idahoensis. Taxonomy (NCBI): domain Eukaryota; kingdom Metazoa; phylum Mollusca; class Gastropoda; order Stylommatophora; family Oreohelicidae; genus Oreohelix; species Oreohelix idahoensis. Next base: position 271,234 of record JAMPIV010022022.1, on the reverse strand, counting down.
CCCGTCATAAGACGGGAATTAAATTCAAAAGCACCAGTACCTAACGGCAACTTTACTTATTCAAAAGTATTTTTTAAAACACCACTGTGCATACTGTTCGTAGTACACGAACTACGTAGCAGCAGCGAGGATCCCAATGTGTGTATACGGGATTACACATTCTATAAATATTTTTGTGCACACTGTCATTTGCGCACTTTTCTTTGTCGAGTGTTACTATTTTTGGGAGAGTACATATAAGGGAAACAATCCAATTAATGTCTAACTTTCAACCACAGTTGCATCCCTTAGCGTTAGTGGCAGAAAAAACTGGGATTTTATATATACTGATGCCTGAGGGAGTAGTAGTCATATTCATTCTTTGTCTCCTCCTCACAGCCCCCCCCCCCCCCACTCTCAGGAACTACAAAGGCTTTAAAATGCGATGGCGTTAGATTATTCTAAAGCATCCAGTGTACACTTGATCACAAGTCCATTATATGCCGCACTTAAACTTACAATTTGTTTTTATAAAATATCTGTCTGTTTTGAAATTATTTCCAGCTTGCTAAAGTAATTGAGCCAGCTTCCAAAACTGTAAAGTAAATATAAAAGTTTAATCCACAAGAAGGACAAATAATGTTTTTCAAATGTCAAAGCCAGTGTCAGTACAGAAGTTAAGTTTATGAAAAGTCACACCACACAACTAAATCTATTTTAGACTAAATTGAACCCACAAATGACACTTCTGAGCACCGTATTTTTGAAAGTCTAATAATTTACACTAAAAACAACACTTCTCAACTCCATATCTTTGAATGCAGATCTATTGCTCCCACCACACAGCGACAAGCAAAAGTTCCAGTACTTGTGGTGTAACAGCAATGGTAAACAAACACTACACATTACCTGCTGCAGAAGCTCTTTCCTCAGTGCTGCCCGTTCTTCTAAGGCTTTGCCAAGATTTTTTTCCTCACTTCCACAGTATTCTTCTCTCACACATGGGTGTTCCAACATAACTGTCTCCACTTTCTCAACATGATCTAACAGAATGAGATACAAAAACAATAAGGAAGGTATCCACAAAGTTAAACATCGCTGAGATAGTTATTTTAACATAATCTTGCAGAATAAGACAAAAAAAAAGATAAGCAAGGTATCTGCAAAGTTAAACATCATAATTAATTCAACAATAGACCGGAGCTCACGACTTCACAACTCAAGTTGCAGAATGTTAAAAAAAGCTAGAAAACAAACCTTGATCTAGTGCCAAAGACAAAAACACTCTATTCAGAACCACTTAATTGTTATGGAACACTTTTACATTTTCAAGTTGGGATTGGGTGCTACAGAACAATGTGATCAGTAGCCCTAATTAAACATACATCATATCATGTGACGTATTCTTTCCAGAACGTTGTCTCCATTACAGCTGCTCTGAACGCATCACGATTCTGGGCAAGTAATTAAACATACAACAACCATTAAAATGCATTTATTTCTGAAATTAAAATAAAATTTTGTTTATAAAAATATGTCTTCTCTTTTTTTTTTATGTTTTAAAATTAGCATGTTTTCATAAAAAATTGATTTTGTTAAAAATATAAAAATTGATGTCTCTGTGGTAAAATTAGCACAAAATGCATGTTTTAGTGTCTGGTCTTTTGCATTTTGATGTACGAGTCATTTTTAAAATAAATGGACTGTTGAGAAGTGTCTGTCAACCACGGCATTTTACTGAGGACACCCTGAGGTTCTTCAAGCTGTAAATATAGATTCAGACATGATCATCACTCAATCAATACCCTTTAGCACCCCAAGGAGCATAGGCCTTCAACAAACACAAGCCCCTCCTGTCACGTGCCATCAGCTCAAGCAACCCCCAATCTCTCCTCATCATTTTCACCCCCCGTCTCCAGCTCTCCCCTCCATAAGAAAACCATAATTTTTTAACCTAATATTGCTAAAGTACACAACATTCTCATATATTAAATTGCACTCTTTAATTTAAATTCCTTATAGTTAAGAAGTTAAAATATACAAAACTGATTTGCCCGAGTTAACTTGGACCCAACAGAAAGTTTTATTTTACACAGAACCCCCAGTGTGACAATCAATCAATACCCTTTAGCTCCCCAAGGAGCATAGGCCTTCAACAAACACATGCCAAGTCCTCCTGTCACGTGCCACCCGCTCAAGTTCTTTCCATGTTTTCCTCATCATTTTCAGCTCTCTATCCAGTTCTCTTCTCCATGTGTTTTTTGGTCTACTTCTGCCACTCTGTCCTTGAATTGATGGGTAAAATGTATGTGAGAATAAATGAAACCAGTATAAAAGACGAGAGAAAGGAAGGGCAGAATGTCAGACGGGCCTGCGTGCCCAATTCTCAACCCTTTGAAAATAAAGTTCGTTCGTTCGTTCTCTTTCCCTGGAGATTCCAGAACAAGGACTGCCTTGTAATGCTATCAACAGGTTTGCTCAATGTGTGTCCTATCCATTGCCAGCTTCTTCTTCTCAACGCCTGTTCCACTGGCACTTACCTGGTTCTTGTCATCAGTTCCACATTTGTGACTGTGTCATACCATTTCAGTCCTTCTATTCTTCGCAAGCACCCATTTCTAAAAGTCTGCGGGAGTCGCGCTAGCGTAGTGGTTACCACACTGCGCTGGCGACCGGGTGACCCAGGATCAAACCCGGGTGAGGACATTTGAAGATTTTTCGTCGACCGGGATTTGGACTGGATTAACTTGAGCCCTGGCGAGAACATATGAAGAAGTGTCGTCGACCAGGGACTGGCGGCTCCTGAGCCAACCCAGCTCTAATGGGTATCTTTGAAGTCAGCGAGTATCTGCCTGAATGGCGAGGGACACCTGTCTCTGTGCAGGAAAAAAGTGATGCTCACGGAAGGCCAGTCTCAGGTTGGACATACTAACCTGAGATTTCGCCTGGAGTAATAGTAGGCGTATGAAAAAAAAAAAAAGTCTGTAGCTTTTTGGTTGTTGTTCTCCATGTTTCAGAGCCATACAATAGGACTGACTTGACATTTGAGTTGAAGATTCTTATTTTCGTGTTGGACTTGATTTCTCTTGTTCTCCATGTTTCCCAATGCAATAAAAGCTCCTCTTGCTTTTCGTATTCTTATTATGATATCATTGTCTGTCCCTCCAACTGTGTCTATAGTACTGCCAAGATATGTGTACGATTCTACACCTTTTAGTGGTGTTTCTTAAAGTTCAACCTTGTTATCATTTCTTGCATCTATTCTCATAATCTTTGTCTTTACCCTGTGTATTTTCAGGCCCACTTGTTGTGACCTCTCATCGAGTATTTTCATTTTGTCTTGCATTTGATTTTGCTTATGGGACAGAAGAGCATGTGTCATCTGCAAAATCTAGATCATCAAGCTGTTTAGTCAGATTCCATTTCTGTTGTGTAATGTCGATGTTTTCATAACCGAATCCATCGCTAGTAAGAAAAGAAATGGAGAGGCATCCCTGTTGCACTCCTGTTCTAATCCTAAACAGTTCTGTAAGTTGTCCTTCATGAAGAACTCTGCATGTCATGTCTTTATAGGTCTTCTTTATTAAGTTAATGATCATTAATTCTGACATAATACAATGTCTGAGTATTTGGCTACTTGATGGCTACATTCTGTTCATTATTATTTTACATCCATTAGCTTTCCAATGCCTTGTATAGTTCCCAGGGGTCTCTGTCAGAGAATAGGACTACTGTTCCTTCAGGTCTGCCATAAGAGGAAACTATTAGACAGGCAGCCATATTGTTTACAAAATATGTTACAGAAATCACAACAGCTACAGGACATGCATGCTTTGATGCAGGTTTCCTGCAAGGACACCAACTGCAGCAGTGGTACCATACTTTAAAAAAAAAAAACTAAAAAGGAAATGAAAAAGCTTTATAATAATAATTTTGAGACACAGTATGTGAAATCAGCGACACTTTGCTGTGGGTAAAATTGGGAAGGGAGGTCCACGACTTTTAAATATTGGAGAAACATTGGTCTTAGGTATGTATTTAAAGAGCAAGTTATTATAATGTCACCTTTATACAACTTATTAACTCTTGCAATCATTCCAGCCAGGTCTGCTGAAGTTAGGTCTTTGACACAAACCTGTAACAGAAAACAGTTGAGTGCTGCAAGTTTTACCCAAACAAATGATGAGTGCAGCATGCATCAATGTAAAAGGTGCTCAACTTTGATACAGTCAATGATCTGTGATTACTACTTTGATAGTGTACACATGAAAGCCTTTAGTAGATGACTCACTTTCAATCTACTGGTAAAGTAATGTTTATCTGAGCCATAGCAACATATTTTCACTCCAGTGGCAAACAATATCTTCTGTAGCCTTTCCCTTGCAATGAATATTAATGAGACAATATACGCCTCACTTTATGCACCCAGGGTGCACGTACATAGCTCAAATAAATAGCTGCTAAGTAGAAATTTAAATTAAAACAAAAAAAGGCAACAATGGCTACTTCTTTACTGAATATTAAAATAAAATAAAAATTCATAAGCCATCGTTTGTTTTCTTTCTCTCCTATCTCTGTCAAATTCAGCAAAATAAAAAAAAAATTAACAAAAGTATTGTACTTATACAGAATGAGTTTCAATACCTTCTTGCTTTCCTGAGGGAATTCTGCTGAATGTGTTTTCATTAGCCCTCTGTTGATGCTTCGGACATAATAACTCTAAAACGCAAAATATTACAAGAGACAGAAAAATAATTATTAAAAAATTCAAGCAACCAAACAAATCAAAGCCAACAGAAAATAAATAAGCATTTTCTGATACAAAACAAAGAACACATAACACACAGAAATTCCTTCTTTTATTTGCTTATTTCTCCATTCCTGTCACATTTTCCCTCAGTTCTTTTTTTATTTACATTTTCTTCAGTATTTATTGTTCCCTCCGTATGGAAACTATGAGCATCCTATTGACAGAGTGGTTACATTGCTTGCCTCTTGTGGCAAAGTTACCTGGTTCCTGGTTAAAAAACCTGGCAGTGTCATGCTCCAGTCTACCCTGCTGTAAATGGGTACCTGACTCTGCTGCTGAATTCAGGATGGCAGAGACAGCATGGAAGGGAACACCCCACCCTATAATACTGGACCTAGTATAGTAAGCTCTCTGACACTTCACTCCCTATGGCAGTATCTGCTATGGGGGCCTGTACCTTGACTACATAACCACATATATGGGGGCCTGTACCTTGACTACATAACCACATATATTCCCACAGCAAGTATCATCATTTTCCTTTGCACTCTTTATGGAGCATGGAACCACTACTACAAAAGGTCCCCCTTGCAGGAAGCCTGCATAAAACAGTTACATTATATGGTAGTTCCTGTAACAATTTGTTTGACACAATCAGGTTCGTAGCTCCAGACACAGCATCATATTAGTCGCCTGAGGTCGCAGTAGTCCTGTTCTTTCTTTGCATTTTGAGAGACCCCTGGGAACTACACGGGGTACGGCAAGTATCAGTACACAAATAAAATTCATGTACCTATTTATCACCTGCCACTAATTAACTATGGTGGGGGAAAGGTGCTAGCTGGCTACCCCTCACCAATAGGGCATTAACACTGTTGTACAGATTTAACTACGACACATAAACTGGCTCGTGTTCACTAGGGTATGACTATACAACAATGGGTGACACAAGGAACTAACGCTTCTGAACAGCTAATATCCATTTTATTAGCAAGAACACAACTTGGCCACACACGGCCTAATGAAATGCCAATACATAAATAACTGCTGCTACAGGGAATGAACATATAATATCAATACGCAAGAACAGGTAATATGGCTACATAACTCCTACGGTGAACACCGCTCCATGTAGCAGCGAACCAACATAGTACTAACGACTAAGAAAATTATGTACAACCAATTCTCAGCTTACACAAAAATCATCACTGAGCAAATAATCACTTCCCTAGAATAAATATCGCCAACATAATACTATATCATGATATTCAATGAAATATGGCCGCATCAAGCGGACATAGAATCTCATCCTCACAGGATGGCGGTCCAATCACTAATCAATCTTTCGCGCTCAAACCCTTGGCGCCCAAATTTCCGATGGTCACATGACCCGGTTGTTCGGCTATTGTCGTCGGCTTCCGACGACTTGCCTTGTCACTAACAAGCAAGCGGCCACAAAATAGCGTTGTGACACAATTGTTCAGCAATTTGTAACCACTTCTCCCGGGTTCTTTCATTATCCTTCCTTCCTTGCTGATAAAGGTCCTAATGGTGTTCACGGTTGTTGCTGATCTTGAGCCCAACATCATGACTTCTTGTAACCATTGGAAATGTTGTCAATCAACATTTTAATGGCAGTACTTCTTTTATTAAAATAAATGCGTGGTTAGTGGGTAAGACAGGCAGAAGCTGACCAAAAAAAAATACACATGGAGAAGAAAACTGGAGACAGAAGTGAAAATTATGAGGAAAACTTGGATAGAACATGGCATGTAACAGGAAGACTTGGAAAGAACATGGCATGTAACAGGAAGACCTGGATAGAACATGGCATGTAACAGGAAGACTTGGATAGAACATGGCATGTAACAGGAAGACCTGGATAGAACATGGCATGTAACAGGAAGACTTGGAAAGAACATGGCATGTAATTGGAAGACTTGGATAGAACATGGCATGCAACAGGAAGACTTGGATAGAACATGGCATGTAACAGGAAGACTTGGATAGAACATGGCATGTAACAGGAAGACCTGGATAGAACATGGCATGTAACAGGAAGACTTGGATAGAACATGGCATGTAACAGGAAGACTTGGATAGAACATGGCATGTAACAGGAAGACTTGGAAAGAACATGGCATGTAACAGGAAGACCTGGATAGAACATGACATGTAACAGGAAGACTTGGATAGAACATGTCATGTAACAGGAAGACTTGGATAGAACATGGCATGTAACAGGAAGACTTGGATAGAACATGGCATGTAACAGGAAGACTTGGATAGAACATGGCATGTAACAGGAAGACTTGGAAAGATCATGGCATGTAACAGGAAGACTTGGATAGAACATGGCATGTAACAGAAAGACTTGGAAAGAACATGGCATGTAACAGGAAGACTTGGAAAGAACATGGCATGTAACAGGAAGACTTGGATAGAACATGGCATGTAACAGGAAGACTTGGAAAGAACATGGCATGTAACAGGAAGACTTGGAAAGAACATGGCATGTAACAGGAAGACTTGGATAGAACATGGCATGTAACAGGAAGACTTGGAAAGAACATGGCATGTAACAGGAAGACTTGGAAAGAACATGGCATGTAACAGGAAGACTTGGAAAGAACATGGCATGTAACAGGAAGACTTAGAAAAAACATGGCATGTAACAGGAAGACTTGGAAAGAACATGGCATGTAACAGGAAGACTTGGAAAGAACATGGCATGTAACAGGAAGACTTGGATAGAACATGACATGTAACAGGAAGACTTGGATAGAACATGGCATGTAACAGGAAGACTTGGATAGAACATAGCATGTAACAGGAAGACTTGGATAGAACATGGCATGTAACAGGAAGACTTGGAAAGAACATGGCATGTAACAGGAAGACTTGGCATGTGTTTGTTGAAGGCCTCTGCTCTATGGGGAGCTAAAGGGTATTGACTGATTGATGGTTCCTGGTGGACATACAAACTAAAAGAAAAATAACAATTGGAAAACTCATCAATACAAAATTTACACTGCAGTCCTACTTACTTAGTCCTTCCTCTTCTACCCAGGGGTGTAGAGGTTTGCCAGAGAGAACACCATACTATCATTTCAGCTGTCTTCCTCCTGACCTGGTTTAAATCTAATTTTCTGTCCTTCAGACATTGTCTAATGTTGTCCTCTCATAGAACTCTGGGTCATCCTAGAGACCTGGTTTCCCATATTTGTCGGGGTAGCCTATCTTCTTCCATTCTGCATGCATAGCCAAACCATCATAATTGGGACAGTTGCACATGGGTCTGCAGGGACTGGGTTTTGAAGTACGCTGTAGTGCCAACTATAAACTTTGTGTAGTTAGAAATGGACAAGTAAACATTAAAAAAAAAACCATTTAGAAACTTCATTAATAGAAGTTTTAATGAGTAGCAGAGTGGTTACAGCACTTGCATATCCAGGCAAAGGTACCTGGTTTTTCCAGTCTGCCCAGCTGTATCTGGGTACCTGACTCTTCTCTTGAGTTAGGAAAGGTAAAGATAGCACGGAATGGAGCATGTCACACCACCTCATAAAACTCAGCTCTAACACTTCACTCCCCAAGTATCCACTATGGGACTACATTTACCTTCTGTGCTTGTAACATTAACTATGTGTGGCTTCCAGTGCAGAAATAACACTAATTATTTGTGGTTCCCAGTGCAGAAATAACACTATGTATGGTTCCTAGTGCAGAAATAACACTGTGCGATTCCCAGTGCAGAAATAACACTAATTATGTGTGGTTCCCAGTGCAGAAATAACACTATGTATGGTTCCTAGTGCAGAATTAACACTGTGTGATTCCCAGTGTAGAAATAACACTAATTATGTGTGGTTCCCAGTGCAGAAATAACACTGTGTGATTCCCAGGGCAGAAATAACACTAATTATATGTAGTTCACAGTGCAGAAATAACACTATGTATGGTTCAAAGTGCAGAAATAATACTGTGTGATTCCCAATGCAGAAATAACACTATGTATGGTTCCAAGTGCAGAAATAACACTGATTCCCAGTGCAGAAAAAAAAACACTAATTATGTGTGGTTCCCAGTACAGAAATAACACTATGTATGGTTCCCAGTGCAGAAATAACACTAATTATGTGTGGTACCCAGTGCAGAAATAACACTAATTATGTGTGGTACCCAGTGCAGAAATAACACCATGTGTGGTTTCCAGTGCAGAAATAACACCATGTGTGGTTTCCAGTGCAGAAATAACACCATGTGTGGTTTCCAGTGCAGAAATAACCCTATGTGTGGTTCCCAGTGCTGAAATAACACTATGTGTGGTTCCCAGTGCATAAATAACACTATGTGTGGTTCCCAGTGCAGAAATAACACTATGTGTGGTTCCCAGTGCAGAAATACACCATGTGTGGTTCCCAGTGCAGAAATAACACCATGTGTGGTTCCCAGTGCAGAAATAACACTATGTGTGGTCCCCAGTGCAGAAATAACACTATGTGTGGTTCCCAGTGCAGAAATAACACTATGTGTGGTTCCTAGTGCAGAAATAACACTATGTGTGGTTCCCAGTGCAGAAATAATACTATGTGTGGTTCCCAGTGCAGAAATAACACTATGTGTGGTTCATAGTGCAGAAATAACACTATGTGTGGTTCCCAGTGCAGAAATAATACTATGTGTGGTTCCCAGTGCAGAAATAACACCATGTGTGGTTCCCAGTGCAGATGTGGTTCCCAGTGCAGAAATAACACTATGTGTGGTTCCTAGTGCAGAAATAATACTATGTGTGGTTCCCAGTGCAGAAATAATACCATGTGTGGTTCCCAGTGCAGAAATAATACTATGCGTGGTTCCCAGTGCAGAAATAACACTATGCGTGGTTCCCAGTGCAGAAATAACACTATGCGTGGTTCCCAGTGCAGAAATAACCCTATGTGTGGTTCCCAGTGCAGAAAAACAAAAAAAAGAGTACTGCTCCTTCTGGCATTTTTTAGTAACAGGCAACTACAGTGAGGTTCATTATGGGGCTGGCAACCTCATCATGTCAAACCTGGTAAAGGGCTCTAATCCTTCAATGTCTTCTTTATGCTTCTAACTGATGTACTATAAACAATCTTCTTTATGCTTCTAACTGATGTACTATAAACAATCTTCTTTATGCTTCTAATTGATGTACTATAAACAATCTCCTTTATGCTTCTAACTGATGTACTATAAACAATCTTCTTTATGCTTCTAACTGATGTACTATAAACAATCTTCTTTATGCTTCTAATTGATGTACTATAAACAATCTTCTTTATGCTTCTAATTGATGTACTATAAACAATCTTCTTTATGCTTCTAATTGATGTACTATAAACAATCTTCTTTATGCTTCTAATTGATGTACTATAAACAATCTTTTTTATGCTTCTAATTGATGTACTATAAACAATCTTCTTTATGCTTCTAATTGATGTACCATAAACAATCTTCTTTATGCTTCTAACTGATGTACTATAAACAATCTTCTTTATGCTTCTAACTGATGTACTATAAACAATCTTCTTTATGCTTCTAACTGATGTACTATAAACAATCTTCTTTATGCTTCTAACTGATGTACTATAAACAATCTTCTTTATGCTTCTAACTGATGTACTATAAACAATCTTCTTTATGCTTCTAATTGATGTACTATAAACAATCTTCTTTATGCTTCTAACTGATGTACTATAAACAATCTTCTTTATGCTTCTAATTGATGTACTATAAACAATCTTCTTTATGCTTCTAACTGATGTACTATAAACAATCTTCTTTATGCTTCTAATTGATGTACTATAAACAATCTTCTTTATGCTTCTAATTGATGTACTATAAACAATCTTCTTTATGCTTCTAATTGATGTACTATAAACAATCTTCTTTATGCTTCTAATTGATGTACTATAAACAATCTTCTTTATGCTTCTAATTGATGTACTATAAACAATCTTCTTTATGCTTCTAATTGATGTACTATAAACAATCTTCTTTATGCTTCTAATTGATGTACTATAAACAATCTTCTTTATGCTTCTAACTGATGTACTATAAATAATCTTCTTTATGCTTCTAACTGATGTACTATAAACAATCTTCTTTATTCTTCTAACTGATGTACTATAAACAATCTTCTTTATGCTTCTAACTGATGTACTATAAACAATCTTCTTTATGCTTCTAATTGATGTATGTACTATAAACAATCTTCTTTATGCTTCTAATTGATGTACTATAAATAATCTTCTTTATGCTTCTAATTGATGTACTATAAACAATCTTCTTTATGCTTCTAACTGATGTACTATAAACAATCTTCTTTATGCTTCTAAATAATAATCTTCTGATGTGTACTATAAACAATCTTCTTTATGCTTCTAACTGATGTACTATAAACAATCTTCTTTATGCTTCTAACTGATGTACTATAAATAATCTTCTTTATGCTTCTAATTGATGTACTATAAACAATCTTCTTTATGCTTCTAACTGATGTACTATAAACAATCTTCTTTATGCTTCTAACTGATGTACTATAAACAATCTTCTTTATGCTTCTAACTGATGTACTATAAACAATCTTCTTTATGCTTCTAACTGATGTACTATAAACAATCTTCTTTATGCTTCTAACTGATGTACTATAAACAATCTTATTTATGTACAATAAGTTTTTATAAGAATAACATTTTGCCTTGTTTTGGCAAGAAGTGCGCTATTCAGCCTATACACAGTGTCCTTTGGTTATATTAGGGTGTATGTCCAAATATAAAAGATCTTGCGGTCTAGTGAAGAACAGACACTACACTTTGATCATGGCTGAGAAGCAAAAAGTTATTTAGATATCATACATTAATGGTTCTCTGATGTATAGCTCTACTGTGCCCTACAAGCTTCTGTACTTACTGCCTCCTGTGTTGCGTTCCGAATTTTTGTCACATTGCATTTCTTCACGTGTTTTTCCAGATCATCTTCGTAGCAATTACTGAGAGAAACATGAGAGACTTATAAATGCAAAACGTCATAATTTGTTGGCATATTACATCTTGGGAAACATACACACACAACTATGTAAATCTGGTTTGAAATGTCAATTCTGAGATGTTTATATCTTGTCAAAAACTTTAGATTCTCTGTTATCAAATGGTAACTCAGAAGAACAATAATAAGAGAAGGAAGAACGTTGGGCCTAAATAATGTGCAAGAGCTAAGAGGAGTGGCGTCACAACGAACAACCTGGAGAGCACTGGTTTCTGCCTTATGCGCCGTGTTTGGCGCTTAAAGAATTTATTATTATTATTATTATACATTGAGTATAGGATGACGTAAGATGAAATTAACTATGTCAAGCTTGGCATAAGCCACGCTAACAATCGGCTGGAGTTACCATAGAAATAGTGACGTAGATAGGAATAGCCTTACTCCCTGTAATATCGCTTGATGGAATGACCAGTAAATAAATTAACAAAATAAAACTTTGACCAATGAACAGTGGCCAGAATCGTGCACTACTGAAACTGGCTCAAAAATAATTTTCTGAAAGTTAGTTGTACGGATTGAACATTGCATATGGACATGATTCTAACCGTGCGGGGATAGTATCTGGCGCTTTCCCCGGTCTGTCATACAAGTCCTGCTCCTACGTTGAGATATTCAACAAGAAACTTAGTGTGTTTCCATACTCTTCAAGATTTTTGCAGTTTGCAAGAAGAGATTTCCTTTATTGTGAAAATCTGTGCATACAGATTATATTTTTGTGGTTCATCCACGTAAGTACGTTCTAAGGAACTTTATTTCATTTTCAGCTCGATTTTCGTGATAAGTCCCTGATATTTGAAACTAATGAAGCTGCTAAAAGAAGAAATTAGTACTATAGAGACTCCTACATATGAAGTGCCCAACAATGATATAATAAACACTAAGGACTTAGAGAAGTTTGAAACTGTTGAGGAAATATACAAACCACCTTGGATTGAAATTAAGGAGGGAAGGTTTATTGTACATGTTGAAATGGATGCATATGATGTAAATAGATGAAACATTGTTGCCATATTTGCTTGTTGATCTTGAACAGTTCTGCTTCAAATAAACTTCACTTTAATTGTCAAGGCTGTTGATGGATTACTTAACTGTTGGATAGGTTAAATGTTATGTACATGTTTGGTAAATCATCACTACTATTGTCTCCCATCAAAACATCTCAAAAGAGGAACAAACCAACCTGGGTCCAAATAGATTGAAACCAAAAAAGTAATTCCTCTGGCGGACTTTAAGCCAGTCAAGATCTAACTTGGAATATACAAGCAGTAAAAAGAAAAACTATTAATACGTGCCCCGTCACAATACTGACTGAGAGATAGTCATCACACAAAAGAACAATATGACTGAATCCCAGACCACAAGAGATGGATTAGACTGGACACCAATAATTGGTCTATCCAATGTTACTACATGACTGACTGAATCCCAGACCACAAGAGATGCATTAGACTGAACACCAATAATTGATCTATCCTGTGTTACTAATAATAATAAATTCTTTAAGCACCAAACACGGCGCATAAGGCAGAAACCAGTGCTCTCCAGGTTGTTCGTTGTGACGCCACTCCTCTTAGCTCTTGCACATTGTTTAATCCCAACGTTCTTCCTTCTCTTATTATTGTTCTTCTGAGTGTTTCTTTTGGTCTTCCTTTTTTCCTCTTACCCTCAGGAACCCAAGTGAGTGCCTGCAATGGTATTCTGTTGTTTTGCATTCGTAGGACATGACCGATATATGACCATCGTCTTTTCCTTATATAGTTGGAGACATATTTCTGCCTAGTCTTCTCTTATTTGTCGATTAGTCTTGAATTCTTTCCAACTGATGTTCATGAGTTTTCTAAGACATTTGTGTTACTACATGACAATTAAACAAAAACAAAAAAGGAGGTAAAATGATGAGAAAGAAAATATGTAATGCTGCCTTCCATAATACAATGTAGATGTTTACTTATAAAACACTTGGTTACTCACTGACTAGGATTTAATGGACAAGGAATCCGTTTACGTTTGCCATGAATCTGGAAAGGGAAAAACAAAAATATCAGCAAATCTGAAAAGTGATTGATTACCTTGAATGATGAAATCAGCGCAATAAAAGTTATTAAATAACACATGGAGCAAACACAATAGCACATTATTTTCTTCCCACTTTTTTCTCATCAATGACTATCCACTTATCTCCCATTGCTAATCTCATAATGCCTTGTGATTTTCTCTCTCCAGAATAAGAAGAATTATTCACTGTACAGTATTTCTTTGTGTTTCTGAGCTAAGTCTTAAATATTCAGATATTCATATTGATTACAACTAATTTTTATGTACTTTGCTTGTGTATGTGTTCAATTTTAGTTCTGAGTATGCTTCTAAATTATATTTACCAAACAAGCCTTGTTTCTCGCAAATGCCTACCTGTTCAACTGTGCAGTGTAGCTATACTTCGTAGTTTTTTTGTTTTTGTGGGGTGGGGGGTGGAATTTTTGCCTGTGTGACCGTACAAACACTTTGTACAATTTTCTATCTCAAAAATGTTACTAAAATATGCACTTAACTTTTAAATATCCATGCTTTTTTTTACCAAAATGTTTTTCCTTGGAGTCTGGTCATACTTTAAAAAAAAAAAAAAAAAAGATTTTACAAAGGTCAAGTCACCTGAAACAACCAATCAAATCATTCTCTTAACCATCACTTTTCCCAAGAGTGACAACGAGATAATTTAATTGACTGTTTGACCCTTTATTTAGACATGCTCACAATCTGCAATTTACATTGATTGTTCAACTTTTTATCAGAACTCCAACATTGTCATTTATTATTATGAGAGACTAATTTCTTACTTAGCAAGTATGTCTTCTTTATTCTATACATTACTTATTACTATCAAATACATGTTTACATAATTGTTCATGCTTCACACAAAGTGACCTCTCCAAAAGAGCACTAATGGAAGAAATGAAGCTTGATAGAGCTGACAAAGGGTCTTAAATGAGGATGCAGGAAACTTGTATGTGTTGGTAGCAAAAAAGATAGCTTTGACAATCAGGAGCTAAAGGACATAAAAGTACCAGATGCCCATTAAAGACAATTTATAGTGTTTGCACATTTGTGGATTGGCAAAATGATTTTGCTCTACATCTCAATTAGGAAGCCCTGAAGGATGAATTTTACTGTTGTATGCTGTCTGAAACATACATGCCTGTACTGCCAGATATAGAGCTTTTATAGCTACCTGATGGAATTACATAGCTAGAGAACTAGTACTGGTGGCATCTGCTTGCCACGTCTCAAAGTGACTATTCAAGGACTACCGATCTCGACTAAAGCAGTGCTGACTAAAAAACCTTTTGCTACGATACAGAAAATCAATACAGATAGCAGGAGGTCTATGAATGCAGAAACAGACTTCTTTCTTATACTGCAAAATAAAATAAACACTGACATCTGCTGCATAGGCTTTAAGCCAATCGATACAATTTTGAAAAGTGTAAAAAGTCCATGTGTTGCATATAATCAGGGCCGGTGCTACCATTAGGCCAACTAGGGCGCAGACCTCAGAGGGGCACAGAGTTTTTTGAGAACTGAAGTTGACACTTGGGGGGGGGGGGGGGGGGGGGGGGGGGGGGGGGGGGGGGGGGGGGAGATGGGGGGGGGTGTGTGTGTGGGTGTGTGTGGGCAAGTACTTAGGGGACGCCTAGGGGCACAAAATTAGTCTAGGGGTGTGTGTGTGTGTGTGTGTGTGTGCAAGTACTTAGCCTTGCCTAGGGCACAAATTAGTCTGGCACCAATCCTGCATATAATACAGAACACCTAATTCAAAACAATAATATAAAGTTTTAGAGATTGAAAAACTCTCTCTAAACATGCTTAATTAATTCATATGTCATTCGTTACTTAAAAACTATGCATCTTGTATAATTTATTAATACATCCGTTCTTCTTCTTTCTTTGATCCTTAGCCGCCGACCGTCAAAGCAGTCAGTGGCCATTGCGCCTGGTGACGTCTTGTAGGGCAACAACAAATTGATTCCACTTTGCTCGGTCGGCGGCCATCCTTCGTACAGTGCCCCAACTCTGGTTCATTCTTTGCATCTCAGCCTCCACAGTCCTCCGCCAAGTTGTTTTTGGTCAGCCTCTCTTTCGTTTTCCTTCAGGGGTCCATAGCATAGCTGTTCTTGAATACATCCGTTGAATGAGGTTTATTTAGTGTTCATAAGGTTTTTATTTATCAATGTAGCGGCTTTCATCCTAGAGAAATCGACAGGCATGCAGACTTGAATTACTTCCATCTTATATATAATATTCAATAATGCTGACCATTTTCAGACAAGACAGTACACTTACACCCATCATACATGCATGTTCAGGGCAGTATTGGTCACCTTCCTTCGGCTGAAACCTGCAGTAACGTCTCTTTTTTGTCAAGAAATAATGGCAACCGCCAGTTGCTGCATCTACACTCATTGTCTTTGTCTAGAGAAATAAAAACACAGTTAACATCAACTTTTCCTAGCTGCTTATAGCACCACTAATTTTTTTTTAATAGTGTACTAGTTTATTCTACAATATAGTAAAAAGATAATTTATGAAATTTTGAGGGAGAAAAGATTTACAAACTTATAACGCTGCTAGCGAAGTTATCGGAAGATATGGAGAAGATACTCTCAATGACAATGGAAAGCGACTCCTTAGATTCTGCAGTGAGCAGAATCTGATCATTACAAACACAAAGTTCCCCCATAAGCCCAACATGCATACGCTAGATGTGAACCAACAAAGAATGAGAAGTCAGTGATCGACTATGTCATTGTTAGGAGGAGCTCATTCAAATATGTTCGGGATGCTAGAGTCTGGAAGGGACCAGAGATTGGAAGTGATCACTACCTGCTTACAATCAAAAGAACAACTGAAAGAGTTGCTCAGCCTAGGAACTGCCCAGCATCACGCAAGAAACCAAGTAAACGAACGGGAGAAATGAGCATTAAGACCTACAAGCTGAGAGAGCCAGAAATTAAGACCAGATATCAGGGGCTTATTGCTACAGCGGTGAGAAACACAGAAGAACAACCTGATGACTTGGAAACCCTCTGGCTTAAATTCAATGACATCATAAAGACAGCTGCTGCAGAAGCATGTGGTGAAGTCCGACTTGGGAACAAGAGAAAGAGGACACCTTGGTGGACAGAGGAAGTCAAAGAAAAAAATAAGAGAGAAGAAAATGGCATGGAAACAATACTTAGCAGCTAAAAACACAGCAGGACAAATAGAGAAATATAGAGAATATGTGATACTCAGAACAGAAGCAAGCGTGATGGGAAACAATGGCAAAGAAAACCTATCTGCTGTTGCCCTAAGACGCCACTAGGCGTAATGGCCACTGACTGCTTTGACGGTCGGTGGCTAAGGACGGAAGAAGAAGAAGAACAGAAGCAAAGAACAAGGCGCTAGCAGCAAAACAGAAGTCCTGGGAAGAATTTGGAGAAAAGCTAGACAAAGATGCGCAAGAAAACCAGAAATTGTTCTATAAGACCCTAAAGAACATGAGGAAGGAAAAACAATACCCTCTCAAATTTATAAAGGACAAGCAAGGCAAATTGCATACTGCCTCGAAGGAAGTAATGGAAAGATGGAAAGAATATTTCTCAGAACTCCTAGATGGTGAGCAAGGTCAAGCATCAGAAATGATAACCACGAGCACAGAAGAGGAAACAAATGGTGATGAAGATGACATAAAGATGGAAGAACTGAAGGCAGCACTGGAGAAAATCAAGATGAGCAAAGCAGCAGGGCATGATGGTATAACACCAGAAATGGTTAAGTACATGGGAGCATCAGGCGACCTATTACTCTTAAGGGTCCTACAGGCAGCGTGGTGCAACAAGACCATACCAAAGGATTGGGAGATTGCTATCATAACACCAATTTTCAAACAGGGTGACAATCGACAATGTGGAAACCATAGAGGCATATCCCTTCTCAGTGTCCCTGGTAAAATCTACTCTAGAATCCTAGAGCAGAGACTCCGACACCTAGTTGAGCCACAATTGGATGATGTCCAGTGCGGATTCCGAGCTAACCGAAGTACTCAAGACCTAATCTTCACACTCAGATAGTTGAGTGAAAAGGCCCTTGAGTATAAGAGTGAGATCCATCTTTGTTTCATAGATCTGGAAAAGGCATTTAACAGGGTCCCCTGGAGCAAACTTTGGGACTGTTTGGCAAGGAAGAACATTCCAGCACCTCTGATTCATGCCATACAGAGCTTCTAAAAGTCTTGCAGAAATTAAGTGAGGACAGCAAACCATAAGTCAGAAGAGTTCAGGACCACCACTGGTGTAAGACAAGATGATATCCTGTCACCTTATCTTTTCATACTCCTCATGGACGATGTCATCAAGGCATTTAAGGAGAGAACAAGAAAGTACTGGAAGATGAGACAGGTCTGTATTTCAGAGCTGGCATTTGCTGATGATGTTGCCCTGATTGCTAAATCAGAGGCACATCTCCAATCCAACCTGCAGGTCTGGAAGGAAGAGCTGGAGAAGAGAGGGGTGGTTATTAGTAGCTCTAAAACAAAATCCGCGGTGATATCATGAGAAGAAAGAAGACATCAGATTAAGCTAGGAAAACAGGTCCTGGAGCAGGTCGACCACTTTAAATACCTCAGAGCTATTATAGACCGAAAGGGAGGCATCAAAGAAGAGTTGGCCACTCAAAAAGCAGCAGCTGGGAGACTTTTTCAGGCCATAAATAGAGGATTCCTCAGCAAGAAAGAGGTTGGTAAGAAAACAAAGATGGCTGTATACCTCTCCACCTATGTCCCAGTCTTGACATATGGATGCAAGTCATGGGCAATGACAACAACCCACAAAAGCCAGATCCAAACCTCAGAAATGAGGTATCTGAGGAAGGTGGTTGAAGTAACAAGAAGAGACGTGGTCTGCAACCAGACAATACATCAAGGCCTAAAATCCCACCCCGTGCAGACCCAAGTAGAACAGTCCCAACTAAGATGGTTTGGCCAAATCTGCAGAATGGGAGAAGATCGGCTACCACGACAAGCATGGGAAACAAAGAGCCAGGGATCCAGACCCCCAGGATGACCCAGAGTCCGCTGGGAGGACAACATTAGACAATCTTTGAAGGACCGAGGACTAGAATGGAACCAGGCCAGGAGGAAGACAGCCGATAGGATAGTCTGGCGCTCTCTCTTCCAAACCTCTACACCTCACAGTAGATATGAATTAATTCCAAGATATGAATAAGCTTTGTAAATAATATATTCTTTTTCCCTTTTCTGATATGTTTTGAAATATCCAGTTTTTACATGCTAGTGACCTTTTTTCATTCTGATAAATTAATTATTTTCTTACGATTTAATGATGAAATAATGTTTAAACAAAGTGTGAATAAATTTGCGTTGTGACATTCTGTGTTTTCCTATGGATACAACTCATGGTGACAAGGTTAGCAGCTCCAGAACAAGGTAAGAATATATCATTTTTTAATTATTTTTTTTAACCTAATACTTCATCTTCTTATTCAGCCTCCATTTTACCTTGCACAAGTAATAATTGTTGTTGACAAAATGTTATATTATGCACAAGATGCCTTTACTAACAATCATTGTCATATATAACAACTACAGCATTCATGTGTAAATAATATTTTCAGTTCCTGATGTATAAACTCAAATCTCATGATTTTACAAGCATGTGACCTGTTGTAATCTGTGAAATTAATAATTTCCTGAGTGTTTATTGACTAAAAACTGATTGTGCTTTGTTAGAATACTTCTGTTTGTGATATTTTGAAAGTGTACCTTTAGATATTCTCCTTTGGAACAATTCTAGATGAATTTTAGTGAATACTTTTGGTCTAATTTTTCATCGCCTTATTCTTTCAGCCTCCATTTTACCTTGGATAACTAATATTTTTTCAATGAAAGCTTTTATACTTACTGCACAAGAGTAATGTACATCCATTTACCTTCAACTTTATATACAACAACAAAGGTATTTATGCATTTGAACATTTTTTTAAATTAATTCCAAACGATTACAATAAACACACACCAGGGTGGCCATTTTTGTTTGGGCTAAACCTACTTTTTGTTTGGTACTGAAAGAGTTAAGGTGCAAAATGCAAAAACAATTATTATACTTACTTACTTAGTTGTTCCCCTTCTACCGTGAGGTGTAGAGGTTTGGAAGAGAGAGCGCCAGACCATTCTATCAGCTGTCTTCTTCCTGGCCTGGTTCCATTCTAGTCCTCGGTCCTTCAAAGATTGTCTAATGTTGTCCTCCCAGCGGACTCTGGGTCATCCTGGAGGTCTGGATCCCTGGCTCTTTGTTTCCCATGCTTGTCGTGGTAGCCGATCTTCTCCCATTCTGCAGACATGGCCAAACCATCTTAGTTGGGACTGTTCTATTTGGGTCTGCAGCGGATGGGATTTTAGGCCTTGACGGATCGTCTGGTTGCGGACCATGTCTCTTCTTGTTACTTCAACCACTTTCCTCAGATACCTCATTTCTGAGGTTTGGATCTGGCTTTTGTGGGTTGTAGTCATTGCCCACGACTCGCATCCATATGTCAAGACTGGGACATAGGTGGAGCGGTATACAGCCATCTTCGTTTTCTTACCAACCTCTTTCTTGCTGAGGAATCCACGATTTATGGCCTGAAAAAGTCTCCCAGCCCGCTGCTTTTTCGAGTGGCCAACTCTTCTTTGATGCCTCCCTTTCGGTCTATAATAGCTCCGAGATATTTAAAGTGGTCGACCTGCTCCAGGACCTGTTCTCCCAACTTAATCTGATGTTTTCTTTCTTCTCGTGATATCACCATGGATTTTGTTTTAGAGCTGCTTATGACCATCCCTCTCTTCTCCAGCTCTTCCTTCCAGACTTGCAGGTTGGATTGGAGATGTGCCTCTGATTTAGCAATCAGGGCAACATCGTCAGCAAATGCCAGCTCCGAAATATAGACCTGTCTCATCTTCCAGTACCCCACTGAATACTTTCTTGTTCTCTCCTTACATGCCTTGATGACATCGTCCATAAGGAGTATGAAGAGGCAAGGTGATAGGATATCACCTTGTCTTACACCAGTGGTGGTCCTGAACTCTTCTGACTTATGGTTTGCTGTCCTCACATAATTTCTGCAAGACTTGTAGAAGCTCTGTATAGCATGAATCAGAGGTGCTGGAATATTCTTCCTTGCCAAACAGTCCCAAAGTTTGCTCCAGGGGACCCTGTCAAACGCCTTTTCCAGATCTATGAAACAAAGATGGATCTCACTCTTATACTCAAGGGCCTTTTCACTCAGCTGTCTGAGTGTGAAGATTAGGTCTTGAGTACTTCGGTTTGCTCGGAATCCGCACTGGACCTCATCCAATTGTGGCTCAGCTAGGCGTCGGAGTCTCTGCTCTAGGATTCTAGAGTAGATTTTACCAGGGACACTGAGAAGGGATATGCCTCTATGGTTTCCACATTGTCGATTGTCACCCTTTTTGAAAATTGGTGTTATGATGGCAATCTCCCAATCCTTTGGTATGGTCTTGTTGCACCATGCTGCCTGTAGGACCTTTAAGAGTAATAGGTCGCCTGATGCTCCCATGTACTTAACCATTTCTGGTGTTATACCATCATGCCCTGCTGCTTTGCCCATCTTGATTTTCTCTAGTGCTGCCCTCAGTTCTTCCATCTTTATGTCATCTTCACCATCATTGGTTTTCTCTTCTGTGCTAGTGGTTATCATTTCTGATGCTTCACCATGCTCACCATCCAGGAGTTCTGAGAAATATTCTTTCCATCTTTCCATTACTTCCTTTGGGGCAGTAAGCAATTTGCCTTGCTTGTCCTTTATAAATTTGAGAGGGCATTGTTTTTCTTTCCTCATGTTCTTTAGGGTCTTATAGAACAATTTCTGGTTTTCTTGTGCATCTTTTTCTAGCTTTTCTCCAAATTCTTTCCAGGACTTCTGTTTTGCTGCTAGCACTTTGTTCTTTGCTTCTGTTCTGAGTGTCACATATTCTCTATATTTTTCCATTTGTCCTGTTGTGTTTTTAGCTCCTAAGTATTGTTTCCATGCCCTTTTCTTCTCTCTTATTTTCTCTTTGACTTCCTCTGTCCACCAAGGTGTCCTCTTTCTCTGGTTCCCAAGTCGGACTTCACCGCATGCTTCTGCAGCAGCTGTCTTTATGATATCCTTGAATTTATTCCAGAGGGGTTCCAAGTCATCAGGTCGTTCTTCTGTGTTGCTCACTGCTGTAGCAATAAGCCCCTGATATCTGGTCTTAATTTCTGGCTCTCTCAGCTTGTAGGTCCTAATGCTCATTTCTCCTGCTCGTTTTACTTGGTTTCTTGCGTGATGTTGGGCAGTTCCTAGGCTGAGCAACTCTTTCAGTTGTTCGTTTGATTGTTAGCAGGTAGTGATCACTTCCAATCTCTGGCCCCCTCCAGACTCTTGCATCTCGGACATATCTGAATGAGCTTCTCCGAACAATGGCATAGTCGATCACTGACTTCTCATTCTTGGTTGGTTCACATCTAGTGTATGCATGTATGCGCTTATGGGGGAACTTTGTGTTTGTAATGATCAGATTCTGCTCACTGCAGAATCTAAGGAGTCGCTTTCCATTGTCATTGAGAGTATCTTCTCCATATCTTCCGATAACTCCACCCCATCTAGCATGGTCATTTCCAACTCTGGCATTAAAATCTCCGAGCATAATAACTTCATCTAGGCAGTCATCCACTGTCCTTTGAAGCAGCTCGAAGAATTCCTCCTTGACCTCTGCTCTCTCATCCTCATTTGGCCCATACACTATGACCAGGTTGACTATGGTTTCTCCTTCTTTTAGTTTTACAACCATAATGCGCTCCGAGACAAAGTTCCATCCCTTGATACTATCTTTTTGATTTTGGGCCACAATGCAACCCACGCCCCCTTTAGCTCTTTCAGATATGGGTACACCACTGTAGAGCAACGTGTTGCCATCGAGATCCATGACTCCTTGTCCTTTTTTCTTCGTTTCCGTTATAGCCAGGATTTCTAGTTTTGCTTTCCTCATCTCTTCCACCAGCTCCTCTTCCTTCCCATTTATACTTCTTGTGTTCCAAGTTCCATAAGTCGTAGTCCGTAGTCCGTTCCAGTTCGTCGCCTTTAGAATCAGTCCGGTTTTCTCTCTTGTAGTTCGCGTAATCATGATTTAAAGCAAACAGGTGATTGGCCTGTTGTGCCTTTGCATGGTGGAGGGTCTGCCTCCTTACGGCATCCATGCAGGCCGCCCTCCTCCTTTTTCATCCGGGCTTGGGACCGGCATAGGCGGAGTTAACAATTATTATAAACAAATTAAATTTTCTTTAAAAAAGGGATAGACTGCTAATCTGACGGACCGACTTAAGAACTGATGTACGAAAGTTGGTCCGTCAAATTAACAGTCTATTTGTTGTTCATCAGTCAGTCTATCAGTCAATCATAAGGAGTATATCAGTCAGTCACTCTGTCCATCAGTCAATACATGAATCAGTCTGTTAGTAAGTTAGACATTTAATATTTCGTCAGTCCGTCATGGAGGGGTTCTTATAAAAAATAATTATGACAAATAAAAGTCAACTAACAACAAACCAAAAGCCTCATGCTTTAACAATACGCCCCCTCCCCATTTAAAAAAAAATGTATTTTGTTTATAATTATCTCTGCGTTTTGTACCTCAAATAGTGTGACTATTCCTAATTACAGTCAATACTTATACACTACGATACAGGTCCGCGAAATACTGCTAAAGCACGAAACACTGCTAAACGTAATAAAAATCTGAAAGGAAGACATGCATATAAGATGTTCAAGGCTCCAACAAGAAAATGTCAGACATCTAGGGAATTGAAAATTCCCAGTAATAAGAAACTTCTCAGACTACAGCTGGGAAAAGGCTATTTCAGAATAGAAGAACCTTACTGTGCAGGATGTCTTCAAGACAATAATATATAATTTTTTGTTAAAATGTAAGAGGTATGAACAAATGAAAATACCAATATTAGATTATTTGCAGGCATCAAATTTACCTATAAATATAGAAGAGGTGTTAAGAATAGACAGACCTAGGGAACTGCATAATATAGTCAAACAATATTTAATATGAACTAAAGTTAATATATAGTAATTAGGAATGTGAAGGTATGATACTGTTCTTACAATGCATGTGACTTTTAACAGGTGAAAGTCAATTAAATATTCGTTAAAGTCAGTTATATAACTGGAACCACCAGGCCTTTACACCCCTCCCCCTTAATATTATTCTGGTAATATTACAATGACGTTCGCTGAGCGCTCAGCATGTATTTTCGTACCATTTAGATTTCGGATTGGGGTTAAGGTTAACCCTAACCACAACCCTAACTCTAAATGGTACAAAAATACATGCGGAGCGTTCAGCGAACGTCATTGTGATATTACCATTATTCTTGTTTGGAGTTTCTGCTTGATTTTGTTCGGTTTTATCTCGTTTTTGTTTGTTTGGTATTAACACACTACTGGATATTTTTTGTTTGAAACACACAAGCATAAATGGTAATTGTGATTTGCCCTATTTACAATGATTTGACAGGTGTGATGCCACTTTCCCATATTGTCAGTTGTTCATATTGTTTGGAATTGATAACAATATATATCCTAATTATAACCCATCAGAGGTTGAACGGGTCATTTTTCATGCATGATTAATTTTTAAAAAAACAAGCCGCTGTATTATTAACTGATAATGATACAGTAGTCTACAGCAACCAACAATAATGTGTTATGAAAATTGATGTTATGAAACCTCTCTTGCTTAAATTGGCAAGACTATTAACTTACACTATAAGCGTTGAATATGTTATTTCTGTATTCCTTTTTATTTGTTTAAACCGGTGACTACGCGATGGCTAGGTTACGACTTAGTCTCTGTGTTACCATGTGTAAACGGAAATACATGGCACGACATTTGCGATTAAAACATCGCAATCGTTCATTCGTTTTAAAATCACAGCTAAGCTATAAAATACAATGCATCAAAATTTATAAAAATTTACTTTTTATTTAAATTCTTACATTGTATATAATCTCGTATTTCATCAAATCTGGATGAAAATTTAAATAAAAATATTTAACTATATAATTACTAAGACAATTCGATGCTGTACTGAACACATTGATGGCGGCTTTCTAACAAGGGAGTCATCGTACTAAAGTAACATCAGCTTGTTGGGTGTGCACGAAGTAGACAATATGTCTAATCTGATTATCACGCTTAAAACTTTGCAACAGCAAACGTTTAAGATGGAAGTTTCTCCAGAAATTACAGTAAGTTTTTACCGTGCATATTTACTTAGTTACCCGCATAACAGACAGTCCCGATTCCCTTATTTGAGAGTCCAAATAACAGCGTTGTATTCCAAATTAAAATTCACTTGTTCATTTGAGTTACCGAGAAAGGAGTGTAATTTTGTCAAGACTAATAAATCATATTTAAACTTCGGCTCCCTCTTAAGCAGAAAAGGTACAAGACATGTTAAAACAAACGTCTATCTACTTAAATATCTCAACTCTTTAGACAGTAGGCTAAAAAGTTTAAGGTAGTCCCGGCTGAAGTCCGGGACAGTAGACTCGGGACTACCATATTGCCAGATATGCTTTAGATTGATTTTTTTTTTTTAAAAACGGCCACAGTGTTTGTCGGGCGTTATTGGTTACAGAGTTGTGTACTCATTTACAGCTGGGATGCTACCAATTTTGATCCCAGAACCTGGTAACTGTGCCGTGAAAGAAAAGGGCTCTAACCGCTTAGCTAATCTGACAGAAAAGTGACAGAAATGGTTTCCAAGTTAAAACCCACTTAGTTCACTTGGGTTACTGAAGTCACTGAGGAAGGAGTGTAATTTTGAAAACACTAATGAATAATATTTAACGACAACCCCATTCTTAAGCAGTAAAGATCAAGTCATGCTAAAATGTCACATCAGTAGAAGTTAAGATTAATAGACACAGTCCGCCAAGTCACTTGATTAGTTAGTGATACTTCTGTTGTGTCGTTACAATTCATTACAAAATAGCCTGTAAACACTGACCTGACCCACACCCAGTTTCGAGCTGAACGTACATTCAGGGGCTTGTGTTGGAGGATATTTTTTGCATTTGAGCAAGCTCAAAAGTGGTGTACGGTTAGCGTTAGACCCAAGGCTGTATTGTAGTTTGTCAGACCTGCGACATGCCAAGTATATCGTGCATAGCCGGGGGGTGTCTTGTTAGAACATGATTGGCAAACTGTGTGTCTAATGTGACCACTGTTCATTTATAGATATTGCTATTAACATAGAGAAACAAGAAGATATCAGCTGATTGTGTGCCATGTATAGCAATTATTGCAACTACCATAGACATTGTCGTGAGAACATTCTAAATCCACATATCTAAATTAAAAAGTAAATGTAAAGCCTAACGAATTAATTCAATAAAAGGAAAGAAGAATGGTAAAAGAACAGTGCGGTCACAATAGCGTACGCCTGTATTATAGAACGTCATACTAGCTAAACAAGAAATCCCCTTTTTCTACTTTGTCTGCATAATTGTAACGCTTTCACGTTTGCTAGTAAAGCCTACTGCATAAACTACACGCGTTTCTAAAAATAAAACTGGTACTGTAATTCTTAGAAAACCTTGAGATAGACACACTGCGTAATGACCTAGATTTAATATTACATTAATGTCATTATGCACTACGGAAACTAAAAGACAGACGGGCTTAGAAGAGAGAGAGAGAGAGATGTACGGAGGAACGCATGCAATACTACCACGTCGTCTCGCGATATGAAATTAATGCCACCCCATGCGAAAGAAAAAAGATTAGAAAAAGAAGCTGAAAGAAAGTTAGAGGCTGAAAAAGAAATTAAGAGGTTGCAGATTGAGGCTGACAAAGAGGCTAGGGCATTAGAGGCTGAGGCTAAGAAGTTACAATTGGAGGCTGAGGCTAAGAAGTTACAATTGGAGGCTGAGGCTAAGAAGGTCCAATTGGAGGCAGAAAGAGAGGAAAGAAGATTGACTGCAGAAAGGGAAGCAGAAAAGGAGGAGAAGAGATTACAAAGGGAACATGAGTTACGACTAAGGGAGTTTGAGTTTCAAAGCCATGCTCCTGAAAATGGTGCCAGTCCCTTTACCTCTGATGCCACCGCTAGTCAGGGAGCCTCAACCTCAGCTATGAACTTTCATTTAGATCATTTTGTTGAGAAAGAAGATGATATCGAGAGTTATCTAAATAGATATGAACTATTAGCTACCACGTATGGGTTAGAGAGAGAAAGGTGGAGCTTAAAGTTATCTCAAGGGCTTCATGGTACAGCTTATGAAGTTTTTGCCAAAATGAGCAGAGATGATCAAGAAAATTATGACATGCTAAAGCAGGCTCTTTTGTTAAGATATGAAAAGAATGGAGAATTTTATAGAAAAAAATTTAGGAATGCTAAACTACTGTCAGGTGAAACCTATCACCAGTTCTCTGCACGGTTAGAGACATACTTGGAGAAATGGACTTCTCTGGGGAAAACCCAAGATCTTAAGGAAATGATCCTTATAGAACAATTAAGAGAGTCCATGGCTCCAGACCTGAGAAAGTTTCTCATGGAACAAGGTGCAGAGAGGCTGGGTGAGTTACTAAATGTCGCTGAACGGTATCAGGCAGCTCAAGCAGAGGTAACAGGTAATAAAAAGAAACAGGTAGATAATTTTAAGGCACCACAGAATTTTAATAAATTTGATCCTAGAGATCAGAGCAAAGGTAAGCACCAGTTTGATAGGCCACGGTATGACAATAAAAATAAAACCCCACAATTCGATGAAAGGAAATTTGATGAAAGAAAATCTTTCAACCAAGGAAGGAAGTGGTGTACAAAGTGTAAGATGAACAATCATACCACTGAAAATTGTAGGAATAAAACTCCTCGTTTTGCTGCTATGAAATCTGGGAAGAAGGGAACAAAGGTCAAACCTGAGGAACTACAGGAACCGTACCACCCCCCAGTGTGTGAAGATGTAATCTGTAATAGTGTCGCCATAAGGTGTTTATATGATACAGGTTTAGATTATGATTCATTTGTGAGTTCTCACCTGGTGCAAGCAGATCAATACACCACAGAAACAGTGGAAATTCAAGCTGCAACCAAGGAAGTAGCGACCATGACACTCCATATCGCTAAGATACATGTAAAAACGCGATATGTGGAGGGAATAATCAAAGCAGCAGTGATAAATGAACCAATCTACCCTCTGATATTGGGGTGTAGATATTTCTTCCTGGGGAATCCCAAGAGACCTGTGATATTGGCAACGGTGCAGACCAGATCACAGTCTAAAAAGGAGGAGGAAAATCCAATAAATACTCATCCAGATGAGATGAGGAAGGCACAGGCGGAGGACAAAACACTCAGGCCGTGTTTCAAGAAGTTGCCCAAATGTCATACACCTCCAGGCAAGGGAGAATTTTATATGAAGAACAAGCTGATTTATAGGAAGGCTGGATCTGAATCCAATGGTCATGGACAGCTGGTCCTTCCCACTTCATATAGGACTAAAGTGTTTGTTGGAACTAGGGCATGCGATTCCCTTCAGTGGTCATATGGGGATCAGCGCAACAGGACAGCGTATAGCTTGTCACTATTTCTGGCCAGGGATAACTGAAGATATCAAACGATATGTAAAATCCTGTCCAGAGTGCCAACGAGTAGCACCTAAGCATTGGACTGCACCAGCAACTCTAGGGGAAATGCCCATAGTGGGAACACCCTTTGAGAGAGTTGCTGTGGACATTGTGGGACCTCTCACTCGAACCAAGAGGAGGAACAGCTACATTCTGACTCTGGTGGACACTTGTTCTATGTGGGGAGAGGCGGTAGCCCTGTCATCCATTGACTCTAAACATGTGGCAGAGGCATTACTCACAATTTTCACAAGGTTAGGCTTTCCCAATTAAATCTTGACTGATAATGGCTCTCAGTTCAAGGGGAAACTAACAGAAGAAGTTTTCAGGATCTTATAGGTCAAACACTTCCATTGTAGTGTGTACCATCCCTAAGTGAACGGCCAAGTGGAAAGATTTAATGGCACGTTGATGTCGATCCTGAGAAAGTTGGCACACGAAAAACCAGATACATGGGACCAGTACCTTCATGCCGCCCTCTTTGCTTATCGGGAGGTACCCCATAGTTCAACCGGTATGGCCCCGGCAACATTATTATTTGGAAGGCCAATAAAAGGTCCACTCGAAGCTCTGTTAAGAACGTGGACTGATGAAAAGGCAGAGGAAAATATTACATCCTCATACCAATATGTGAATGAGCTGACCACTCGTTTAAAAACTGGCTGGAAACTTGCCAATGAAAATTTAAGACAAGCCAGGAAAAAACATGCTGCCTATTACAACAGGAAAGCTAAAGACAGAGATTTGGCTGTGGGAGAGAAGGTACTGCTTCTTCTACCCGGTAGTCAGAATAAGTTACAAATTGGATGGCAAGGTCCATATACAGTTCTAGAGAAGGTGTCTAGAACCAATTATAAGATAGATAAGAAGGGGAAAGAAAAAAATCTATCATGTGAATCTCCTGAAGAAATATTTGGAAAGAGAAAATCAGGAAGAGACACACGTGTTGACCTTGTCTGTGGCACCGAAGATGAAAAAGGAACCACTTTCATCATTAAAGTATATTTCTGGAAAAACTAACTTGGGTGCGGATTTTCTAAGCCGCCATCCGTGTGATGAGAATCACCGTAAGCACCAGGAATAATATTAAATTTCTCTATGTGTATATAGAATTATAGACTGACATATAATGTCTGTTTTAAGTGGGGAGAATTTGTCGTGAGAACATTCTAAATCCACATATCTAAATTAAAAAGTAAATGTAAAGCCTAACGAATTAATTCAATAAAAGGAAAGAAGAATGGTAAAAGAACAGTGCGGTCACAATAGCGTACGCCTGTATTATAGAACGTCATACTAGCTAAACAAGAAATCCCCTTTTTCTACTTCGTCTGCATAATTGTAACGCTTTCACGTTTGCTAGTAAAGCCTACTGCATAAACTACACGCGTTTCTAAAAATAAAACTGGTACTGTGTTTCTTAGAAAACCTTGAGATAGACACACTGTGTAATGACCTAGATTTAATATTACATTAATGTCATTATGCACTACGGAAACTAAAAGACAGACGGGCTTAGAAGAGAGAGAGAGAGAGATGTACGGAGGAACGCATGCAATACTACTACGTCGTCTCACGATATGAAATTAATGCCACCCCACGCGAAAGGCATGCAGGCTTGCTTTTTTTTCAAATAAACAGTGAAAAAAAAACACTACCAATACGAGGTAAGGTTTTAAAAAACATGGTTAATGCTTATTAGGAAACATGACACAATACTGTTTTACGTCTGAAATCCTGACATTAGCCTGACAGTACAGAAGACACCCCATCGTATAGAAGTGAACGGGTGGTAGAAGAAAATACATATTTTGAACGAAGCCACTTGGCTCCATTAAACTTATATATTTGGGTGCCTTAGGACCTGCTGACAAAGAATATGTTAGGTGTTAAGCAAATAGTCTAATAATTAACAAATTATAGCCAAAATACTATAGTGGTGTTGTCTGACAACACAGGATCATATTTGCTCATAATGGCGTGTTTGGACACTGCTTTAGAGGAAATGAGGCCACCACGTTAGATCCGATTTGATTGGCTAGAATAATATGTAAGGCGAAACATGATTAGTCGACTGCTAATACTATTTTTGGTTGTTAATGGAAACGGTAGGAAGGGTACATTTTTTCAAAGGCTTTTGTAAACATGGTCTCATTGGCTAGACCATTTAATATAGTCAATTAGGAGCGTCAGTTCAGTGCCACTTTTTGAAAATAAACTTTGGAACAAACACATAGACCTATTAGTGCAAAACAGTAGGGGGGCTTATTAATATGCTAAGATATATGAAAGGAAGTGGCTGGGGAGCCTGCAATAAGACAATGCTAACCTTCTATAAATCATTTATTAGGGGCAAACTTGACTATGCCAGTGTTGTCTATGCATCAGCCGCCCCGAGCAATAAGAAAAAACTAGACACAGTCCAAAACCAGGCACTGTCAATAATAGCAGGTGCCTCAAAGGGAACATCAGCAGAGGCATTAGAAGTAGCGCTAGGCATTATACCCCTGGAGCTAAGGGGAAAAGAGCTGAGATTCAGCTACTGGGCAAGAGTGGCAAAAGATCCAACTCAACCAGCACACAAAACCTTTGATAGGGGTAACCAGTACATAGGCCACATTCCACTAAACCATAATAGATACACGTCAGGGTGGAAAACAATGGATGAAGTGGATCAATACCCAAACCTATTTAATATGATAAACAGTAGTGCTCAGTATAAAGCAAAGATCCCACCATGGGAACTAATAGTGCCAGAAACTGACTCCCACCTATCAAAGATCATAAGCAAATCTAACGACATGATCTCAGCAAAAAGTAAAGCACTAGAGTACATAGAACGGTATATAAATAATAGCCTAACTATATATACAGATGGGTCAAAAGATGAAGAAGGACAATTAGGAGCAGGAATAGCAATACCAAAATTAAAAATTTATAAAAGATACAGAGTAACAGGTAATACATCCATCTTTACAGCAGAATTAGTGGCAATCCTAAAAGCTTTAGAAATAGCTGCAGAAAACCCACCAAATAAAGTAACCATTCTTACAGACTCCCTTTCATCAGTACTAGCTATCAGAAACAGAAATGAATGTAGCAGGCCAGATATTATAGAGGAAATACTACAGGTCAATACATATCTGCACACTATAGAATGCAGTGTTACACTAACATGGATACCATCACATGTAGGGATAGCAGGAAATGAGCTTGCAGACAAAGAAGCCAAAGGGGGAAGAACTAGCTATAACAAAATTGAAGAGGATTAGGTAAGTTTGAAATTAAGAGCTTAATTGCCCAAGCAATAACTAAAGAGTGGATAACAGCATGGGACCAAAGTAAAAAAGCAAGACACTCATATAAAATCCTGAAAAAAAACAAGCAAAAAAATGTCAAATAAAAGATGAACTAAAAATACCAATTAATAAAAAATTGCCGAGGCTCAAGCTTGGAACTGGATATTTCATGATAGAGGAACCAATGTGCGAAGAGTGTCAAGAACCAAACACAATTAGACACTTTCTGGTGGACTGCAAAAAATATGACCAGCAGAGGCAAAACATTAAGACATACTGTAGTAACCACAAGGTAGAAATGAGTGTAGAAAATCTCATAGGCACTAAGACCCCATCAGAAATACAAAAGTTAATAAAACACTTTATTACAAAAACAAAAGCTAACATATAAAACATAAATAAACAAGGATGCAAGCCAGTAGTCTACATTAGTGAAAGACTCCCCCCCAGATAAATACGGATTGACCAAAAACCCTCCAGTGAAACATAAAAACATATCAGTTTAGACAATATCATATTTGGGGTAATAAAACAACATTGAACTATAACTACAAAATTAAAAAAAAAACCCTACTAGAGATGATATATACTGTTCAAAAAAAGAAACGCATAGCTACTGAAGGCACACACATAGCCATAATTTTGACATTCAATAACTTTTTAAATTTAATGAGTTAATTGTTCAAATTGCACACAAGAGTACCTTAGGGTTCAACCAGTCAATTGACAGTTGTTTTGCATCTGGGTCACGAGAGTTTTTTGGCGTACGGGCTTTCCCGTTAGTATGGTGTGTGGCATCCTCTTGCATCAATCAGCGACTGGCATCTCCTGGGCATGGATGCGATCAGACGTCTGATGTGGGCCTGTGGGATGGCTGCCCACTCTTCCTGGAGTGCCTGGAACAGATCACGACAATTGGCTGGAGCAACATCTCGGCGACAAACACGTCTATGCAGCTCATCCCACAGGTGCTCAATCGGACTCATGTCTGGAGACAGGGATGGCCAGGGAAGGGTGAGAATGTTGTTGGCAGTCAGGAACTGCGTGGTCAACCGTGCACAATGGGGTCTGGCGTTGTCCTGTTGAAACACAGACCTTTGGGCAGCCAAAAGTGGAAGGACATGGGGTCGAAGAATTTCATTGACGTATTGTTGCGCATTCAAGCCTCCTTCAATGTGCACCAATTGACTCCTTCCGTTGTAACACCATTGCACCTCCACCACCGTGCGGCGGAGCTTCATCAATGCAATTTTGGGCAAAACGCTCATTTCGCCTATGGTAGACCCTACGCCGTCTATCATGACGCTGCAACAAAAAGAAAGATTCGTCACTAAACCAGACACGTCTCCATTGATTGTCAGCTGCCCAGGGACGATGCTGGTTGGCCCAAAGAAGTCGATTTTGGCGATGGCGGCGCATAAGGACAGGTCCTCGGTGAGGTCATTGTGCCCAAAGTCCAGCGTCATGCAGTCTATTCCGGACAGTTTGATCAGACACATGACGTCCTGCAGGCAATGACTGGGCAGTTGAGGAAGCTGTTGTAAACCTGTCTCTGGGGTGACGAAGCCGAATAAAGCGATCCTCTGCTGCTGTTGTCACTCTGGGTCGTCCACTGCAATGCCGGTCTTCAACTGAGACAGTGGCTTGGAACCGGTGGCAAAGTCGACTGATGGTACTCTGATGCACGTTTAGATGCCTGGCAACCTGACTTTGACTTTCGCCTGCATGCAGTCGGCCAATAGCAATGTTCCTTAAATTTATCGATAGAGACGCCATAAATGTCTGCTTGAAAATGAACTGAATTATTTTTTGTGTAGCGTTATCCTTTTATAGGGTTTCAGTTGCGTAGTCAGTGAATAGTGTTCGCCCGAAATTTTGTTGCTTTCACGTGCGCGCAACATGAGCTGTGGTCAAAAATTGCGTCATAAACACTATTGACCACTGCGTTGTACCGATTACAAAAACGAACGCAATTCGGGTCAACATGTGCATTTGACACTGTAAAGAACATTTGAGGCTGGTTTTTATATACCCTAGCACCAAATTTTACTTACAAACTCATAAAAACGCGCCCTCGGATGGCTATGCGTTTCTTTTTTTGAACAGTATAGTATAAATTAAATACTAACAAAAGCATATTACAATAAATGAAACACGTCCTGATATAACCAACAGCTCCATGTATATGGTAGACGGTTAAAAAAGATGTTTTCAACTTGGGTGAGTCTACAATATGGAATATAAAGAAGAATGCTGACTAAATGTGTACTGCTGTCACTCATTCTGCACCGCCAGTATAACCACTTTATTCTCCCCTAATGCAGAAGGTGAAGAAAATGCTATCGCTCTACACTGCACCACACTGACTCCTCCTAATTTTGACATTTCCTCCAGATTTTGACAAATCTCCCCAATATTTAACTGAAATCAAATAATATTCTAGATGTATAAAAGAATCTTTCCTTAATGTTTATGCTCATGTCTGATGTATTAATATGATTTCATTGTGGCTAAAGGGGAATTGAGACATTATATTTTACATTGCTACATACAACCCTTTATGTTAATGCATTTGATATATGCAGTTTCAGTTTATGGGCATTTTTGTAGAACGTAACTCTTGCGTTACTTTTTCTCTGAGTGTTAAATGAACTACTCATGGCTCGCTCATACACCTTGCAGAGTTTGTAATACCAAACTAATAAAAACCACTTCCTATTTTATGTATAAAAACAAGCATGACTGAACTGTTGATCTGTTTAGATGTTTTTTACAAATTGCTAGGAAAATTTGCGAGATCGAGGGGATTTAGCAGTGCGAGACTGAGACCGATATGAAAATAGTGAAGTTGTTTTGGATTTCACATACTTGCCTTACTTAAAGTATTGCTGAAAAAAAACTTTCAAACTAGATTCATTGAAACTCAGCAGCCACTCTGAGTTATGGTTGTACTTCACAATTATCAAATTGGTGATTTATTGTAGAAATTGAGCTACAGGTTGGTAAAATTGACTAAAGATCACTTCTTACTAATCGCACATTCCTAAGGTTGAGCAGTATGTTTTCAAGCTGAGGGACAAGCTACCAAAGATGCCTGTATGGCTGAATAAACTATAAGAAATGATGATTTGCCAGACAGGACAGGAGACAATTACCATAGAAAAATGTGCATATAGAATTGAAATATGTTGTCAAGATCACTGCCATGCATATTCTGAAGAAATGAAACAAATATTTATACAGTATTTCTAAAAAATGAAGAAACAACATTTATTATAAGTGTAATTTAAATCCATTTTTTTCTTTTCAGGTGAAGGAGTTAAAAGACCAGATTGAGTTGGAGAGAGGGAAGGATTATCCAGCCAATGGTCAAAAACTGATTTATGCAGGTAAGGAATGGCCAGTGAAATCCTACTTATGCAGCTTTAATATTCATATTTGTATTTGGCAATCTTAAAAAGCAAGATTCAGAGTGTCATTTTCTCTTGTAATAACTCACCAGAATTTGGTACAGTGGTATGACTTTGAGAAGTAGTGGGTAGATAGATGCAAGAGAGATGGGCATAAGTATATAATTGGCTATTGACAGTCACTGGTCGTATATCTTGAGACCACTTATTCTCTATCTAAAGTAATAGGACATAGTATCTTAAGCATCCTGAGAGCTGAAGACAGTAGGTTATTCATAAAAGATTTCATGATGTCTTTTCAGGTAGCTGTTTCATTATTTGCACTTTGAACTATGGTATTTCCCACCATATAAGGTGCACAGCGGTATTGGATACTCCCATAATTTAACGAGATTTTTTTGGGAATAAAAGACATTAAAACAACTTATTTATCGTATTGCATATACAATTTTGCTTTTATCCATTTTAAACAAAAGCATTTTAGTGCACATCTCACACAACTTTGTTTTCTTTTTAAATAAAAAAATATAGAGAAATTTCTGGAATTAATGTCCATCTTATATGGTGATATGATAATTTATTTCATCTGATTTTTCACCTGAACTGGCACATATTTTTCTGTTATAACCATGTTTGCTTCAGCTTGGCAAAGAATGACATTACCAACACTTGATGTCTTGCAAAGCAAATTACTTAATGTCATTTATGTTTAGTCTCATATCCAGAGTGGAATTAAAATGATACTGATTTGTCATCATCCACTTGTCACTTAATTGTAGTTTCATCATCATTGCAGCCAGTCCTCTCTTTCCAGGGAACCTGTACTAAAGAATTCCTATGCCTTGCAACAGTGGCTTCTGTAACAGTTGTCCTTACAGGATGAGGTTACCAGTCCCATACAGATCCTTATATTAGTCGGCCGTTACGACATACCTGTACCATCAGTGGGTCTATTCTGTCTTTGTATCCTCAGATACCCTGGGAACTTAATCAAGGGTTTTGTCAAATTCTGCTGAATTTTAGATTGAAATTTCAAAAAAAAATTCTATTAGTCTTATCCATAGGCTGTTTCATTCATATTACTTTCTTTATGTCCTGATATGCTTGTTTGCTGTTCAAAACTGTTTGTCAAAATATTAGGTCATTTATTATTTTGTCGCAATGAATCTGACTTTTAGGATCTTATCAACATACCTTTTACAAACTGACGGCAAGTATGGAGGAAATGCCACAATATTATCTTCTGTGCCACTAGACTGATGGAAATTGTTGGAAAAAGAGATGAAAGATGACAAATGTCATGACGTGGAAAAAGGCCATCGACAGAATTAATAAACAGGATGGGAAGTTATAGAGAGACACAGTCACGGTTGCCAGTCATACACTGACAAATAAGACTGCTTAGAGCAATACAGAAAAAGCAGATGTCTTAATGTCTTTTAGGACAAGTGATTATTTACAACTTGATATATCTGTTTTTAAGGCTTACTTGCCACTGGTAGTTGTGAATTCAGCGGAGGCTGTAGAAAGACTAGATGTTGTTAGTTACAACTACACATTTTGAACGCGTAGTCACATTCCGTGTCATTTGAACATGAAATTGATGAAGAAGATATGGAAAGACCTTGAACTGATGGCATGTGACACGAGGACTTTGTATGTTTCTGTTAGGCCAATGCTTCTTAAGCAGCTGAAGGATTATGAGTAAAATAATACGCATTCCAGGATATGTATTACCATAAGCACTTGGCATTGTAGCTGTATACCCTGTGTAGCTCCCTGGGGTCACTGAAGAGGGAAAGAAAGAGTATGACAACTGCACCCTCTGGTGTGTGTGTAGTACAGGGTGACTAATATGAGGGTTGAGCCATGGGCTGGCAACCTCATCACGTAAAACGAATTGCCGCAGAAGTCAGGGCTGTGAGAGCATGTAACTGCTTGGTGCAGGTGTCCTGCAGGACCAGCTACAGCAGTGGTTCTGTGCTGTTTAAGGACAGCAAAGGGAAATGATGATTACATGATGCATTCCGTAAGCTCGTGCGGTGCTAGTAATGTGCAGTTATCTAGCTAGTCTATTTAGTTAACATTTTTTGTTTGTTTGCTGAAATGCTGGTTTAATTCAACGGGTTCTGTTATAATTTTGATTAAATTCAACAGGTTCTGTTACAATTTTGATTAAATTCAACAGGTTCTGTTACAATTTTGATTAAATTCCACAGGTAAAATTCTTGAAGATGTGAAGCAGGTCAAGGAGTATAAAATTGAGGAAAAAAACTTTGTTGTGGTTATGGTAACCAAGGTACGTTCTCTGACAATGCTTGTGGCACATCTTGCCAAGCCATCCTAATTAAAATATGGCAGTTTTTAATTGTGCAGCTATTTATAGACACAGGTCCTTGGGGACATCTTTGTGTCAAAAATCAGATTTGTTTAGCTTTCAGATGTCGCCCAAATCGTATTCAAAACGTAGCCCAGATTGCCCCGAAGAGCCAAAATTTGCACAAAATAGCTCAAGTCGCCTAATCTGCATTTGATATATAACTCAAAGAAACTTGTTATTTTCAGAATACTTTGGTTTTCAGATGTTTGGATAAAAGATTATATGACAGTACCTAGTATTATTGGCTTTTATTATCTGTGGATCTTCATTTCTTATAAGGTCATCGTTATTTAAGTTAATGTATTTCTTCTTTATATACAGGGCACAAATTTCCAGTTTGTCAGCACTAGCTTGATTAAAAACATTGGTTACCACTGTAATAAAACAGTATAATCTTTTGATTGCCTGTTTCAAATTGTTTATTGCCACTAGCAAACTGGCAGCTGAAAATTGTATACCATGGTGTACAACCCTTATGTAATGGTACATGCTCATGCATTAGTAGATCCAAAAAGGGGAGCAAATCTGTAACCTGCCAAATGTGTCACAAGAAGGTGACTATGAAGGCTTGGGGCCAGCTACCTGATATTGTAGAAAATTCAAGCTAAAAAAAAAAATATATGAAGCCTGTTGATGGCACTGCATGAGACCCTTGTTGTGGAGTTCCTGCGATGGGAGAGGGATTGAGGGGCGCATGGAGAGAAGACCTGGAAACAAGTTGACAAGATGGAGAGGAGAGCTGGAGACAGGTTGGAAAGATGGAGAGCTAGAGACAGGTGAAAGGGATGAGGAAGTCATGGGGGGGAGGGGCGTGGGCTGATGGCTTGGAATAGCTGGATTTGGCATGAATTTGTAGTATGTTCACGTTGAGGGCCTAAGGGATAATGAATCAATGATTATGTCTTATCCATTGATTGTCATAAAACTTTCAATGGTCTCCAGGGGAACTTGCAGTGGAAAATCCTCTGTTGTCATTGCTTGCATAACAGTCTCACTATCCTTTTACTTTTTTTTGTCCACTGTTGCCATGACGTGGAATGGGGCGCTGAAGTTTGCGTCCTTGGGCCACATACGTTGCAGTGGCTACGGTGAGCCCGTGTTGTTCTAGGATTTCTTTGATGTTGTCTATCTATCTGCCTCAAAGTCTTCCCCATGCCCTGAAACTAGATCTACAGTTGTAGGCGTGTAATGGTAATTTATTGGGCTCCATTCTCGTGACATGGCCAAACCACTTTTCTTTCTCTACAAACTTGATTCAGGATATAGTTCCTGCAATTTTTCTGAGGTAATTGTTGGGGTTCCCCTTTAGTTGTTAGGCGTGAGATCATTGTTGGGGTTCCCCTTTAGTTGTTAGGTGTGAGATCATTGTTGGGGTTCCCCTTTAGTTGTTAGGTGTGAGATCATTGTTGGGGTTCCCCTTTAGTTGTTAGGTGTGAGATCATTGTTGGGGTTCCCCTTTAGTTGTTAGGTGTGAGATCATTGTTAAATCTTGCATATTATTTAGGAATTTAAATTGTTGAGGAATAATTAGTTTATTCATATTATTCATCTGATATGATTTTCCATTAATCGTTGAACAATATATTTACAGTGTGTAGTTAGTTTCCTTCTTGATTACTTAATTTGTTGGATATGTCAAGTCTTTCAATTCTTTCACTGTTCATATTTGAATTTTTGCCAAAGGGGTCCAGTTTTAAATGTCTTATATTAATTGAATTCACTCAACTTATTAATAACATTCCTCTAGTAAAATCTCCCAGGACGTAGTGGTGACGATTCATGCCATTTATTAACATCATAGCGATCTAACAAAGTTTCATCTCCATTAGATTTTGCAACAGTAGATCAATTCAGTAAGGACGTGACATTCATCCATTCCATGCGTTCCTATTTATCTGTCTGCATTTCCATGTAAATGATTCACTTCAGTAATTCTGCACAATCAAAGGCGATACATGCCAAACAAATAGTGCTATAATGCACATATTTCAATGTCTGCACACACTGTCAAAGTACTGCTTCTATAAGTATATAATAATGTACGACGACCTCTGGGGTGAATCTTATCTCCATGACAAGTAGAACAAACTACACTTATTGAAAAGTTCCTACCTTATAATAATATGCTCCATAATCAGGAAGAACATATCCTACTATAAATGGCTATGCCATCTAATATACAAACATATTTGTACGTGGTTTATACCACATAATTCCAAGTAGCTATGACACACTGTGGGAAAACAACACATCAAAACGCCACAAAGGCGGTAAGCAGACTCTTGTTATAGTACAGTCCCCGTCATGCATGGCAACATCCATACGTTATCATTCTTGCTGATTTCATACAATTTCCATGAAAACAGTTGGGAGTTCAAAGCTGTGCAAAAACCCCAATGCAAGTTAATCAAAGCTTTTACACACTGCCAAGCAGATCCCAGCATTCATCATTTCTCATTCTGTCTCTCCTGGTAACTTTTAATGGGTTTTTTTAGTTTTAAGCAACTCTTATCAAAGGATATGATTTTCCTTTGCTGTGCTTTGGTTAGGGACCATGTGTGACACTGATAACAAAGAATTGGTAAGATTATACTATTTATCAGCTGTCGTTTAGTTTCCTTACTGATGTTTGAGTAGCAGTAACAGTTGGTAAGTCACTGCATGGGCCTTTTCTGTGAAGTCTTCCATTTTCCGTAAAAATGCTTTCTTGATATTTGAACTCTGGAACCTGTTCAAACCATATGTTGTTGACATGTATGTTAAGTGGGCCTGGTGAGATGCTGATATTCATAGTTTCTGTCTTTGATGTGTTGACCTTCATGTTGTATCTTCCACTGGTTGAATTAAGTGCATCTGTATGTTTTTGCAATTTATTTTCATCTTCATACATTAGACTTAGATCATTAGCAAAAAGTAACTCATTCAGTGGGTTGTATTCTTTATCTTCTATGGTTGCTTCTAAATCAATAACTCAATTTTATAATGATGACCATAGAAGGATATAGCTGCAGGGTTATCATTAGAGGTCATGTGTCGTGTAGTTTCTATGGGCAAGTTGGTGTGGACTGGAAATGTATTCTTTTAGTACATACTTTTGTTACTGTGTGCTTAACTGGAGACATAAACCATGGGCGTACAATTGTTCCTGGCCTCAGTGTTCAATGACCTCAGTTTTCCTGGTGTTATAAAAAAGCTGACAAAAAGACAAACAGAAGATATGGTGGCGAAAAAAGTTAAACCAGACATTCCTTGCACATCAGAATCACTTACGTTGAAGTAAATTGAAGGTAGTAGCATGGTTCTCAGAATCTGAGCTGGCCCTGTGAATTTTTCAGGATGGTGCCAGGTCTCATGATGGCGCCCACTTTCATATTAGCAAATAATTATTACTGTGAAATTTTATGTTTCATCTGTCTTGTTCTTTTATAATTTTTATGTTTTATTATTTTTTAATGCATTTTGGCATCTCCTTCATGTTGTTCAGAATAAGCAATACACCATTGAAGTTCTCACATCCTAACATGCCTTATGGACAGTGGAAATGATGTCAACATCAGGTTAACCAAAGCAAGACATGACACATAATTTGAAAATTTAGCAGACCATACACTCATTTATTTACATGCAGTTTCCTAAATATATTGTTCTGTAGAAGCTCATGGTGAAATATAACAAACAAAATGGCCCAGAACTCGACAGCTTCCAAATTTTGCTGCAGCATTACAATCTTTTAATGGCTTCAAATTTTTTTTTTTTAATTGTAATATTTGTTTTACATTTTTGGATCAGCCAAAGGCAACACCTTCCAAATTTTGCTGCAGCATTACAATTTTTTAATGGCTTCAAAATTTTTTTTTTAAATTGTAATATTTGTTTTACATTTTTGGATCAGCCAAAGGCAACACCTTCCAAATCTGCTGAAATCCCGTCTGCTGAAACAGCTGCAAATTCCACAGCAGCAGCAGCAGCCACACCCACAGCAACAGTGCAGAGTGAAAAACCTGCTGAGACAACCACTGCTCCAAGGTACTGCAGCATGGTGGTAGTTTAGTTTTGGTATATTTGAGAACAGTATAGTAGCTTTGACCCATGTAGTTCCCGGGGGCAGGCGGGGGCTCTTGTGAGACAAAGAAGGAATGTGACTACTGCTCCCTTGAGCATATCATACAAGGCAACTAAAATGTTGTTGTGCATGAGGCTGACACCTGCATCATGTAAAACAGAAACGACAGCTACAAGAGTATGTGAATGCTTTGTGCATGCTTCCTGTAAGGGAACCAGCTGCAGTGAAGGCTCCATGCTCTGTTGGGAACGAAAGGGAAAATGACAATATTAATGGTAGCAACTTCACAGAGTATTTGCTCAGTGCAGGCTAACCACCAT
Organism: Oreohelix idahoensis; assembly: GCA_024509875.1. Lineage (NCBI taxonomy): Eukaryota > Metazoa > Mollusca > Gastropoda > Stylommatophora > Oreohelicidae > Oreohelix > Oreohelix idahoensis. The sequence continues at coordinate 229,239 of JAMPIV010022022.1, read as the reverse complement.
TTGTGCCCCATGTAGTCCCAGGGCTCTCTGGAGAGAGACAGAATAGGACTAGTTACTACCAGCATGTTGTAAGAGGCATCTAATATGAGGTTGTTCCGTGAGGCTGGCAACATCTTCATGTCAAATAATTGGGACAAAAGCCATCACTGCTAGAATACTTTGGTGCATGTTTCTTCTGAGAGGGCCAGCTGTTGTGGTGTCTCCATGCGCCGTACAGAGTGAGCAGGGAAATGGTGATGATTACAAAATGAAGTCTAAGATATAATAATGTTGCAATTCATATTACGGTATAGATAATTTTTTATTCAATTTTATAGTATGTGCGAGAGACCAATTGTGTGTGTAGATGTGGAAAGATGAACATATTAAATGGTGACTCGTAACAATCTAGAGGCACACAGGACTGAGTTCACACAGAATGAGGGAAGAACACAGTTTGTTCCAATCCCTATTTTATTCAACATAACAATATAGCCATGACACGGCTGAGTGAACATTGTCAAAAACTGTTTAAAAGTACCAGAAGGCCTTACAGGAGGCTACAATAATAACACTATGAAGGGAAGGTCAAGCTTGACCACAATAATTTATATCTGAGCAAACTTCGTGACTGTGTGCTAAAGAAGCTAGATTTGACTCAAGAAAAACCAACCGGACAAAATAGCTGGATAACCAGCTAGCCCACTGCAGGAAATGTAGCAGACATCTGCTGATAGAGTAACTGCCAATGCAAAATGACTTATGGGTCTGTCTCCCCCGGCAGCATGGCCACTTTCCACAAGTGGGCTTTTGAAAATGACTACTTTTCCCATCTGAACCGTGCACCTTGGTCACATGACTAAAGCTCTGAGCTGTCAATAACAACATGTCGGCAATGCTCCCAGTGAAGCACATGCCTGTTACGGTTGTCATAAAACATACCATGACATGATGAATCGTATTTGCTAGAGTTGTGGCAGCTCTCATGTCATGGCTGAATTTAATTTTTGAGTATTTCAACTTACTTACTTAGTCGTTCCCCTTCTACCGTGAGGTGTAGAGGTTTGGAGGAGAGAGCGCCAGACTATCCTATCGGCTGTCTTCTTCGTGGCCTGGTTTCATTCTAGTCCTCGGTCTTTCAAAGATTGTCTAATGTTGTTATCCCAGCGGACTCTGGGTCGTCCTGGGGGTCTGGATCCCTGGCTCTTTGTTTCCCATGCTTGTCGTGGTAGCCGATCTTCTCCCATTCTGCAGACATGGCCAAACCATCTTAGTTGGGACTGTTCTACTTGGGTCTGCAGGGGGTGGGATTTAAGGCCTTGACATATCGTCTGGTTGCGGACCATGTCTCTTCTTGTTACTTCAACCACCTTCCTAAGATACCTCATTTCTGAGGTTTGGGTGAGTATTTGAAAATGGGGAAAATTATTTGCCTGTTATGGCTGTGTCTCAGAGAATGCTCTGTGCATGTGCGGTGTCAGTCATGAGGGTGGTGCTTTTTATTGAATTGAAATATGCGTATGTTTTTTTTACAGCATGTGGAATTCAAGGCTAGTTGCAGCTGAAGGCAAGCTTTTCTTGCCATTTATTTCTGGGCATAAGAAGGTGAAGTTTTTGTGGCTAAAAATACGTTATGGCATGGAGTAGGATTGAAATCGTACGACTATGTCACCAACGTAGAACTGATGACAAGAACCAGACAGTGAAACAAGAGATGAGAAGAAGACGGTAGCAATGGATTGGACACACATTGAGGAAACCTGATGAAAGCATTACCAGGCAGTTATTGTTCTGGAACCCCCAGGGGAAGAGAAGTAGAAGTGGACCAAAAATTCAAAGAGAACTAGGGACAGAAATAAAAATGATGAGGAAGATGTGGAAAAACCTTGAGCAGACGGCACAGGACAGGAAAACTTGGCGTGTGTTTGTTGTAGGCCTATGTCATGTGACAGGAAAACTTGGCGTGTGTTTGTTGTAGGCCTATGTCATGTGACAGGAAAACTTGGCGTGTGTTTGTTGTAGGCCTATGTCATGTGACAGGAAAACTTGGCGTGTGTTTGTTGTAGGCCTATGTCATGTGACAGGAAAACTTGGCGTGTGTTTGTTGTAGGCCTATGTCATGTGACAGGAAAACTTGGCCTGTGTTTGTTGTAGGCCTATGTCATGTGACAGGAAAACTTGGCGTGTGTTTGTTGTAGGCCTATGTCATGTGACAGGAAAACTTGGCATGTGTTTGTTGTAGGCCTAAGCTGCTTGAGAAGTTACAGGGTGTTGAGCGCTTGATAAGAAGTTAACAGAATAGAAATGGCTAAAATATTAGTATCCAGTGTCCAACTAATGGAAGGAAACAAGACAACTAACCAGTGGAACAAAATTTAGGGAAAAAGATGTAGGATAAAATGCACACGGAGGAAATCACACATACTGAAGAAGCCAGCAGATAGCATTTCAAGGCAGGCCTTGTTTTTGAATCCCCCGTGTATTGCATAAACTCTTTGAAGGCCCACCCTCGATGGAGCTGGAGGGTTAGTTTTTGTTTTCGTACGCCCACTATTACTCGAGGCGAAATCTCAGGTTAATGTCTAACCTGAGACTGATTTTACGTGAGTATCCCTTTATTCTTGCACAGAGACAGGTGTCCCTCGCCATTTAGGCAGATACTCGCCGATTTAGGAGGTACCAATTAGAGCTGGGTCGGCTCAAAAGCTGCCAGTCCCTGGTCGACGACACTCCTTCAAATGTTCTCGCCATGGCTCGAGTTAATCCAGTCCAAATCTCGGTCAACGAAAAATCTTCAAATGTCCTCGCCCGGGTTTGATCCTGGGTCATCCAGTCGCCAGCGCAGTGTGGTAACCACTATGCTAGCGCAGCTCCCGCTGGAGGGTTATGATATGTAAGAAGTGTAAAATTGTAGATGTACATTTTGAGATGGCATGTTGCATTATAGCTAGATTTTACAGTATTTCTTATACATAACATTTCACTTTATTGAAGAGAATATATTTTGTGACTACTGATGTTCAGCATCTGTTCATTATATACTCAAACCCAGCACTGTCACAACTGCAGCAGCAACTGCTTCTGCTGCCGGTGCAGTGAGCACAGAGTCGAGAAGCGACACTCTTCAGTTTGCCGAGAGTAATCTAGTAACAGGCCAGGCTTATGAGAACATGGTGCAGCAACTCATGACCATGGGTTTTGAGCGAGATAATGTTGTTCGAGCCCTCCGAGCCAGCTATAATAATCCAGACAGAGCAGTAGAATATCTCTTGGCGGTGAGATTTTGATACACCAAACTTATTTAATTTAAGGATTCTTTTAGATTCTTGAAATTCTGGGTGATTAAATGATTACAAATGGCAGTTGCATTATGCATTTTGAAAGAGAGAGCGGTAAAGAGAAGAAAGAAACATAGAAAATAGAAAAAAAAAATATTGACAAGTGGGCCGTAAGTGTATAATATTATGTTATGGAAGTGGCCAATGTGGTTCCCTAGGGTCCCTAAGAAGTCATAGAAAGAATAGGACTGCTGCACCCTGGGACATGTAGTAAGATGGGACTAACATGAGATTGTACATGGGACTAACATGAGATTGTACATGGGACTAACATGAGATTGTACATGGGACTAACATGAGATTGTACATGGGACTAACATGAGATTGTACATGGGACTAACAGGAGATTGTACATGGGACTAACAGGAGATTGTACATGGGACTAACAGGAGATTGTACATGGGACTAACAGGAGATTGTACATGGGACTAACAGGAGATTGTACATGGGACTAACAGGAGATTGTACATGGGACTAACAGGAGATTGTACATGGGACTAACAGGAGATTGTACATGGGACTAACAGGAGATTGTACATGGGACTAACAGGAGATTGTACATGGGACTAACAGGAGATTGTACATGGGACTAACAGGAGATTGTACATGGGACTAACAGGAGATTGTACATGGGACTAACAGGAGATTGTACATGGGCTTGACAGCCTTATCAAGTAAAATAAATAGTTGCAGTAATCACAGCTGCTACAGCACATGAATGTTTTGGTAACGGTTTCCAGCAACGGGACCCGTGGCTGTAGTGGTTCCGTGTTCATTAAGGAGTGAAAAGAGAAATGATAGTGACGATAATGGAAGTAATGTACTGTAGCACGTCAGATTTAAAATGCCTTAAATAACCAGAGCATTACAACAACTTTGACATTTATAATTCTTTTTAAATTGTTCTGTAATAGATATGAAACCATAATCAAACGGAGAGACCACGCTACTGCCTTGCAGGTAGGCTGGGGACAGTCAAAGGCTAAGGAAGGCTACCCGACATAAATGCCTGTTGAAATCGGATGCACTGGGCCACAGGCCTAACGAAACAGTGCAACGTACGCCACTTGATGATGCCCAACATATGTGGAACAGAGAAAACACATATGGCCGATACCAGTACCATTCGTGGAAAAGCTCTACAGAGATGCAAATAGCCACACACTGACTATTGCTTTTTTGTCAAACATTGAAGTAGTCTAAGACTATATGAAGAAGATAATCATTTATATTATTGCCCTCTTGTTTACAGCATATTTTGAACCTATTAGCTTCCTGACAAGTCTTCAGACTTTGCTGCTATGTGCATTCTGTCCATTTCCTTTCATATTTATGTTTTGCATGTTTATTTCTCCACATCTCTCGTTGAATCATACATTTATCTTGCGAGCAATATAGACAAGTTTGGACAGACAGTGATATTAAAAAATGAATTCAGAAATCAACGGAAGCTTTCAATGCATAGGGAAAAGTATGGAGATCGAGAGAAGTCCAACACAAAAATCAGAATCTTCAACTCAGATGTCAGGTCAGTATTATTGTATGGCTGTGAATCAGTGAGAACAACAAATAAAACCACGAAGCTACAGATTTTAATAAACAGGTGCTAGCATAAAAACAAAGGAATGAAATGGTATGGCAAGATCACTAAAGTGGGACTGATGACAAGAATCCAGACAAGTGCCAGTGATACATGAGGTAAGAAGTAGAAGCTGACGATGGATAGGACACACACTGAGGAAACCTGTTGATAGCATTACAAAGCTGGGTACTTGTGCGTTTATTCACCGGTTAAATCAAATTCTGGAAATGTATTACCAAAACTGAGAACCGTACTTTTTCTTGACCGAAAAATGTTGATTTCACATTGTGATTTGGGAGGCAAGTTAAAAAAAAAGCGTGTCTCTTGCATTCATAGTTGAGACGCTTACAACAGACCCGCCCTCAACCCCCCACCCCTCCCCCCCTCCTCACCCCCCCCCCGTATTTTTTTTTTAAAGTTTATAAACCAATAGAACGGAATTGAATCCGTTCTACAAGTTAACGGTACACCGGAAACAAGGGAAATCGCTGCCATTGCCTTCTCTACCTCAAGATCAGAGTGAGGTACCCATTTACAGCTGGTTTGACTGATGCGTGACACCTGTTCCCTTCCTCGCTGCCGTTGCCTTCTCTAACTCAGGATCAGAGTCAGGTACCCACAGTATACTGCTTGACATTGCAGAATTTTGGCCTCCTCTGTAAATTATGCAGCTACGAACGAACATGTGTATGTCCTGATACGTGCCAAGCTTCAGCGATCTTTGGTAATCTGTTCCCCTCACGGTCCTTTTCAGGGCCCACAAAACTGCACCTACCACGGTCCTATTCAGGGCCCACAAAACCCACAAAAATTTACCCACCACGGTTTTTTTTACAGGGCCCACAAAACTGGACCACGGTCCTGTTTAGGGCCCCCAAAACCAACAAAACTGTACCCTGGCAAGAAAGCCTTTATTTGTTTTCACCGCTGGGTGTGGAGGGCTGGGTGGGGAGTTGGTCCCCTCCCTCACTATACACTGATCCTTGTCAAATATTTACCTAATCAGAGCCGGATTAACGTAGTAGCAAAAGTAGCATATGCTACGAGCCCCTTTCTTTTAGGGCCCCGCGCCAATAAATATGTACATCATTTTTTGGTCATCTTCTAATACGAGCGTTGAACCAATGATCTTGTGATGTATGCCATCTTTAGCGCCTTTTCATTTGATGTCACGAAATTGTGAGAGAAATAGCATAACATGGTGACTTAGTGTGACTCTTTATTACTTTGATCTTAACTGTTTGCGTACAGAAGCAGTCATTTTCGAGAGATGGGGCCTACCTAGCTATAAATGGGTACTTAACTTTGAGTTAGGGAAGGAAAAGACAGTGAGGAAGGAAACTGGTCTCCCCACCTCTCGATGCTGGACCTAGTATGGTGAAGTCTCTAACATTCCATAACCAGCTGTAAATGGGTACCTGACTCTGATCCTGAGTTAGAGAAGGCAACGGCAGCGAGGAAGGGAACAGGTGTCACGCATCAGTCAAACCAGCTGTAAATGGGTACCTCACTCTGATCTTGAGGTAGAGAAGGCAACGGCAGCGATTTCCCTTGTTTCCGGTGTACCGTTAACTTGTAGAACTGATTCAATTCCGTTCTATTGGTTTATAAACTTTTAAAAAAAAAATACGGGCTCCAAAGCCGCGCCAAAACACATAATTTAAGGGGAAAAAAAAATTGAATTAAAAAAAAAAAATTCTACACTACAAATGGGGGAGAGCTCACAATGTGAAATGTCACGTTTTCAGTCAAGAAAGAGTACGGTGATCGGTTTGGGCAATAAATTTGCAAAATAATTATTACCCGGTGAATTAACGCACAAGTACCCAAAGCTGTCCTTGTTATGGAATCCACATGGTAAGAGAGATAGAGATAGACTGAAAACACATGGTGAAGAAATTTGGAGACGAGAGACAGTGAAAGGAATGAGGAAGACATTGAAAGCTGATGGTATGGGAAGTGAAGACCTGACATAAGTTTGCTGAAGCCTATGATCCTTGGGGAGCTGTATGGTATGATATCTCTTCTACTTGTATTTTAAGATCTACCTCTATTTCTTCCTCTTCCAGAAAGTCTTGTTTATAAAATCGTTGTTACTATTGCCATTTCCTGCCTGTTCTAGGTCACTCTTTTTACTGCTTTTGTTTAAGTGGCATATCTCATCAATTTTGTTTTAGGGCATACCAGATCAAGGTAATGAAGAAGGGTTAGGTGGTCAGTCTGCACTGAGACCAACTGGAGAAAGTGAATCAAATGATTCATTGGGTTCGATTCCTTCATCAGAAAATGCAAGCTTGTTACAAGGAGGAGGAGGTTAGTAAACCTGCTTGTACTTGTCTGTATCATTATCATTCTTTTTCCTTTTCAAACCTTATTGATCATGGAACCATCACTGACGTTGGCCCCCTTGCAAGAAGCATTTGTTTATATCTCAAATGTTAATTATCAAAATATCACCAAACATTTATGGTTATCCTGTCTCTAACTTATTGGTTGTTGTCTTAGAGCCATAAGTAGGACTGAATTGACATTGGAATTAAAAATGCTTATCTTTTGCATTGGGCTTTATTTCCGTCGACTTACAAGCATTTTCCAATACAATGAAAGATCCTTATTTTGATATCACTGTTCCCCCGAGTACGTGTATGTTGCTGTTGATTATATAGTATTGGAGATAGAGAGACATTGCTTACACCATTTGTACAAATTGTATTGTTATTCAGAATCAACATTGTTATTCAGAATCAACGTCATAGCATTCCGGACAAACCCATAAGTGCTTAGTCTCTCTCAACAGATGTCGAAGGGTGTGAATGCTGATTGTTCCTGCAGCATGCTTGCTGTATACACGCCTCAGAACTACACATGGGATTTACGTCCAGTGAAGTATGAATGCTTTGTCTCACTATTTCTGCTTCCTTCATCAGGCACTGGTGGTGAAGATCCTTTGGCTTTTCTAAGATCGCAACCGCAGTTTCAGAGAATGCGACAAGCTATTCAAGAAAATCCTCAACTGTTGCCAGCCCTTCTGCAACAGATTGGCCAGAGTAACCCACCTCTCCTGCAGGTAACATACGTGTAAAGTGCTAAGCTGTGTTAGCACAATGGCATACTTTGTGACATTACACTTTGAGCAACAAACATGGCTCGTTATTCATTTCTAATAGTAACTCAGTAGACTTGGACACGTAAGTACGATATCCGAGTCTTTATATCACAAATCTTCAGCACAACAGAAATAACATCAGCAGACTGCCACTTTGGCCGTGAATCACAAGAATACTACAACGCATCATGTACATCATTGAAACAATGTTAACACGAAAAAATCTCACTGAATGTTTCAACCTGCACTATCTGCTTTCCATAATACAAGTTGCCGCTCTCACGCAACGTAACATTCCCTCGCTCGAATCTTTCTCAGCTGCACACTACAGCGCATGACCCTTTCACTCCTGACCAGTCTTTAGATACCGCTTCGCTCATAACAGCTCAGTCACATACGGGAACTTAACAACACTCGACTGCTACTAATACCATTCTAGAACACAATCAAGCTTAACATTAACTCACAACTTACATAAACACATCTAGCTCCAGCCGGAGCATAAGTACTGACATCCATTCTACAACCAGTTCATGACAGTACGATAAATTTCATACCCCACCTTATTTTCTGCTGTGGTTGGTAACGTGACTGTAGAAATGTCTAATTACTGCTGCTGTTAACATCCATTGAATTTCCGTGCAACTAACTTGTCCTACAAATTAATGCCACAGCGATAAGTTTTAAAGTTAGGAAATGTGTGCAACAACACTAGCCATGAACACTTCTTTGTCAGAAGTGTTCCAGATAAAGAATAAACCAAAAAAATTTAAAATACTGTATAAAAAATGAAAAAAAATGGCTACAGTCTCTACTGTGCTGTATAATTTTTGTTTTTCAAACACCTAAACAAAAGAGGTTAGAAAATGTTGTTCTGCAACAAAAGCCTTTAAAGTAATTTAAAAAGAAATTTAAACAAATGTCATATAAAGAATATACAAATAAAATTTAAAATATTTAACACAACAAACAAAACAAAAGAATTTTTTACTGTCAAAGGATTACTGTCTTTTAAACCACTGGCCCCCAAACATTTTTGCTGACGCATGTTGTAAAAGACGAATGATGTTTTGACCCACTAGATGTAACAGTCTGGTTTACTGGCTGTTTGAGTATAAGATGTAAAAGTCTGTTTGCTCATGTGAAACCTGGTATTTGTACCGTGTTGAAGTGTCGCTGAGTGGGCGTGTCATTGATCACCTGGACAGTTCAGTGTTGCGTGTATCTAGGTCAATAGCGTGAGGCACTGCCAGGGGTGTAATGCAGACACTCGTACATAATAGCATACATGTAGTTTCTCATGAGTGTAGTACTCGTAGTGAGATGCAGTAGAGTAAAGGTGTGTATGTAGGAAACAGCAGATCGTGGACACGAAGTCGTATAGGCTCTTATTCATCTACACATCAAACTCACTCCACCACAAGTATATATGTGGATAATACGGATGACTTTTCCAACGTTTATTACTGCAACAGTACGCTGACAGACGACACAGTCAATTGAACAAGGATCATGGACATTTCATGTGTGGTAAATAATAATAATCGAGCATCATAATCTTGCATAGCTCATGTGTAAGATGCTAGTAAAGCTGGCTTGACAATATACATTCTTTCTTACTGTAGCTCAGGACCCCTGACTAAACGCATCAGGTAGTCTTTCAACAAAATATGCCCTCGATAAAGGCGGATTCAGTTGATCAATATCAAAGTCTATGAACTTGTATAATAAAGAATCAAGACTTCATCTCGCTTCACCCGCCAAACACTTCTTCTTCTGCTCAAAGATATCGGCCGAGATATCGGGCCTCTATAATAATTCAAACAACAGTGTATTCTACATAGGCAGGTATAAACATCCATGCCGAAACATACCACCAACAGGCAGTTTCCATATTAATATCTCTTCACTGGGCTTCTGTAATATAGCTAGACGAATAGTCTTAGGTGGCTATATCGAGCACACAAAATGGACTCTGCATCTCAAGAACTGTGAGCGCTACTCACAGCTTGACACAAAATGTTCTGCAATCTAGGCGTAATAATTAAGTTCTTTTTACCTTGGGCAGAATCCGAGAAATACATTAATAACACCTGTCGTCATTCTTGATGAACAGAATAACTCTGGGGAGAATCACTGACATCACAGTCACACTGAAGACTATCTTTTCCCCAGAAAAATGCAGAGAAGAACTACGGACATACTCGTCCGGTCAGAACCCAGCTCATCACTCAATGACGGAAGTCTATTCGTTTCGTGCCCAAGAAACTTGCGCATGCGTAGACAGAACAGATTTGAGGACAGCTAACCCCATCTGACATCAATGGTACCTATACCTTGTAGCGGTATGGCAGCTTGTGTACCCTGACAATCCCCAGAGCTATGCCAGTGGGAGTTTTACTCCTGGTAGGTTCAACCATGCTGGACTGGTCTGCGTGGGTAGGGGTCAGACAAAAGCTGGTACCCTGGTCCTCCAGGTTGGGGGTTTTAGCACAGGGCCGACACCCCTGTCTGTGTAAAAAATCACACACGTTACGGAAACAGCAATAAATGGAAATACTTTGATGCGGGGCGGACATCCGGAGTCTCAGGCTCGTATGACTGACAGTGGTGAAAGCCGAAAGGAAGCCACTGGCATGAAAACGGATGCCCAGACCGCAAAACACGAAACCAGAATTGGTTTTTGGAATGTCAGAACTATGAACGAGGCAGGAAAGCTGAGACAGATTACAGCAGAGATGAGGAATTACAAACTACATATCCTGGGAATAAGCGAGAGCAGATGGACAGGGATGGGGAGAATAAAAACAGCTACAGGGGAAACAGTACTTTATTCTGGTAGAGAGGACGGTCAGCACAACGAAGGTGTAGCCATTATCCTTAAGAAAGGAATGGAAAGGTCTCTACTGGAATGGAAACCCATTAACAACAGACTAATAAGAGCAAGACTGAGAGGGAGATTCACCAACACCACAATTATACAATGTTATGCACCAACAAATGACAGCGACGAAGAGATCAAGGACGAGTTCTATCAACAGGTACAAAAGGAAATGGAAACTGTACCCAGGTACGATCTTATTATAGTAATGGGAGACCTAAATGCGAAAGTTGGAACACACAATAATTATAACGAAAGAGTAATGGGGAAATGCGGCAGTGGAACAGTAAATGAGAATGGGGACAAATTAATAAGCTTCTGCAGTATTAACAACCTGGTCATCGGAGGAACACTTTTTCAACACAAAGAAGTGCACAAGTTAACATGGGAATCACCAAACGGACGAGACAAAAACCAGATAGATCACATAATGATCAATGGCAGATGGAGACATGCACTACAAGACGTGAAAGTAAGAAGAGGCGCAGATGTGGGAAGTGATCATCACCTAGTAGTAGCAAGACTGAAGGTGAAACTCAGAGCTGCTGGACCAGTTGCAGTCAAACAGAAAAGATACAACATCACGAAACTTAAGGACCCCCTCACCAGAAAAGCGTTTGTGGTCGACGTAAAGAGACGATATCTGATTACCAAAAGCCAGGAAAGAACAGAGACCGACGATGTGGACCAGAAATTCAACACCATCTCAACAATATATAAAGAAAGCAGCAAGTCATGCTTGGGATTCCAGGAAAGAAAGAGCCAAGACTGGATAACACCAGAAACGCTAAACACCATAGCGAAGAGAAAGGAAATGAAAAGGAAGAAAACAGAAGCTAAGTCTCCCAGGTTAAAGGCAATATATAGTGAACAGTACAGTCAGCTGGACAAGGAAGTAAAACGTCAAACCCGTGCTAACAAAAGGACATTTCTGGATGACCTTGCAAGACAGGCAGAAGAGGCAGCACTGAGAAATGAACAAAGCACAGTTTATAAAATAACTAAAGCTATCAGTGGAAAACGAGGTGCAAACAACATAACGTTAGTAAGAGACAAGCAAGGAAATCTCATCACCACAGCACAGGGGCAGGAAACAAGGTGGGCAGAGCACTTCAGAGAAACACTGAATAAGGAACCACCAGAGACTCAGCTGAATGTTCCTGAGGCTGAAAGTGACTTAGACGTAAATACAGACATTCCACGAAAAGAAGAAATTATCACAGCTATCAAAGGGCTAAAAAATGGAAAAGCGCCTGGTCACGACAATCTGAATGCTGAGCTATTCAAGACAGACCCTGAACTAGCAGCAGAACTATTAGAACCACTATTTGCACAAGTCTGGGAAACTGAGACAACACCAATAGAGTGGAGTAAAGGAACAATTGTCAAATTGCCCAAGAAGGGCGACCTTGCAGACTGCAACAACTGGAGAGGAATTACCCTCCTCTCAGTTCCCAGCAAAATACTAGGCAGGATAATCATCCAGAGAATTTCAAAAGCAGTTGACCATAAACTGAGGAAAGAACAAGCGGGCTTCAGAAAGAACAGAAGATGTGCAGATCATATATTTGCCCTCAGGAACATTATAGAGCAGTGCTCAGAATGGCAGAGACAGCTGTACATTAACTTTGTTGATTTTGAAAAGGCTTTCGACAGCATACACAGGGACAGCCTATGGAAAATTCTGAGGGCTTATGGAATTCCCAGCCGCATTGTTTCCATTATAAAAAGCCTCTATTCTAACTTTACGTGCAGTGTTGGATCGAGTAATGTAACTTTCGAAGTGAAAACAGGAGTACGACAGGGATGCCCCTTATCAACAACATTATTTTTGACAGTCATAGATTGGGTGATGCGCCAGACAACAGAGGGCAGTCCAAGAGGAATTAGATGGACAATGTTTTCTACACTGGAAGATTTGGAATATGCAGATGACATTGCACTGCTCGCGCATTCACACCAACACATTCAAGACAAAACTGATAGACTGAATAAGTATGGCCAGCAGGTTGGCCTGAACATCAATCTGAAGAAGACGGAGGTCATGACACTAAATGTGGGCAATCCTGAGCCAATAACAGTAAGGAACCAGAAGTTAGAACAGACAGACACATTTACTTACCTAGGAAGCATAGTAACACCTGACGGCGGAACAAGCAAGAACATTAACAACAGAATGAATAAAGCGAGAACAGCCTTTGCTATTCTCAACAACATTTGGAAGTCTTCCCAGTACAGCACAAACACCAAATTAAGACTGTATGAGAGCTGCGTACTTTCTGTGCTTCTCTATGGTGCGGAATGTTGGAGAGTAACAGAGAAGGAAATGTCGAAACTGTCCTCCTTCCACACAATCTGCCTAAGGAAAATTCTCCGAATCTTTTGGCCAAACACCATCAGCAACCAAGAACTACTTATTCGGAGTAACCAGGAGGACATGCACACCATCATAGCTGGCAGACGCTGGAGTTGGGTTGGCCATGTCCTCAGAAGGGACCCTGATACCATCGCAAGAACAGCTATGCTATGGACCCCCGAGGGAAAGCGAAAGAGAGGCCGACCAAAAACAACTTGGCGGAGAACTGTGGAAGCTGAGATGCAAAGAATGAACCACAGTTGGGGCACTGTACGAAGGATGGCCGCCGACCGAGCAAAGTGGAATCAATTTGTTGCTGCCCTACAAGACGCCACCAGGCGTGATGGCCGCTGACTGCTTTGACGGTTGGCGGTTATGGATCAAAGAAGAAGAAGAACCCCATCTGAAGACAGGTCAACTACAATGACTAACTAAGGGAAGATAACCCTAAATCGACCTGTCCGAGGGAGTTAATAAACAGTGCTCTAACTTAGATCATCAAAAAGTATTAAATAGATTTACATCTTGACACCGTCAAAAACGACAGCAACACATGTTTTAAAAAAAAATTTTTTTTTTACTCCTTGTGGTCCTTAGAGAATATAATTTCTTATTTTTTCATAGATTCCCAAGATCCTACTGAAGACCTTTGTAACTTTAGTAAGGGTCACGTCCCAGGCTTTGGTGATCACTCTAAAAAAGTTTACATTTGTTACGGGTACTATGACTCCTAGTATGTTGAGGATGACAAAGATGTCGGATGCGTATTCTGTTCCTAGAGTCAAAGTCCCTCGGGTTCTTATATCACTTTTATAGGATTCCGTAATACTCTTCGTTGGTATCGATATTGTCTGTATTAACCCGTGTGATGCATTGATAGCTGAACATGTTTCATATTAAAGATATGAATATTGACTGACCTGTATTAGTCTCTTGTCTTATTAATAATATTAGCGGTGTGAGATGCAGCGTGTTCAGGCATTAAGTGACACTGGTCATTATAGTTGAATATAAACAGTATTTAACTCAACTCAGAATACGTCAGTTGATAAGACCAGGATTCGACGACTCAAAACATTTTAATTAAATAATATCATTCCATGAGCGGACACAACTACATGGAGACATAGTTCACATCACATTCATGTACGTATTGCAAGAGTCCTTGTTCTTTCATTAAAAGCACATGTTCATTAATGTCTATCTAGACTTCTGGTTAGCGGTCAGTTCCTTTTACCGGCCAATGTCTTTTGGCATAAATTCAGAGGCTAACTAGACTTACTCCCGTCGCTAGTTTAGCAATCTACTTCTTACGCTAGGCTTACATCTACTGCTAGTCGTCTAATATCCAGTTACACTAGGCTTACGTCTGCCGCTAGCTATATAATATTCATCTGTACTAGTCTTACTACTGTTGCTAGTAATACAATGTTCCTTTGGCATACCACGCCAAGCTAATCTGCCATAAATATACAAACTGCGTTAGTAACGAGGCGACTTACGTTTGATCCACGAAATACACTGCTCAATTGGCTTCCCAGCCACACACATCCCTTAAGTGGACAATGCCACATATTTTGAAGTGTTTATACCACACATATCATAGTGGCGATGCCACACTTCTGAAACACACTGCCGTTAGGGTCAAAACCCACAAGTCGAATGACCTTACCAAGACATACGCGTCATGCATAGAGATATGCATACTATGTCGTTAATATATATTCAATTGCGATGTTCCATGGTGCAGCAATTCGAGTCGGCCAAACTCAAATGCCTGCACACATGCAACAATCATCGACATCGGTCGATGAGATATATCTCTTTCATTTGAGGTGTTCCATGATACAGTCATTCGGATCGAGCTCAAATCTAAATGCCTGTAAACATGAAACAATCCTCAACATCATCCCCCTCACTTCCAAACGTGACACTTGTGGCACGTGTGATAGTGGTGGAGAAGATGCTCGTCTCTCGATTATATTAGTATTAGTACTATCCACTTATAACCATCATACTCATTAAGTACACACAATAAATTTTATAACAATAATAATAGCACTTCTCAAAATGGTAACTAAAGAGTTAATTCATTTTTTTTCTCAGAGAAGTTGCGCGATAGAAGATCCGCCAAGTTATTGTCTTTTCCAGCAATAGGCAGAATCGTAAACGAAAATTCTTGAATCAACAAGTACCATCGGTGTATTCTAGAGTTACGCATTGTTCTAGATGTTATGTACGTAAGAGGGCTGTGGTCTGTCATGATAAAAAAGTGCGTGCCGATAAGGTATCTCGACAGCTTCTCCAGGCACCAGACCATCGACAGGAGTTCACGTTCACCTGTCCCACATACTTCTGTTCAGCTGAAGTCAGTTTTCTTGACACATAGAAACATGGATGGAGTGTTTCCTTATAACATTGCATCAAACATCCACCCATTGAGTAACTTGAGGCATCTGATTGAAGCATGAATGGAATACGTATATTCGGTAATAACAAAATAGGTGCATTACTAAATAATTTCTTAATTGTTACCAAAGCGCTTTCGCAATCTGGTTCCCAACGTACCTTATTAGGACTACCTTTGGCCAACAGTGCGGACAAAGGAGTAGATATTTGTGCGAAATGCGGGATGAACTTATGGTAATAGTTAATCAAGCCCAAAATGCTTCTAACCTGCTTCTTAGTTGAAGGGGTAGAAATCTCTAGAATTCTTTTGACTGTATTGTCGTCAGGATATAGTTTGTGGTTACCTATGCGGTGACCAAGAAAAGAAATTTCCTGACAACCTATTTGGACCTTTGAAGGTCGCACAGTCAAACCGTGTATACGTAACGTATGGAGAAGAGAAGTTAAATCCTCAATGTGGTCTTCCCACGAGTCATGAAATAAGCAGATGTCATCGATGTATGATTGTTTTGCCATTATCAAAGTATCTAGTGAGTATAGATTTCTTTATCTTAAACCACTGTTTAGTCACTCCTGTGTGTTTAATGGTTTTTTGATCTGCTCGACTAAACAAACCTTGTAATGTTGGATCACTTTTCTGTTTTTCTACAAAAACAGATGGTGTAACAGTGCCAACTTGAGACATAATTGTATCTATTATTGGAGTAGGTGGTGTAGCCATGTCTGTAGCTAACTGTTGTGCTCTCGTTACAACAGCATTCCCCACCTGTGGGTGAGATTCAACCCACATTGCAATCTCCTCAGGAGTGCAATCTTTAACTCCTGGTATGTTTCCAATAATAATCTCAGTGATGGGCGCTCTCAGGCCGCAGGCATAAACAGTGCCTGTGTAAAAAGGAGTATCAATGTATACTCGTGCCACAGGGAAAGTTTCTATATTCCCTCCAAATGTGACACACTTAACTGATTTGCCTGTAAAAGCAGAGGGCTCGATAAGCGAGTGCTTTATGCCTATCGTGGAACAGCCCGTGTCACGTAAAACTTTCACTATCTTCCCATCCAATATTCCTGGATGAAATGTAAGATAACCCATATTTACACACGCCGACATTGTAGGCATACAATGACCACAATCAAGTGTAATTTTAGACTTTAATCTGTTTTTTGATTGACACTCATAACAGGTATCATTCATTACCATACATGCATTCGCATGATCATTATCATCATTACCTTTCTCCTTTTTGACACTGCAATTATTTGCATGTCTATGTTTACTTTTGTCTCTCGACGGAGATCTGCCATTACCTTTGTTATTATTGACTGAATTTTTATTGCTATAATAAAAATCAGTAGAGTCATCCTTCCTGGCATCTCTACCATATGATGATCTCTGTTTATAGTATCCTTTCTGATGTGAATCATCATAATCCCTGCCTCTGTGATACCCACGATCATGAGGTGAATATCCTCTATAACCTCGTCGATATGAATTCGAAGGAGAGCGATGACGACGAAAGTTATAAAAACCTCTGTCGGATTGATAACAATCTGAACGATAACGTCCATCAAAGCTCTTCGATCGAGGTCTGTGATCATGGTGTGCCGCGCATACAGGCAAAGGATCTTGGATAGATGATCTATGAACATCTTTATTCTGATGTGCGGTCTGATATTGTCTTCCGAGTTTTTCATACTCATCGATAGAATTAGGATGTCTTTCTTGTAAAAATGCTTCTAATTCGGTACTGCATGCGGATAAAACTTTATCTCGCAGCATGAGATCTATGATACCTTCATAAGTTTTATTAATACCAGAGAGATCAATCCATCTGCTAAAAAAATGCTTAATAGATGCAATGAATTCGCCAAAATCTGCATCCTTACTTGGCTTAGCCGCATGAAAACGATCTCTGAATCCAGACTCAGTTAACTGGAAACGTCTTAGTAATACCTCTTTTACGACATCGAAATCGTTTCTACTCTTTTCATCCAGACTCATGAAACATCTAAGTGAGTCACCAGTCAAAAAATCAAGTAAAAGACTGCTCCATCTTTCCTTGGGTATGTTCAAGGCAGTAACTTTCATGATGAACCTAGATAAAAAAGAATCAATGCAATCGCGAGTCTGATCAAAATGTGGCATTTTCAGCTTCGGATGGAAAATATTTGTACCAGCTGAAGTCTTAGCCTGTTCAGACTGCACTTTAGCCAATTCCAACAATTTTTCTTTTTCTGCATGAAGTCTTAATGACTCAAGCTCCATGGCATTTTTATGTGCCTGGTCTAGTTGAAGAAGTTCCATTCTTCTTAACTCCATTTCTTTTTCCTTTTGAGCCATTTCTTTTTCCTTAAATTCTCTTTCTTTATCTTTTTGCTCTCTGTCTTTCTCTTGTTGAGCCATTTCTTTTTCCATTTTCTCCTTTTCATGGGCCAATTCCAACTTCCTAAGTTCTTCTGCTCGTTTAGTAGCGTCGCGTTGTTCTATTCTTTCAAGACGCGATAAATGTTCTTCAAATTTGGTCTCCGCATAAATTTGAAGTTCAGATCCTGATTTCCCATAATTCTTTCCAATGTTGATGAAATCCTCTAGTGTAGACATGATAATAGGTTTCTGAGTACCTTCAATAGTCTCTAATATACACTAGGATAAAGAACTCAATATGTTATGTACATGAATATATTAATCAATAACAAACAAGTTACAAGAACAGGTGACAAAGGACAATGAAAACAATCAAATGAATTACAATGAAATGATTTCTCAGTTATGCGACAAAAATTTACAATTATAAAGTAAATAAGGGAGACTTATACAGAGTAATCAGTAAAAGAAGTGAAGAATTGACATCACAAAAAATATAACGAGACAGGTCATCTTAACCTAACGTGTAGACAAAGAAATTTTAGAAAACACACGAAAACAATTGTTAACAGTACTGAAATGAGGTTATGCAAATAATGATGACGTAATCTACATGACAAAACTACTAAGTACACTAAAATATGGTTATACTGCGAACTGAAGAAACATTTATTTCCTGACTCAAAAGAAAAAATTTAATCAGTCAGATCCTCAGTCAGCTAATATAAGCATGAAAACCTAATAGACGTTAACATTCACTGAAGTTTTCCTGGGAAAATTCCAGCCAATATTAAGCCCTTTCCTTCCTACCCGACGAATATACAAATATACGGATAAACATGAATGGGGAACACAGATGATAAGTAGAAAAGTAAGCAAAGTGATGATGAACTGTAGACCAAAGCTAATTCAAGGACAGTATGATAATGTTCAAGCGCTTAAGTAAAATTAAGAACTTATCTGTTTATCTGTCCCTCTGAGAAATACATGAGTGCATGTAAATCTAATCCTGGTTCCACACAAGTGTAATCAACAGCTGAAGTCCATTGATAGTAAACCTTGACCTTCGTAGTAGAGCCGTTTGAAAGTATTGCCGGTCTTCGAACGTAGCTTTTTCAATCGATCTGCGTTACAGCTTTAGATGGTTTTGATGAAGAGATACATGTCCACTGGATCAGGTTCTAGAGTGGAAGACTTCTGTTCTATCAGTATGGTTCAGTCTCTTGTGGTGGATGAAAAACAGGATATTCTCAGGCGATGTTGTCTGCTAGCGGTGACGGCATCGATACAGTGACGTCACTTACTGACATGCGCATTACAGTTGCCAGCTTGGATAGCATGAATGATCTTACTTTCAAACGTTCATCGTCAATTCAACTTTCTTTGATACTTGATGGGGGGTCTTAGTATTCACGAAATCCAGACGCTTCTGACACCAGTATGTTACGGGTGCTATGACTCCTAGTATGTTGAGGATGACCAAGATGTCGGATGCGTATTCTGTTCCTAGAGTCAAAGTCCCTCGGGTTCTTATATCACTTTTATAGGATTCCGTAATACTCTTCGTTGGTATCGATATTGTCTGTATTAACCCGTGTGATGCATTGATAGCTGAACATGTTTCATATTAAAGATATGAATATTGACTGACCTGTATTGGTCTCTTGTCTTATTAATAATATTAGCGGTGTGAGATGCAGTGTGTTCAGGCATTAAGTGACACTGGTCATTATAGTTGAATATAAACAGTATTTAACTCAACTCAGAATACGTCAGTTGATAAGACCAGGATTCGACGACTCAAAACATTTTAATTAAATAATATCATTCCATGAGCGGACACAACTACATGGAGACATAATTCACATCACATTCATGTACGTATTGCAAGAGTCCTTGTTCTTTCATTAAAAGCACATGTTCATTAATGTCTATCTAGACTTCTGGTTAGCGGTCAGTTCCTTTTACCGGCCAATGTCTTTTGGCATAAATTCAGAGGCTAACTAGACTTACTCCCGTCGCTAGTTTAGCAATCTACTTCTTACGCTAGGCTTACGTCTACTGCTAGTCGTCTAATATCCAGTTACACTAGGCTTACGTCTGCCGCTAGCTATATAATATTCATCTGTACTAGTCTTACTACTGTTGCTAGTAATACAATGTTCCTTTGGCATACCACGCCAGGCTAATCTGCCATAAATATACAAACTGCGTTAGTAACGAGGCGACTTACGTTTGATCCACGAAATACACTGCTCAATTGGCTTCCCAGCCACACACATCCCTTAAGTGGACAATGCCACACATTTTGAAGTGGTTATACCACACATATCATAGTGGCGATGCCACACTTCTGAAACACACTGCCGTTAGGGTCAAAACCCACAAGTCGAATGACCTTACCAAGACATACGCGTCATGCATAGAGATATGCATACTATGTCGTTAATATATATTCAATTGCGATGTTCCATGGTGCAGCAATTCGAGTCGGCCAAACTCAAATGCCTGCACACATGCAACAATCATCGACATCGGTCGATGAGATATATCTCTTTCATTTGAGGTGTTCCATGATACAGTCATTCGGATTGAGCTCAAATCCAAATGCCTGTAAACATGAAACAATCCTCAACAACATTTAACAGACAAATTTCTGTACATGGAATATTCATTTTTGCAATAACATAACAGCAAAGTTTTAGATTAGCTGCAGTAAGACACAGGAGAGAAGGTAAGGTTTTGAACATAATTGACTGCAGTTTAAATGGAGGTCTCTTGTTTGCTCCATAAAAATAAAAGGCAAGGAACCCCTTAAACCAGCGGTTTTCAACCTTTTTGAGTCCATGGCTCCCCTGACCAACTACATTCTTTCTGCGGCTCCCCTAGTGATGTTTCGTGGAAAGGCTTTTAAACAATGTAACTTTTTTTTTAAATGCAATTGGACAATCTGTGAAAAAAATTACACTTACAAGAAAAAATATACACAAAGTGCACTTTGAAAACCCTTACTATGAAAAAGAAAACAGCACAGATAATGTAGTTTCTTTCTAACATTTTTTTAAAATTTTTGTCTGAAAATCATTCACTGATGTACTGCACTCATGATTCAATCTTCATTTAAAAAAACTTGTACAGTAAAACTAAAAAAAAAATATGATGAATAAAGTACCAGTCACCTCAGTTTGAAACTTGAGCTAGCGTGTTGTTACACAGCTTGTCAAATCTTGGCACCAATTGAGATACAACTACCCTCATTTCGTTCTCCACATCAAGTCTTGATCTGAACTTGGTTTTTATGACAGCCAATACTGAAAACCCAGCCTCGCAGAGATAGGAGGTTGCAAAGGGAATTATTATCTTCTGTGCTCTCTTGCTCAAGCTTGGGAACTCCTATTTTACTGAATACCAAAATTTTGGCAATGCCATGGATGGAAACTTCCCTTGTAGTGAAGAGTCTGATGAAAGTTCTATCAGTTCTTCCCCTTCTGCAGTACTGAAGTCCGAAGGAACATCACTACTGAAGGGATTTTGAACCCACTGACACCTGTCACAGTTTTCAGGAAAGTATTTTTCAAAATGAACACTGAGTTGAGATAAGTGTCCTTGAATTATAGAAACAATATCTGCACTAAAATCTATTTCATTGTCTGATTTTTGTTCTTTCATTTGACTCAGCTTACTAGAGAAATATTCTCTTGGTTTGCCAACATCATTCTTATGAACACTTTCTAAATGGCGCTTCAATTTGCTAGGCAGCATACATTCGACAGAGAGTACTTTGAAACACAAAACACACTGTGGACGCTCTTCATTGTTCACAAGAGTGCACGTGAAACCAAAATCTGAGTAACCTTCGTCGTATTTTCTATACTTACGTTTCCTTTCCTCATTACCACTTTCCTTGTCATCCTCAACAAGTTCTCGCTTTTTACTAACACTTGCCAAATTAAAAAATGTTTCCATAGTTTATATCAAACTCACAACACAATCAAAAACGTTTGAAAACAGAAAATCAACGTGTTACCTACTATGGTCGCACAAAAAGAATGAGCGGAAAGTTGATAATCGGGTCGGGGTAGTGGGACTTCAAAGGCTGGCCAACATCAAAAGTGAAATTTCTCCGTGGTGACGCAGGTTGACAAACACCAAACATGAAATTTCCCTCAGCTCTGCGTTTTCTTTACAGCTAAATACGAAAAAAATCCACGCCCACCCACGGCACCCCTGACCGTCAGTCAGGGCGCCGCGGCGCACAGGTAATAATAATAAATAATACTTTCTTAGGCACTTCTTTGTCCTTTGTCCTCGTAAGACGAATCACCTTTTTTCGATTTTTTTTCAAACCCATCCATCGTATTCCACGTCTTACCGCAGTTCCCCTCCACTTCCTCAATTATAGCAGAAAAAACATGTTAACTCTCTTCATTTCTATCCTTAGAAATCTGACTTGTGCTGCAAATAATTTTGAAGTCGCAGAAAGTACTTTAAAAAATTTTTTTTTAAAATTCATACCATTGTTTAATAATAAATATATATAAAAAGTTTTTTTAAAACAAGTTTTATAAGAAAATTGAAGTCACAACAGCTCCGAAAACACTCGCGCCATGTGTTGCATCAGGGTACTAATTAAGGAACTGGAGAGATTTAAAAAGCATCAGAATGTTCTTTCTTCACATAATGCCATCAAAAATAAAGTACAGCACCACACACTCAATTAAACCAAAGTATACTGCTACAAGACAAAATTGTAAACATTGTTGGGCAACTCTAGGTATTGAAAAAAAAATGCCAACAAAATGTAGTGCATGCAACACCTTTCTTTCCTTCCTGAAATATAGAAACTGCCTATTTTGAATACCATAAGTCCTTAAACAATCTTAATGTCTTCTATTTCATGACTCAACTAATATAATATGATTATGAATTTCAATTTTTTTGTTTCAAAACTCATTGTAATTATTCTTTTATTAATTCATTTATTGTCATAATCTTTTATTTTTGTCAAACTATGTACATTCTTGGATAACTTTTTAATATAAAAGTACATTTGTTGTATTATTCTAGTTTTTTTAATTCTTAAATATCACAGTATATAAACATTTATATGTCAAATTCTGGAATTATTTTGGCCTTGGATAATTACATTGGAATAAATTATTGCTATAAATATCACAGACACACAGTTTATTCATCTTCAAACATATTGATGTATAATATGCTTTGGTTTCATGGATTTTTAAAGATTTTAGAGGTTATTTTGTAATGTCACCATAATCATGTACCAGTTTCCAGTTATTACCCCTTTCTACCTAACAATCTAATTAATTTTTTACTAATTAATTCATGATCAGATTTGTTTTTGTTTTTTTTCAAATCATATACACAATTGGATTTACTTTTAAATACAAGCCACAGTTTTGTACATTTTGCATTTGCTAATTTTTTTTCTTTGAATATTTCAGTGTATGTAAATTTTTCTTATTTTTGTATGCATCTAAGTAGGTAATTAACATGTTACTACTCAACCAAGGTAAAAGAAATCCCAAAATAACTACTACTGTATTCAAGTTTAAGAAAAACCACAGCAATTTTTTTTTTAATTCTTGATGTGCAGATGATTAGCCAGAACCAAGAACGTTTTGTGCAGATGTTGAATGAGCCGGATGAGGGGTCTGATCAAGAAGGGGGCCAAGGAGCTGGAGGTACACGTCCGCCACCGGGGTCTAGCTACATTTCTGTCACGCCAGAAGAGAAACAAGCAATTGACAGAGTGAGTGTTTTAGTGTTTTACAAGTTAGTCCATTTCTGTTCAGTGTGTCTCACAGTAAAACAGTGTGTAGGGGCGTGAAGTATTAGAGATTTAACTATACTATGTTCAGCTTCCCTTCCATGCTGCCTCTGCTTTCTCTAAATCCAAGAGCAGTCATGTACCCATTTACATCTGGGTACACTGATCCCAGAACCTGGTAATTTTGCCACATGAGGTAGATCTCTTACCACTTATCCAACAATCATTGAATGTGACACTTTAGGGGACAGGCCCACTTTGGTTATGACTCCCGGGTATCATCCCCGTGTTGAATTTTTTTTCACCTGCACATGAATTTGAACCCACCTTCACCTTGGGTGGGATATTCGAATTAAGCATCCACCACTGGCCATCTTTAAAGTCATCATATGTCAGATTGGCTTGAATATTCATCATGCTGGAGACTGAATCCTGGCTGAGATCTGTTCTTTACTTGTGATACTGTACAGAGCTGGCATTCTGTAGACGTTTAGTCCAAGTTTTATCCTCCAACGTATTGCATTTTTATCCTTCTATAAAACTTACTAGCTAGCATGTCTTCTCTCTCATTTTAATTTGTTTTCCTTTAGCTGCCAAGAAACTTCAAGAAAGACATGCCTAGAGTCTTCCTGTTGCATGCCATCATCTCAAGGTTGTTCAATGTTATACTCGTCATTTTCATTTCTGTCTTCAGTTCTCATCTCCATGTGTTTTTTGTTGCTTACCTGTACTGCTGTTGACCTGAGGATTCCAGAACAAGTAAAGCCTGGTATTGCTGTCAGGTGGTTTCCTTAGTGGATGTCCAAGTGCATTGCCAATGTTTTCTCTCATCTCTTGTTCCATTGGTTCTTATCTGGTTCTTGTCATCAATCAACTTTAGTGACCTTTTTGTGCCATGTCAATTCTTCTATTCTGTGCAAACAGCCATTTATAAAAGTCTGTAAATTCTTTGTTGAAGTCACTCTCTTGTATGGCATTTAGTCAGTATGCATGTTGTCTTGCCCTTGTGAGAAGTAGTGCACTTCTTGAAGTGACCACTCACCTTGTTACCATTCCAGTGCAAAATGTAACGTTTGGCCTGTCATGTTACATATCTTGCATGTGTCTTAACAATCCATCCAAACATCTCTTTGGTCATGTTCTGTGTTTGTCACCCCATGCTTCTGCTTGCTTTGGGTTTCTTTAGTTGGCCCCAGTTCTGTCATCCTTTCTGTGTTTCTCTTTTAGGCTTGTTTTTGAAAACTTGTTAATCTCTTCATTAAAAGAAGTGGAGTCTAACACAAAAATCAGCATCTTCAACTTCCTTGAGCCCTATTGTATGGTTCTGAAACATAAAGAACAACCAAGAAGTGGGGTCCAACACAAAAATCAGCATCTTCAGCCCACTTGAGTCCTGTTGTATGGTTCTGAAACAAAAAACAACAGCCAAAAAGTTACAGACTTGTGTAAATGTGTGCTTGCATGGAACTGAAGGATTAAAGTTGTATAACAAGGTCAACAGTGTGGACATCATGTGCCTGTGATACAGGAGATAAAAAGAAGGTGTTGGCATTGGATAAGGCACACATTGAGGAAGCCAGTTGATAGCATTACAAGACAATCCTTATTCTGGAATCCTCAGGGTAGAGAGGTGGAGAGAGACTGAAAAACACATGATGAATAAATAGAATAATAGTGATAAAGATGACATGGAAAGACTTTGAGCTGATGCCGTAGGACAGGGCAACTTTGCATGAATGAATTGAAGACCTATACTCCTATAGGGGAGTAATGATGTATCGGTTTGTTGATGTAGGCATTAACTGGTCACATGAACAGTTTTACTGACAAACACAGTTGTGACCACCTTTACAACCCTCAAGTCTGTGTCATGGAAGGCGTGCATGAAAACAGTACACTGCAGTGAAGGATGTACCAATCAAACGCCTAAACTAAGACAGTGCATTAAGATCATTCTTTCTTTTCTCTACTGTTTTCTGTGGATCCTGTTCCTGACAGAGAGACAGTGTGGTTATACACGCTTTGTTTTTCTTGTCTTAGACTGTCCTTTTTACGAGGAGTCAAAAAGTAACCTTAATATTTTTTTATTAACAGAATATGCACAAATAGGAATGAAAGCACTTAATCACTTTTCAACATAGTCCCCACCACGTTCAATGCAGGTGTGCCAGTGTTTCAGTAATGCCTGGATTCCGCGAGAAAAAAACTCTTCTGACTGACTGCATAGCCACGTATGCACTGCCTTTTTCACCTCATCGTCCGTACTGAACTTCCTGCCACTGAGTACCTCTTTGAGGGGTCCAAACACATGATAATCACTCGGTGCGAGGTCTGGTGAATATGCAGGATGTGGAAGACACTCCAAACGCAGATTCGTGATTTTCGTTACTGTCGCACGAGCTGTGTGCGGCCGCGCGTTATCATGCTGTAATCACACACCAGAACTGAGCAAGCCGCTCATGTTTTGACCTGATTGCAGGTTTCAAGTGGTTCTGAAGCAGATCACAGTATGATTCGCTGTTGATAGTGAATCCCCTGGGCATGTAATGTTCCAGGATTGGGCCTTTACAGTCCCGCATGAGCATCAATTTGCCGGCCGACCGCGTTGTACAGAACTTCTTTGCTTTCGGCAATATGAATGTCGCCACTCCATGCTGGCTCGCCTAGTCTCTGGCTGGAAATAGTGGACCCAGCATTCGTCACCAGTGACTATACGGTGTAGAAAGCCATCTCCTTCAGCTTCATAACGTCGTAACAGTGTTTCACAAACATCCACACAATGTTCTTTCAATTTGGGAGTGAGTTGTTTTGGTACCCACCTAGCCGAGACTTTGTGGTACTGCAGCACGTCGTGAATGATGTGGTGTGCCGAGCCATGACTGATCTTCAATTCTCCAGCCACCTCATCGATTGTTACCTGCCGGTTTTCCTTTATCACTTGTTCCACTGCAGCGGTAGCATCAGGCACAGTCGCAATGTGAGGCCGGCCAGAGCGAGCTGCATCAGCCACAGTTGACACCCCACTTTTAAACTTCCTGTGCCACTCATAAACCAGCTGAAGCGACACACAAGCGTCCCCATACTGCCTCTTCATCCTCCGATTAATGTCTGCTGGTTTCTCACCCTCACTACCCACAAAACGGATAACTGCATGCTGCTCTTCTCTCGTGCATGCTTCCAAGGGGGTGGCCATCTTGGCTATGGTTTGCTGACGTCATACTTCAGTTATGACTGAGGGGGCTATTATTATTATTATTATTACTTCCCATCAGGACGACGGGCCTGCGCGTATTGGTACCTCAAGCGGGAGGGCTTAACATCTGTAGTACAACCGTCTACTACATGATTTTGACTTTTTATTGCCATATTAAGGTTATTTGTTGACTCCCCCCTCGTACATATCTGTAACCCTTTAACCGAAATCCTCAGGGACCACTTTGATTCGGCAAGCGGATTTTTTCCCGGTTTTCATATGTCGCCCAGGTCATTCATAAAGTAGGCCAAAATAGCCCATGTCACCCAGATCATTCATAAAGTAGGCCAAAATAGCCCAAGTCACCCAAACTACATTTGAAAAATAGCACAAAGTCACCAGAATAGTCAGAAATAGCCCAAATTGTGATCTCACAGTGGCCCAGTGGAACTTTCAATTTTTAGAATATTTTGGTGTTCGGATACAAATTTATGGACCTGTATATATTTTTGCTTAAATCTTTATATTATTATATAGTCTTACGCCAGTCTCCTTTGTAACCTCTTTATTTCTTGTTTTCTTTACTTTTATCGACAAATTATTTTATCTTATTGATTCAGGTTGGACCTCTGTCTAAACTTCTTTCTTTTACCAACACAGTTTATAATATTTGTGGTCTTACAGTTTGAAAACTTGATGTTACCAGCTGTGACATTTTTAACTATTGACGTTGTGCATAGTGATATATTTTTCTGTTTATTGATCTGGCATCTGTTGTTTACGAATACACTTGTGTTGAATGACAGTGATTCGCTGCTTGTGTAAAATATAAGATGATATCTGCTATATGACTCCAGCACAAAAATAAGAATCTGTAACTCAAATGTCAAGTCAGTCCTTTTGTATGGCTCTGAAACGTGGAGAACAACAAAAATTATAAAAAAAAGTTGCAGGCTTTCATAAATGGGTGCTTGCATAGAATAGAAGGATTGACATTATACATGGTCACCAGAATGGCACTGATGGCAATAACCAGACAAGTGCCAGTGGAACAGGAGATGAGATGACGCGGAGATGGATAGGGCACACACTGAGGAAGCCTGATGATTGCTAACCCAGGCAGTCCTTGTTCAGGAATTCCTAAGATAAAAGAAGCAGAAGTAGACCAAAAAACACATGGAGAAGAGAACTGGAGACAGAATTGAAAATGAGAAGGAAAGCATGGAAAGACCTTTGAGCTGATGGCACGTGAACTTGGCATACGTTAGTTGAAGACCTAGGGTCCTGTTTAAATAATAAATAGTAGTAAGGATAAGATACGTGGTCTGATGCCAGCTCTTAGTGGACAGCCCCAGTGAAATACATCTGTATAATTCCCTGAGGTTTCTAAGGAGACAAAGGAAGAACTGGATTAGCGCCCCCTCATACTTGTCATTAGAGGGGAATAATAAGTTGTGCATGGGGATAGCCACCTGATCATGTAAAGCAAGTTGCTATAGACACTACCACTGGGAAAGAATATGAATGCATTGGTGCAGGTTTCCTACAAGGGGGTCTAATGCTGTGGTGATCCCATGCTCCGTGGGGAACAAACAGGGAAATAAATTATGACAGTAAAAGGCTGGACTTAGTTCAGGTAACACAGTGTCTATGTATTGTCCTTACAATCTACATGACCTTGCCCACCTCTCCTCACATTTTCCTTCTTGCTGTCATTGAAAACTATCTCCTGGTCAGAGATGACAACCTTAATCTCCTTGTGGACATTTCAGGGTCAACCCTTTGTCAACCAGTCATAAACCGGAGACAAAGATGAGAAATATAGATAGATTAAAAGAAAAGGTTACAAACATGGAACTGATGACAAGAGCCAGACGAGTGCCAGTGTAACGAGAGATGAGAAGACTCTGGTGAGGGATGGGATATGCGTTAAGGAAACCTGTTGATAGCATTACCTGGCAAGTCTTGTTCGGAATCCCCAGGGCAAGAGCAGTAGAGGCAGACTAAAGAACGCATGGAGAAGAGAACTGGACACAGAAGTGAAAATAATGACTAAGACCTTGAGCAGATGGCATGGAACTGGAGAGCTTGGCATGTGTTTGTTGACCTCCTATGCTCCTGTGGGAGGTAAAGGATATTGATTTGTTGATTGATCAAGTGAGAAGAAAAAGACAAAACATGTGGGGAAAATAGAAAAAAAAAAAAACCAAATGAACAGATGAATGATTCAGAGAAAAAGAAATGAGAAAATGGTTACGTGAGAAAAAAAGAAACAATGAATACGTAAGTAAAAATATAGAACAAGGAAGAAAGAAATATCAGCACAGAGAAACTAATAAGCAACAAAAATGCCAAAAAAAAAAAAGAACAAAATAATGAAATAATAGAACAGAATGACCTGACACAATACTCACAGCTTGTCATTTTTTTTGTTTTTCTCATCACTTCACAGTTGAAGGCCCTCGGTTTCCCAGAAGCCATGTGCATCCAAGCTTATTTTGCGTGTGATAAAAATGAGGACCTAGCTGCAAATTTTTTATTGTCACAAAATTTTGACGATGACGACCTCCCAAGTTGATTTGGCTCTGTTTCAATTATTTACCAAAATTATTGATTGTGCTTACTTTTGACATTATCACCGATAAATGTCAGTTGGATATTGTTTTTTTTCCCCAGTGTAATTATTTTAATTGTTCAAACAAATATGGTTATGACGTTTGAAGATAATACAATATTGGACTCTTAGTTTGCTGTGCGTGCCTGTCTGTACATTATAGTATTGACTACTACTAATTATTACCAGCAAAACTTAGGGTTCACTAATTTGGCTTCAGAACTATGAATGTTAAAGTATCAGTCGAACTATGAGAGGATTTCTTCTCCATTTTGGAGAATGCAGTATGGAACCACCACTGTAGTGGGCTATGTTGCAGGTAGCCCACACTGAAGCAAGTATTGTGATGTTTACATTGGTGGTTTCTGTTGATGTTTGTTTTACATAATGAGGTTGCTAATCCCATCACAACCTGACATTAGTCGCCAGAGTGGCATGTCTGCAGGGACAGTGGACATACTGTTTCTTTGTCTTCTTAGGTGTACGAGATATAGGTGTTATTTGATAGTGTTCTCAGGGTTATCAGATATAAGTTATTTGATAGTAATGTCAGATTTAGATGGTATTTGATGGTGATAGATATAGGTGTTATTTGATAGTGATATCAGATTCTGGTGTTATTTCAGTCTTCTCAGAGATATGACATAAAGATGTTATTTGGTACTCTTCTGTGCAATAAGATATGCGAGTTATTTCACAGTCTTCTCACAGAGATGATAGTTAGGTGTTAATTTATACACTTCTAAGAGATGGAATTTAGGTGTCATTTGATACTCTTCTATGAGATGTAGGTATTATCTGATAATGAAAGAACTAAATCTTTATTTCATCAATGTAAAGAAATAGATAAACTTCTTCAAGATAATCAGATATGCGGTGTTATTTGATGCACCTCTCAGAGATACAAGTGTTGTGAGATGTAGGCATTATTTGATGCACCTCTCAGAGATATGTGATAATATATTCTTTGATACTCCTCAGAGATATGACATACAGGTATTATTTGATACAGCATGTATCATTCTTGAATGGCAAACACTGATCTGTCGGTTTAGGCTAAGACAAAATTGTAGACGGACATTTTAGGCTTGGCTGTATACTTACATTAGGTCTTTAACTGTAACTGTATTGATCTAATTTGGTCTTTAAATGTGACTATTTCTGGACCCTTGGACACAAGTCTGTGGTTGAAGGCATAGTCGCAACATCTTCAGTTAGCTATTGGATGTGAGACACTGGTAGGTCATCCTGGAAGGATTAAGTAAGAGCTTGAAAATTTAGTGACAAAAATTGATTGTAATGTGATGAGGTTATGTCTGGTTGAAACGACCAGTGATAAGACTGTATTTTTCTAATGGCCATTGTTTCCCTACATTTTTTTTTCCTGTTTTCTAGCATTAGTTTGATATTACTTTGATATTAAATGCATTTCTGGGCATAAGGATTATGATTTGCTATAATCCATAGACGATGGATTAAACACACTATAAATGCCAGAACTTAAGATCTTTTTTTTTCATTCTATGGGATAAAACTCCCAGTATATGAAACTCCCAGTATATGCCACATCCGAAGATTTATATTTTTCTACAACTGTAAATTTTATTTTGCAGTTTTCTCAATTGAATTGCTTACGGTACTTACTTAGTTATTCCTGCAGCAGATACTGTCAGTTATTCCTGTAGCAGATACTGTCAGTTATTCCTGTAGCAGATACTGTCAGTTATTCCTGCAGCAGATACTGTCAGTTATTCCTGTAGCAGATACTGTCAGTTATTCCTGTAGCAGATACTGTCGTAGAAGAGTCAAGTTTAAATGCACTATACTAGGTCTATCTTTATGAGATGGGTGACTAGTTCCCTTCCTTGCTGCCTTTGCCTTCCCTAACTCAAGAGCAGAATTATGCACCCATATACAGCTGATAGATATGACCATGATGCTCCCTGGTTTTGAGCCTGGTGAGGCAAGCACTCTAATTACTCAGCCAGTCAAATTCAATAAATTTTCCCATTCCAAGAATTAGGCACCACATAGGAAATATGTATACTGCTATCTTGTTTCAATGAACGGATGTGTGCCTGTTGTCTTTTAAACTGGAACATGTTGGCGGCAGATATTTTTATTTTGCTAAATAAGATGGAGATAATCACCCAATCAAAGCAGCTTCCAACAGTGCCGCCTCAGATTTGGCAAAAAGAGGCTCTGGCAGCAAATAGAAGAGAAAAGATGTCATATTTAACACCAGTCAATTGTGGCTGAGGATTATCACTCCAAGGGCACATCATCCCATAGTACATCATGACTGGAGGATACTACTATTAATTTCCCAGCCACATTTAACTGCACAATTAGAAAAGTCAAAAGGAGAAGACAGTCATGTTTTGTATAACATACCAAACTAAAAAATGACAATTTTGTCTATTAAATCTACACCCCACAGAAACTGACACTCGTTATTTTTGTGGGCTTTATGCCCTGGCGACTTTATTTTATGGTGTCACATTATAACTTAAAAAGGCTACCAGACGTACGACTTGCTCAGCCCATCATCTGTCAGTAAAATATTTCTTTTAATTTATGTTAAAGATCTGGTGAGCTTTTTAAAATGTATCTTTTTAAAAAAAACTGTTTAGCCTCAGTTTGTCTTACTAAAACACACAAACTGAGTAATTGTATGTCCTAATATGTTTAATTAAGCTTAGAGTAGATGGATATCAAAAGTATTGATATCGACTTTTCTTACTGGGACAAAATAATAATAGCCCTTTCTGTCATAACTGACTATGGGAATGCGCTCCTGAGGTGACAGCCCTCAGCTGCTTATTTTCCTGGTGTTCCTTTCGACGTTTTCTCCTCTCTTCTGCTTGCCGTGAGAGCTTCTTTTCACCAAATCTGAGGTGGCGCCGTAGATAGCATCGCCACTTGGTGCGACCGGCAGCTTCATTCTCCCAGGTTGCTGGATTTGGTGCACTCTTTTCTCTCTTGCACACATCTTTGAACATCAGCTGGGGTCACCCAGCTGTTCCTCTGCCAGTTGTCCGTAGAAGATATCTTTCGGAATGTGACCATCTTTTATGTGGCGGACATGGCCAAATCAGCGTAGCCTGTGCTGTCTATGCAGTGTATACATGCTTTGGAGGCCAGTACGTGACGATGCCTCAACATTTGTCACTTATGTCCTTCCATGAAATAACGAGGATGTGGCGTAGACACCGTAGATGGACAAAAGATGAGGAAAATAGCCAACGTTACAGCCACAAGGCCTTCGTTGGGGAAAGAAAAGAAAGTGAGCGCTAAGAAGGTCACATGAGAAAAAGAGATAAATAAAAATGGGTAATACCCGAAAATCGACTGCGGTCCAGCGAAAAGAACATGTTCTTGTGGCACATTTTCTTACCGCTGGACATGCTAGGTCACAGTCGATTTTATGGGTATTACCCATTTTTATTTATTTTTTCATGTGTCCACTTTCTTTTCTTTCCCTGACGAAGGCCTTGTGGCCACAATGTTGGCTACTTTCCTTATCTTGTGTCCCAGTAAGACAAATCACCTATTTTCCTTATCTTTTGTCCCAGTAAGACAAATCACCTATTTTCCTTATCTTTTGTCCCAGTAAGACAAATCACCTATTTTCCTTATCTTTTGTCCCAGTAAGACAAATCACCTATTTTCCTTATCTTTTGTCCCAGTAAGACAAATCACCTATTTTCAGTTTTTTGTTCACATCCATCTACCCTTGTCCACATCTTACATCATCTTTCTCTTAATGAAGCTCATTATTGTAAATATCTCTATATGCTTAAACTATATTCATAAATAATTAACTGCAAACACTCGCTTAAAAGTAATGATCTGTCCCATTTTTCTTTTTTTTTTTACGAACGCCCGCTATTTACTCGAGGCGAAATCTCAGGTTAGTATGTCCAACCTGAGACTGATTTATACGTGGGTATCCTATTTTCCCTGTACGCTGACAGGTGTCCTCTCGCCATTTAGGCAGATACTCACTGTCTTCGGAGAGTACTCATTAGAGCTGGGTCGGCTCAGGAGCCGTTTAGGTTATTCCAGTCCCAGGTCGACGACACTTCTTCAAATGTGCTCGCCCGGGCTTGAGCCTGGATCACCCGATCGCCAGCACAGTGTGGTAACCATTACACCAGTGCGGCTCCCATCTGTCCCATAAAGATGATGTTTGTATTGATTGGTCGCATCATGTGCAGGAGTTACATGTTAAATTCTCCACTGTTTAGCCATTAGGTATTGGCTGCTGTACTGGGTTGCATTCGCTACCTGAAATCAAGAGAGGCAGTTATGCAGAAACATGCTTCGCATTGTGAAGTTGCAGTAGTTGTGTGAGGGTCAGCTGTGTATTATTAGGAAGCGATTATGGTGCACCCCTGAGTTATGCTCGGTTCACTTTATGATGAATTCAACATTTATTGGACTCTCCTTTTTAAAATTGGGTTCATTATTTGCTATAGTCCAAACTATGTGAATGCTTTCAGTGATCGAAAGGTCAGACAAACAGCAATAGCATCAGCCAATCATGCATTGTCTTTGTTCAACCAATAAAAGCCTTTTCACTTTTGGTAACTGAGCAGGTCAGTGAGGAGAATGAGAAAGATGACCATGCAGTGCCAGTTAATTTAAGGAAATGTGGTCTGGATGGGGAACTTATCATGAAGGACAGTATCGAGGCACCTCAGCATCGAAAAGATTGAACTGTTGCTGTGTACATTTGAAGATGAGATAATGAGTCACTTGAAGACACTTCAATGATTTGGTCAGAAACAAAAAACTTGAGATAGTTTCTTTGTCAGCAGTTACAACCAGAACCTGAAGAACCTAACATCTTTATGTAAAGAGATTCTCATTCAAAACATTGACCACCTCTCAAACCACCGCACGACCATTAATTTCAGAAACACCTTCTACCATAAGGAACATGCTAATGTGTTTTTAAAAAGTTTTTATTATTCATTTTTTTTAAATTATTCTACATAAAGCTAAAATTTGCATTGTGATATTCACAGTTTAGAGTGATGAAACAGCAAAAAGTTAAACTTCAAGATATAGGAACATATTACTTAAAAAAACAGTATATTAATAGATTCAGCATATGATATTTTCAAGTTACAATAGGGTCCCTGGCATGGATTAATATCACTAATCTGTTTGTGACTATTTGTCACTGTGTGTCCTTTTATTATTAGTAGTATTCCAAATATAGTTTGTGTATGGGGTAGCAGTTGACTGAACAGAGGAGGAGTACAATTGACGCATACATGTCCAAGTGTGTTTATGGTTGTATGTAAGAAATGTCAAATGAATCTGAGACAATATAAAAAGTGTGTGTACAATATGAACCATATATTAAAGTCACATTATTGTATTTACAGTATTGGAAAACTTGAGTGTGTTGTGTGATTTTTGCTTTGCCTCGTGTGATTCTGCATGGCAAATTCATCCTGGTGACTGCTTGGCAATTCTTTAGATTCCTTGACCATTCTCAGATTTCTTGACTGATGTGTTGTCAGTTCTTCCTTGTCCATGTTCTTGTTCAGTAAAATTTGTTGATTTGAAAAATATTTTCATCTGTGGTTTGAAACATCATATCTGGTAGCCATTGCAAAACCATAATATTATCATAAATAAAATATGAAGCTTTAGAAAAACTCATCTTTTGTATGTGAATGTTATTTCCTGTAGTATTGTCTTTTGTTAATTTATTTTGTTATGTTCTGTTAATTGTTTTTTTATGTTTTGTTAATTTGTGTTATGCTCTGTCCAGTTGTGGCTTATTTTTGATACATTTTGACCAAACGATCTTTTGTTTTTATATTTGGATATGTGTGCCAGTATGATTGTGTGAGATAATTAAATTGTTGATAATGTCAACGTCCTTGTTGGTTGAGTAGCAGTTGGTGTTATGTGCATGTGCAGCTCCCTGGTTATACCAGAGTAGACTTTGTGTGATACGTTGGCTCTGCCACCTGAGCTCCAGTCTAAGGAGCTTACCTGTTTGTTCCAGTGCCTTGTTTACAGGAGAATCATGAATTGAAAGGGGGGAAAAAAGTATATCTGAATGTATTTCTGTCACTAAGAGCATATCACAGTGAATTGAAGTTCATGGCGAGTTTTGTGATGTGAAGTTTTTAGGATGAGTATGAGCATTATTAAAGAACCTTTGGATTTTTTAAATTTCCAATTATGGTTTTAATTCTTGCTTTCATTGCCATAATACCAACCATACAACAACAACAAACACCATCTTTGAGTGATTGTTTTTTTTTTCTTTTTGGTGTACCATTTATGTTAAATGTTTGGTGCTCTTTACCTGTGACTCCATTCACAAATTCATATTTTAATGAAATAATCTTTCATAATCTTTTAATGAAATAAAATTTCATAGTCTATAAATAGACTATGAAATTAGAAAGACAATGAATTTAGAAAATATGAAATCTGAAACTATACTGGGCATATATAACATAGTTGGTTCCAGGGGTTTCACAGAAGACACTAAGACTGGGATCACCACTCTCTCAGACACGCCTTATGAGGTAAGGCTGGCAACCTCAAAATATAAAACATGCTGCAAGTGCACATGTCCTGCATTTCTCCATTGAATTCCTAGTAATAATTATTATATTTTAAAAAACTTTTTATATTTTTTTGGCCGGCCACTATCACCACCACAGAACTGCTAACCAGACCTAAAGCAAGAAGATAAGCACACTATTATAACAGGTAGACATTGGAGATTTGGTTGGTCATGTCCTTAGAATGCACCTTGACAACATTACTAGAACTCCCATGCTATTTACCCCAGAGGGAAGGCAAAGGAGAAGCCAACCAGATTACAACTTGATGGAAAACTGTGGAGGCTGAGATGGAAAGTGTGAACCAGGTTTGGGGTACAGTACAAAGGTTGGCTATGAGCTGATCTAAATGAATACAGTTTGTTGCTGTCCTTCAAGATGTCACCAGGACTGGTGTGATGGCCATAGATCCAGTGAAGGAAGAGTGAGTAATAGAAGGGGGCTGCTGCAAAATAGGTGGTAAACAAAAGAGAAAAATAAACAATTTAATAAAAATTGGTATTGACTCAGTTTATAATAGAACAATACAGTAAAAACAGGACATTTGGGGAGTTTGGTGGGGCTCACTTTGTGGTGTAAAGCAATTTTGATAGATTGATTTTTATCGAGGTTTTTGCACCACATTGCATCCCCAACTGCACACATAAAATGTTGTGAGAATGATGACGTACGAATGTTGCCGGGGATGATGAAGATTGAGAAAAATGTAGTGTTTCCGTGTCGCCATCGGTCGTATAGGATGTGTATCTTAAGAATGGCATAGCCACTTATCAATGTGTGGTATTGCCACTTCTATATTCCAAGAATGTTTTACACCGTCGAGGTGTCTAAAATATGTTTTATTCGAAGTGTGGCCTATTGCCACATGGATTTGTGCTCTGTGCACTTATGGTAAGCATATGTCAAGAAAGGTGAGCAGCCTTTTTATATGTGCTCAATGAGCTTCATTATGACAAATTAGCAGACAAGAAACGTCTGCTTGATACCCCCAAAATGATATATATTGACAGACGGATGAGATTTGATGGACTAGAAATGAGTGCTGTACAATAGTAAACTGACCTTCAGTGTAATATGAATTGGAGTGAATGTATGCTTACTGTTAAAACAAGATGTCATGTAATAAAAGTTTCAAGTCATCAGCTCCAGGCTTTATGATGTTGTTATTCCAAGAACTTGTGATTGTAAACTTTGAATTGTGTATTTAACATTACAATTTTACCCTAGAGTACTTGAGCCACAAAAGAAAGCCTATGACCCCTAACATGTGAGATGATGGCCAGGTATTTCTAACAGTTGGGACACATTTATCAAATCAACCTATATATATAATATATAAAACAGTGCATGCAATATATGGGGAACAAATACGAGAGGGCACAGCAGTTGAACTATTAGACAACAACTTCAGGCTAAAAGGCAGACCTATGCCACATATAACTATACTGTGAGACAAGATAACAGGACTGAATGAGATAACAAAAAATGTGAGACAGTAGAACTATTACCAGCTGCATGTTAGAAAGCAGATCTATGAGATATATAACTATACTGTGAGACAAGATAACAGGACTGTGAATGAGATAACAAAAAAATATGAGACAGTAGAACTATTACCAGCTGCATGTTAGAAAGCAGATCTATGAGATATATAACTATACTGTGAGACAAGATAACAGGACTGAATGAGATAACAAAAAATATGAGACAGTAGAACTAGTGCCCTCGATTTCTATATATAGTGACGCCAACTAAAATTTGGCCGCCATTTTCGGCCGTACCCGTATTGCAGGAAAATGGACCCAATCACGAGTTTCAGACCCAATTTGCATTTTCGTTTAGGTTAGCTAATAATTTGAAATAAAATTAGATGCAAATACAGTAGCACATATTTGTACTAATATTTGTATTTCAACTAACAAAACAAAAAGAAGAAAACTAGTTTACTTACCGGTTTGTTGAATAGAATAAGTAGCGTGGATTTTTAACACATACTCCGTTGAATTTTATATTCCGTTAGAATTCCACTATTTAGCAACAAATATTCCGTTAGAGTTGCAACACTTAGCAAAACATACTCCCTTCGAATTGAACTATTTACCTAGTTTGACATGTGGAAACTGGTGAATGACTGTTGTAGACACTGACAGTTTTACTAGATCCAGATAATCACATCAGTTTATGTTTTCATTAAAAATGCGACTATGTACAGATAGTTTTAACAAAATCTAATTACATATTTTGGACCGGAGATTTTATTGTAGTTTTATTATATAATTATATTATATAATTTTATTATTATTATTATATATATAATTTATGTTATATAATTTTTATTATTATATAATAATAATATTATATAATTTATTATATAATTTTGTTATCATGTTATTATAATTAATAAATATTAATAAAATATTACAAATATACAATTTTATTATATTATATAATTTTTATTATATAATTTTGATATTTTATATATTATAATTATACAATTATATAATTTATATTATGTAATTTAAAAGTATATAAATTATATAAAAACAAGTATATATATATATATATATATATATATATATATATATATTTTTTTTTAATATAGAAGAGGTAATCTACATATATATATATATGTATATATATATATATATATATATATAATAATTATAATTTGTATTATTATATAATAATAATATTATATAATTTTTATATATATAACCCTTTTTATAATTTAAAAAATATTAATAAAATAATAAAATTTTATTACATTATATCATTTTATATATTTAAATTATAAAATTATATAATTTATATAATTTAAAATTATATAGATTATATATATATATATATGTATATATAATCTTATAAATATAGAAGAGGTGTTAAGAATAGACAGACCTAGGGAACTGCATAATATAGTCAAACAATATTTATCACGAACAAATGTTAATATTAGTGTCTGGGAATGTGAAGGTCTGATGCTGTTCTTACAATGCATATGACTTTTTACAGATGAAAGTCAATTAAATATCTGTTAAAGTCAGTTATATAACTGGAACCACCAGGCCTTGATTTTGTTTGTTTTTTGTTTT
This sequence comes from Oreohelix idahoensis, assembly GCA_024509875.1. Lineage (NCBI taxonomy): Eukaryota > Metazoa > Mollusca > Gastropoda > Stylommatophora > Oreohelicidae > Oreohelix > Oreohelix idahoensis. Next base: position 189,934 of record JAMPIV010022022.1, on the reverse strand, counting down.
TTTATTTAACGTATTAGCATAATTGTGATTGTCCCTATTTACAATGATTTGACAAATGTGATGCCACTTTCTCATCGGCAGTTGTTCATACTATTTGGAATTGAAAACAATATATATCCTAATTATAACCCATCAGAGGTTGAACGGGATATTTTTCTTCATTAATTTAAAAAAAAAAAATCTTACTCGACGCTTATTAACCTTCTAGCCCTTGTATTGTCTGGCCGAAAATGGCGTCTACGTCGTTCAGCCTCGTTTTCGATTCTGACATAGTTGACGTCACTTTATATGAATCGAGGGCACTAAGTAGAACTATTACCAGCTGCGTGTTAGAAAGCAGACCTATGCCATATATAATATACTGTGAGACAAGATAACAACTGTGAATGAGATAACAAATAATATGAGAGTAGAACTATACTACTCGTCAAAAGTCAAGGGCCACACTATTATTTTCAGTACACTTTTATATAAGCGCATAAAATGATTAAATGAAGGAAGCTTTTAGTAAAAATGGGTGCAATATCTTCCTCTGACAGTCCTCTATGCACGTTAAGCATAAAAACAACTCACCGACAACCATGGTGATCACGTGCAATTTGGTTTGCTGACCATAAATTCACATTTTTAATCTGTTTTTTTTAAACTTCCGTACAACCAAACAGGTGAAGTAATCGTGCTGATTGACATTCCACGTGCAATGGTGACTTTTCCTGAACAGAGTTCACTCTTAATTTGTTTTACAATCAGCAGACTTAGGGTAGTTTCATCACTTGCAAAAACCATGCCACCGAGAAGAAGTCTTGACACCTTACAAAGAAAGAGGGCTATAGCGTGGGTTGAAAGTGGTTTATCTGTCGGTGAGGTTGCTAGACGGCTTGCAGTGTCACACTCTACTATCCAAAGAATTTTGGAGAGATTTCAGGCCACAGGAAGTGTGGAGGATCGCCACCGGCCAGGTCGCCCTAGATGCACCAATAGACATGATGACCGGTACCTCTTGTTGTCAGCCCTGCGCCATCGAACAGTGACTTGTTCCACTCTAAGATGTCAGCTGAGACAAACTGTAAACGTTAATGTCAGTCAAAGCACCATTCGCAGACGTTTACATGAATTTGGACTGGCTGCTCGACGTTCTGCAGTCAGAATCCCTCTTACTCCTGCTCATCGCAGAGCCCGTGTTGCTTGGTGTCGCGAGCACATCCGATGGACAAGGCAACAATGGAGTCCAGTTCTCTTCACTGATGTATCTCGATTCACTGTGTCATTCAATGATGGCAGGATTCGAGTTTGGAGACGACCAGGAGAGCGATTTACTGATGACACAATTCGTGAGGTGGATCGTTATGGTAGGGGTTCTGTCATTGTCTGGGGAGGCTTCTACAGACACGGCAGGACCCCACTCTACATTATCCAAGGCAACTTGACCGGTCCAAGATACCAGAATGAAATCTTGAGACCAATTGTTCAGCCTGCTCTGGAGGCCATAGGTGGTAATGCCATCCTCCAAGATAATAACGCTCGATCCCATCGACCTCGTGTGGTGAATGAGTTTATTCAGCAACATGGGATCATCAGGATGGCGTGGCCAGCTCATTCACCTGATCTTTCTCCGATTGAGCACCTCTGGGATGTCCTTGGTCGAAGATTGTCAACAAATCACCCCCTGCCAATGGATGTTGCACAGCTGACTGCATTTCTGCTTCAGGAATGACAAGCTGTTCCTCAGGATACTCTTCGGACCCTTGTGGACTCGATGCGTCTACGCTGTCTTGATTGCCTTGCTGCAAACGGTGGTCATACCCGATTTTGAAATGTCTATTTGTCCAATATCTATTGTGTGACTTTTGAAAAGATGGGTGACACACTTCACTGCGTTTGAATGTGTGTTTCCATTTCTTTACGTAAGTGACATGTCAATTTGGTATTCAATAAATGCCGTTTTAACTGATACCAATTACGTTTATATCAGATTTGTTGTATGGTTTCAACCAAGGTTTTTCTAAGTGGCCCTTGACTTTTGACGAGTAGTATATTAACAGCTGCATGTTAGAAAGATTTACCCTTCGTCAGCCACACAATAAAACGATGCAATTAAAAAATGGGACATTTTGGGGTTTACCCTCGTTCAGCCACAGATCAGTGGCTGATGAAGGGTCAGTCACAAAACATCCCGTGTTTTGGTTGTAGCTTTGTGTTGTAAAATTGACTCAATACCAATTATTATTATTAATTTTTGTGTGTGCTAGAATGAGGGATTATGTTATTAATGATATTACTAAGTAACATATGACATTTAATATGTCTGACAGTGTCATTGTACTTGTCTCCTGACTATAATAGAACACAGTATTTGAGTCCTGATGTTACTTTTGCTAAATGCTTATACCTAAAACCTACCATATGTATGTTGTTCTTCGTCATTCACTCTCATATAACGCTGGCTATTTCTCTCATAAAGCTGGTGTTCTGTCTCAGGCTTCTCTCATTCCCATACAGTTTCTCCCTGAGAGGGGTTGGTGAAGGCCATGCTGTCATTCTGCATCCCCTCGTGGAGTCAACATTCCTACTGGAATATTTTAAAGTTTATGTATCTTCCTCATATGTATGTGTATCTGTCTGTTTTATTTTCAGTTTGTTGAACAGTTGGTATTTGAGACTACAGTGGCCAATTCTCAGTATGAAAATTATCACTTGATATCTGAAATGTATGATTCCACATATAGGTGAGAATAATTCAAATACAGAATAGAAAATAAAGGGCAGAATGTTAATTAGACAATAGCCTCCAGATTTCATCCTGTATAGACATAAAGTTTGTTCATTTGCTGCTATTTGTTTAGGTCTGTCTTTGTGTCCATTCTACAAAAATGAGACAATCTCACAAAACTGAGAACTTTCCAGTTTAATGAGATAGGAAATCATTATTGCATGAACTAGCTTTTATAAGACCATTTGAATGTTTGAAAAAGTGTTAAAATACAATTTTTTGAAGAATTTTGCTCACATGAAGACCGTATGCACAAGACATCAGATTAGTAGAAAATCGAGTTTAACAGTCAGTGCCAAATTGATGTTTTTAATTAGTTCAGTTATTTTTTAAAATGCGTATTAACTCTTCCGACAGATGGTCTCATAGAGGAGTGAAGTGTTAGAGACTTCACTTTACCAGGTCCAGCTTTATTAGATGGGGTGACCAGTTTCCATTCTCGCTGGATTTGCCTTTCCTAACTTAAGAGCAGATTGATGTATCCATTTACAGCTGGGTAGACTGGAGCCTGATGCTATAAGGTTTTGATTCTGGAACCCATTAAAACATATAGATATTTCAGCGCTGTGTTTTTCTGCAATTTTGACAACCACAATAACTTAGTTTCTGACAGAAAGTACTTCCTGTCAAACAGGTATCAATGATTGAAAGTGCACGTTTGTATTTGTTTATTTTCTGTTTTTAGTGTGTATTTTAAAAGCATTGAAATGGCCATGCCCACCGTCAGTGGCAGACCTCATAGTCTTGAAGAAATTCTTGATGATGAAAGTAATTAAGGCTGGAGTGATAATCCAGATAACAATGAAGATGAATCTGAAAATCAACGGGCGTCTGAAATAGTCATGTGACAAGCCTGATAATGACGAAGTTATGGGGACAGGAGAAGGTAACCAAACTGTAACAAATTCGGGAACTGTGCGTGAGTCAATAAGACAGAAAAATCAAGAGATATGATCATGTTGTAACAGATTTTGTTAACATTACTAACACTGTGTAAATAATATTGTCTTTTCCCTCTGAGTGATATATTTTGACATTTTCTGTTTACCAAGTCAGCAATCTGTTTTTATATTCTGTGAAAATAATTATTACCTGAGGATTTCAAAATAAAATAACTTAACATTATTAGAATATTTCTCTGTGTAATTTTAGTGAATTGTGTGGGGTTGTGTCACAAACAGTTATATGCAGTTTTTTTCATTATTGTTTTAACACCTGCATCTATTGACCTAGTAATTGTTCATTGAAGGTATATATTGCCTAAGTGTCCAATTGGCGAAGCAGTTAAGAGTATTTGCTTTCTCGTGGCAAAGTTACCAGGTTCCAGGATTGCCCAGCTGTAAATGGGCACCTGACTGCTATTAAGTTAGGGAAGGCAAAGGCAGTGAGGAAGGGAACTGTTCACCCCACCTCATTAAAAAAGCTAATATATATAAAAAGCATATATAACTGATAACCATTTGGTAGCAGAGATCTGAAGTTCACCAAAATATCATATCTCAAAATGGATATTTGTAACCAGATAAATGTTTTTACATTTGTCTTATTCTCAGGCGGAGTTCTTTGCTCTTTATCATAGTATGACGCATTACCTATTTTTCTCTTTTTTAAACCCAGCCTGCTTACTTTTCTTTTCCTTTTTCTTCATTGTTGCAGGATGTCTGTGACATTGTTGCAGGATGTCTGTGACATTGTTGCAGGATGTCTGTGACATTGTTGCAGGATGAAATGAAAAGTTGAAGGTAGATATGCAAGAGAGAGACATTGCTACTAGTGGGAAGATAACATCAAGAGATGGACAGGAAAAAGTCTTACCATCAAGACAAGAGACATAAAACAAGACATCCATTGTAGGTGATCTTAGATGGGAAGGTGGCAGTTGATATTAACGTAATTTGCTGTGTGGTATTCATTTTTGCAGGTTAAATTTACCTTGGATCCATAATAACATCTGGTAGATGATGCCTAACATAAATCATGGCAATGACTGTAGCAATCATGTATCACATGCACCCTCACAATCATAAAGTGCCAGACATGGAAATTAAACAAATGGATCATCGTAACCCTTCAGCTCCCTACAGAGAATAATTATTAAATTCATTTATTTCTGCCCTGTGCCACACATCCTGGATATTTCCATGTCTTTTTAATTCTTGTAATGTTTCCCTCCAATTCCTTTGTTCATGTGTTTTTCAATCTCTGCCTCTCATACCATGGGGGTTCCAGAACAAAGACCATCTTGTAATGCCATCAACAAGTTTCCTCACTGTGTGTACTATCCAGTTCCAGCATCTTATTGCACTGGCATTTGTCTGGTTCTTGTCATGAGTTCCTCATGAGTCATCTTTTCATATTATTTCAATCCTTCTATTCTAAGCAAATAATCATTTCTTCTTCTTCTTCCATCCTTAGCCATCAACCGGCAAAGCAGTATGTGGCCAGTACGCCTAGTGGCGTCTTAGGGCAACAACAAATTGATCGATCTATCGCTGTTTCCACCACGCCTAGTGGCGTCTTTGTGGAACAAAAACAGACCAAACAATCTATCATTGTTTCCGTAATCAGATTGGTTGGCAAGCAGGTGATCAGCCCACTGTGCAAATAATCATTTATGAAAGTCTAATTGGTTATCAATATACAAACAGATGGGGAAAACGAATCTGATGCAGCAGAACTTATGTTCTTTAGAAGGCTCCGATGAATAGCTAGGGCAGCCAGTACATCACAGGAGGAAGTGCAGAATGTTTGTCAAGAACATCAAATGAGATACAGAATAAGTACACACATAATAACTCACAAATAACAAATCATTTATTATTATTATTACACTTATCAAGGTTTGTAAATACAGCAACAAGATCTGTGGTTTCAATAAATATCAGATATACTTATTTCTATGTGTTAATCCTCACCAAATTTGTTTGCAAAATTATGATGAAAAGAAAATGATAAAACATTTGTTCATCTTTCAGAAAAAAAATCACAAGAGATTCATTTCCCTCATGCAGTAAGCAAAAATATGAAAGACATATAACATAAAAATAAGGAAAAGTATGATAGCAAATGTTGTTCATGATGTTTGAAAATTGTGTAATACTTTCTCAAGATGATAACATAACATTCATATAAAAAACATTTTTTCTGATTTATATAATGTTGTTCAATATTCCACACTTGTTTGTCAGCTCAATACATCTAATTCATTTCTACAATAACATTTTTTGTTCATTTCTAAACCACGTAGACTTTAACATTTTTTTTATTCATTTCTAAACCACATAGACATTAACATTGTCCATTTCTAAACCACGTAGATAACATTTTTGTTCATTTCTAAACCATGTAGACATTAACATTGTTCATTTCTAAACCACGTAGATAACATTTTTGTTCATTTCTAAACCACATAGACATTAACATTGTTCATTTCTAAACCACGTAGACATTAACATTTTTGTTCATTTCTAAACCTTACTTACTTACTTAGTCGTTCCCCTTCTACCGTGAGGTGTAGAGGTTTGGAAGAGAGAGCGCCAGACCATTCTATCAGCTGTCTTCTTCCTGGCCTGGTTCCATTCTAGTCCTCGGTCCTTCAAAGATTGTCTAATGTTGTCCTCCCAGCGGACTCTGGGTCGTCCTGGAGGTCTGGATCCCTGGCTCTTTGTTTCCCATGCTTGTCGTGGTAGCCGATCTTCTCCCATTCTGCAGACATGGCCAAACCATCTTAGTTGGGACTGTTCTATTTGGGTCTGCAGCGGATGGGATTTTTAGCCTTGACGGATCGTCTGGTTGCGGACCATGTCTCTTCTTGTTACTTCAACCACTTTCCTCAGATACCTCATTTCTGAGGTTTGGATCTGGCTTTTGTGGGTTGTAGTCATTGCCCACGACTCGCATCCATATGTCAAGACTGGGACATAGGTGGAGCGGTATACAGCCATCTTCGTTTTCTTACCAACCTCTTTCTTGCTGAGGAATCCACGATTTATGGCCTGAAAAAGTCTCCCAGCCGCTGCTTTTCGAGTGGCCAACTCTTCTTTGATGCCTCCCTTTCGGTCTATAATAGCTCTGAGATATTTAAAGTGGTCGACCTGCTCCAGGACCTGTTCTCCCAACTTAATCTGATGTTTTCTTTCTTCTCGTGATATCACCATGGATTTTGTTTTAGAGCTGCTTATGACCATCCCTCTCTTCTCCAGCTCTTCCTTCCAGACTTGCAGGTTGGATTGGAGATGTGCCTCTGATTTAGCAATCAGGGCAACATCATCAGCAAATGCCAGCTCCGAAATATAGACCTGTCTCATCTTCCAGTACCCCACTGAAATACTTTCTTGTTCTCTCCTTACATGCCTTGATGACATCGTCCATAAGGAGTATGAAGAGGTAAGGTGATAGGATATCACCTTGTCTTACACCAGTGGTGGTCCTGAACTCTTCTGACTTATGGTTTGCTGTCCTCACATAATTTCTGCAAGACTTGTAGAAGAAGCTCTGTATAGCATGAATCAGAGGTGCTGGAATATTCTTCCTTGCCAAACAGTCCCAAAGTTTGCTCCACGGGACCCTGTCAAACGCCTTTTCCAGATCTATGAAACAAAGATGGATCTCACTCTTATACTCAAGGGCCTTTTCACTCAGCTGTCTGAGTGTGAAGATTAGGTCTTGAGTACTTCGGTTTGCTCGGAATCCGCACTGGACCTCATCCAATTGTGGCTCAGCTAGGCGTCGGAGTCTCTGCTCTAGGATTCTAGAGTAGATTTTACCAGGGACACTGAGAAGGGATATGCCTCTATGGTTTCCACACTGTCGATTGTCACCCTTTTTGAAAAAATGGTGTTATGATGGCAATCTCCCAATCCTTTGGTATGGTCTTGTTGCACCATGCTGCCTGTAGGACCTTTAAGAGTAATAGGTCGCATGATGCTCCCATGTACTTAACCATTTCTGGTGTTATACCATCATGCCCTGCTGCTTTGCCCATCTTGATTTTCTCTAGTGCTGCCCTCAGTTCTTCCATCTTTATGTCATCTTCACCATCATTGGTTTCCTCTTCTGTGTCAGTGGTTATCATTTCTGATGCTTCATCATGCTCACCATCCAGGAGTTCTGAGAAATATTCTTTCCATCTTTCCATTACTTCCTTCAGGGCAGTAAGCAATTTGCCTTGCTTGTCCTTTATAAATTTGAGAGGGCATTGTTTTTCTTTCCTCATGTTCTTTAGGGTCATTTCTAAACCACAGACATTAACATTTTTGTTCATTTCTAAACCACGTAGACATTAACATTATTCATTTCTAAACCACGTAGGTGTCAGGAACCACTTATCATGGAGAACACTCCACGGGTTACACCACTGCTGTGTGGGTTTATAATAACAAATATAGGCTCGCCCTTCTAAGGGTATGACCACACAACACTGGCTGACAAAAGTAATAAACACCTTCAACAGGTACTTCCCTTTAATAATCTACACACACAATAAGGCCTCACACGGCCATCAAACGCATCAAATACAATAATGAGAAAACCACTGTAAACCTGCCTTAGCAGCTTAAACTATCACCTCCATACACGAAGGTACAAACTATACCACAAATGGCTGCTATAAATATCGCTCACCCGAGCGGCAAAACTATGACAATACCATACTCAAATCATCGACATCCTATCGAACTAAGGCCTGTAGACAATACGATCTAGACCCTACACTGCTCTAGACTTAACAACGTAATTATCACCAAGGTCCGAAAATATGGCAGGCACTCAGTTTACAGTCCACAATATAAACCACACAGCGAACTCGCTGGCATAAGGGAAAATCGTCCTTCCCGGACACAGGCTAGCTTCTTACTGACTAATTTTGCGCCTTTTCCCCCGACTTCCGATAGTCACATGACCCATCAGTTCGGCTAACCTCGGCCTCTCCCGACTGGCTTTTTCGCCGAGCACACGACATTAAATGCACTGCGAAATATTGCTGTGACCGTAGGCATTAACATTTTCGTTCATTTCTAAACCACGTAGACATTAAGTTACATTGTTCATTTCTAAACCACGTAGACATTAACATTTTTGTTCATTTCTAAACCATGTAGATTTCTAAACCATCTAGACCTTAAGCACTGGTGCAGAAAAAAGGCTGTCCGTGGCGACAGGAAAATTCTCAAGTAACTTCAGAGCAGAGGCAGAGGCCTTGAAAACTGCAGCAGAGGTTATATTAACAGAAGAAAGCACAGAGAGACAAGTTGCTTTCTTTACTGATGCACAGTCAGTAATTGCAATGTTGAAAAGCCAAAATAATACAGATCTGGATGATCTCAGAATATAATAATATAATATAATATAATAATATAATATAATAATAGCCCCTTCAGTCATAACTGACTATGGGAATGCGCCCCTGAGGTGACAGCCCTCAACTGCTTATTTTCCTGGTGCTCCTTTCGACGTTTTCTCCTCACCTCTGCTTCTTGTGTGAGCCTCTCTTCGCCCAATCTGAGGTGGTGCCGTAAATAGCATCGCCACTTTGTGCGATCGGCAGCTTCATCCTCCCATGTTGCTGGATCCATGTCCAGTGCCCTCATATCTCTCTTGCACACATCTTTGCCCAACTGTTCTCTTGCCATCTGCTAATTGTCCGTAGAAGATATCTCAGAATAGTGCTCCACAAACTTTGTCAACGATTCAAAAGTGTTGTAATCCAATGGATCCCATCTCATTGTAACATCACCGGCAATGAAGAGGCTGACAGAATGGCAAAAGAAGGTTCACATCAACCTCAGCCTGATGCAAGCATAACTTTTGAGGAGGCAAAGAGTTTTATCAGAATCAGATACAGAAACAAATGGAATGTAGAACATCCAGGGCACACACAGAATGATGCTTACTACCAGTTCCACAGAAGAGAACAAGAGGTAATCTTCAGACTCCGCACTGGCCACAACAGATCGAGATTTCATCTATTCAACAAGCTAAAGATAGGAACTACCGATGAGTGTAACTGTAGCACTGATAAAATGACTGCTGAACATCTGCTTCAAAGTTGCCCCTTATATGTGGTACAGAGAAAGCGCATATGGCCACCGCCAGCTTCTTTCGTGGAAAAGCTTTACGGGGATTCAAATAGCCTCAAACTGACTACTGCTTTCTTTGAGAACATTTAAGTGGACGTCTGAGAGTGTATGAAGAAGAAGAAACCATGTAGACATTAACATTGTTCATTTCTAAACCACGTAGACATTAACATTTTTTGTTCATTTCTATTCTTCAACATGTCATTTAACACAACATCTATCGCATATAAAAGCTGACCTGTAAAATGTCATAAAATTTCTTTGCATGAAAAACACACAAACACAAAGTATATAGGTTGGTGACAACCAACATTTACTGTGAAGTTCATTCATCAGTCAGTTTTCCATTTACACGCAAGCAGGTGACTGGAGATAAACCATTATTACTGATAGTGTATTCACAACCATAAATAAATCACAGAGCTTAGGAACGGACAGATGATAACATATTTCTTGGACAAATAACATAACTATAGGGCAGATGATACAATAAAGACATGACATCAGAAATAGCCAGATAATAGAACTGTGGGAGATTGTTGTTTAACTAGGGCTGCTCAGCTTGTCACTCTTTCGCTGCCAAGATGAAGAATTATCGTGGGTTCTGTAGCTGTTGAGTGATACTGTTAAGAGTGTTTGTGATTGTTGGGGAGCCTGGCAATAGCTTTCTTCTTTCTGTGGAGAGTCCTGGGCAAGTGAGCGGCACATGCTGACCTTTCTCATATGGGTGGGTACAGTTGCAGCAACTGGGCTTGTGTGAGTGGTTTAATTTTTTTAGAGTGCTTGTTGAGTCTGGTGTGTTTTGTTCTTAGTATGAAGATTTTGTTTTGCTCCGCATTGGGTTGTAGGTTACTGAATTTGTCATTTTTTGGGATGGATCATTTATTTATACATGGCATGTCCAGTAGACCCTTTTGCCCATCAGTTCAGCCATTCTTCTTTGACAGTGCTTTGGAGCAGGTGACAAACTGAAATGGATCATTGAACTGTGGGGCATATGATGGACCATTGAACTTTGGGACATATAATAGAAGTGAGGTATATGACAAAAGAACTGAGCCAGATAACAGAACCACGGGACAAATGACAGAAACATGACAACAGAAATGAGTTAGCATGACCACGAGATATAACAGCTAAGGACAGATAACAGAATAGGAAAATGATAAAATATGAAACAGACAATAAAATTATGGGACGGATTACAACACATGAAAAATAAAACAGTAGAACTATTAGACAACAACTTCAGGCTAAAAGGCAGACCTATGGCATATATAACTATACTGTGAGACAAGATAACAGGACTGTCAATGAGATAACAAAAAATATGAGAGTAGAACTATTAACAGCTACATGTTAGAAAGCAGATCTATGAGATATATAACTACACAGTGAGACAGATAACAACATTATGACAGATCATAGAACTATGATACAGATAACAGTAGAACTTGCAACATAAACTATGTAACAGATAACAAAACTAAGAAAGGTGACAGAACTTGCAAAATAACTATGAGATAGGTAACTACTATTTGAGACTGATAACAGAACTATGACAGAGATGATGAAACTATGAGATAGCTAGCAATGTGACTTGCAAAGTAACTATAAGATAGATAAGTACACAATCATACAGATAACATAACTGAGAAAGATAGTAGAACTTGCAAAATAGCTTGAGATAGATAACTACACTATGGGACAGGTAGCAGGACTGTGAAAAAGATGAACAGAACTTGCAACATATCTATGGTAACAATAACAGAACTGAAAAAAGGTATAACTATAAGACAGATAACAATGGAACTTGCAACATAACAATGGAGACTGTAAGCAAGATGAATTTTAACCTTGCCACCAAGAATGAAAAGAACAAAAAATACTTACAAACAAGCCACACAGAGTTGCTGCCATTTTTATGTCTCTTAGAAGCAAAACTCTGAAAAAACTACAAACTGTATTCATTCACTTTAAGCAAAATATCACAAAAAGTTTACATACATGAAATAAAATTTCACATACAAAATTAAGTTAACCTATCTCAGTGCTCCGCAACCGGTATGCCGCACCACACTGTGTGTCGCGGGTGTCTGTCTGGTGTGCCGTGACACAAGGCAGAATACACCATATAATAGTATACAAAATTATGTGTTATGGTAAAATATTATGAAAGAATTTCACAAATAAAATTTTACAAATAATAAACTGAGTTATCATCATCCACCATATCACACATCCAAGAGCAGGGCTGACTGCAAACATCAAGCCAGTTCTAAAGAAAAAGAAACCAGCTAAGAACCCGGGATCTACTGACCAGTCTCACTAACCTCCGGCTATTGGAAAACTCGCTGAGATAATGGTGAATCATAGGCTTTAATGGTCACTGCAAAGCAACAAAGTCAATGAACACAGGCGAGCTTCAGAAAAGGTTGCAGAACAGATGACAAACTGTTTCATTTTGTGCAAAAACACCTTAGATGCATTCCAAAGGGTGAAACAAAACAGCTGTATCATCGATATGCAGCAAGCATACGACACAGTACGGAGACAGGGGCTCTTCACCAAAATGACCATACACGGAAAAAATGTACCTTTGGATTTAAGCTTTCCTAAATAATAGAACAATACAAACATCAGTAGAAGGCATTAAATCATCCACACAACAATAAAATAACGCTGGGAAAAAAAAAGGGGGGGGGGGGGGAATTCACCACAAGGGTCAGCATTAAGTTGCTCCCTGTTTTATTTATAAGACCTTTCCCCCTCCCCACATTGAAGGTATCAAAATCATTGTATGCAGATGACCGGGATCTACTGACCAGTCTCACTAACCTCCGGCTATTGGAAAACTCGCTGAGATAATGGTGAATCATAGGCTTTAATGGTCACTGCAAAGCAACAAAGTCAATGAACACAGGCGAGCTTCAGAAAAGGTTGCAGAACAGATGACAAACTGTTTCATTTTGTGCAAAAACACCTTAGATGCATTCCAAAGGGTGAAACAAAACAGCTGTATCATCGATATGCAGCAAGCATACGACACAGTACGGAGACAGGGGCTCTTCACCAAAATGACCATACACGGAAAAAATGTACCTTTGGATTTAAGCTTTCCTAAATAATAGAACAATACAAACATCAGTAGAAGGCATTAAATCATCCACACAACAATAAAATAACGCTGGGGAAAAAAAAAAGGGGGGGGGGGGGGAAAATCCCCCCAAGGGTCAGCATTAAGTTGCTCCCTGTTTTATTTATAAGACCTTTCCCCCTCCCCACATTGAAGGTATCAAAATCATTGTATGCAGATGACCGGGATCTACTGACCAGTCTCACTAACCTCCGGCTATTGGAAAACTCGCTGAGATAATGGTGAATCATAGGCTTTAATGGTCACTGCAAAGCAACAAAGTCAATGAACACAGGCGAGCTTCAGAAAAGGTTGCAGAACAGATGACAAACTGTTTCATTTTGTGCAAAAACACCTTAGATGCATTCCAAAGGGTGAAACAAAACAGCTGTATCATCGATATGCAGCAAGCATACGACACAGTACGGAGACAGGGGCTCTTCACCAAAATGACCATACACGGAAAAAATGTACCTTTGGATTTAAGCTTTCCTAAATAATAGAACAATACAAACATCAGTAGAAGGCATTAAATCATCCACACAACAATAAAATAACGCTGGGAAAAAAAAAGGGGGGGGGGGGGAATTCACCACAAGGGTCAGCATTAAGTTGCTCCCTGTTTTATTTATAAGACCTTTCCCCCTCCCCACATTGAAGGTATCAAAATCATTGTATGCAGATGACCTGCTCATTTGGACTGCAGAAAACTGGTGCCAATAGTTGTGTACTGCCAGCTCTGGAAATTAAAAATAACAGGCAAACAACAGTATACCGTTTTTTTTTTTTTCACCTGGAGCATCAAAGAAAGCAAGAAAGTTTACCAACTAAAACTCAACGGACAGCTACTCTGTAGACAAAAATCCAGCTTACGTTTGAGTGGAGCTTGACAAACAGCGACTCTTCAAAACTGTCATGCACAAAATAAAAGACAAGGCCAGTGGGCACCTGAGCGTTGTGAAACATCTTACAAGGACCATCTAGGGAGCAGGAAAGTAAATCTCAGACAGCTGTACCTGGGATACGTCCGATCAGTCATGGATAATAACCTGCTACTTCAGTCGGCAATGAACAAAACGACACAGGCAGACAAAGTCCAAAGCTAAGCTCTTATGTTCATATGTGGGGTCATGACAACCACGACAACAGCCGCCTGTGAAATCAATGCAAGCATAGAACCTATGACCTACAACATAAACATGCTGTTCTGGAAGCAACAGAGCACTATAGATGAATGAGAAAAGAATATCCAAACATAAAGTTGGTTGAAAACTAGAAGCCCATTAGTAGATTAAAACAAAAATCACAACCACAAGTAGCAACAACTATAACAGAACAACACTACCTTCAACAGACACGAGAAATAATTGAAATGATATACTCAGCACTTCATCACGCAAAGGAACGATAATAAAAACCACACTCACTGATAACACACTAACAAGAGATACCAACCAACAGCACCTTTAATTAAGACAGCTACGTTAGAGACTACAGAAAGCTACTCTAACACCGCAATACATACATACGTGGGGGAGTAAAAAAATAACCTTAATATGGCAATAAAAAGTCCAAATCACGTAGTAGACGGTTGTACTACAAATATGTTAATCCCTCCCGCTTGAGGTACCAGTGCGCGCAGGCCCGTCGTCCTGATGGGAAGTATGACGTCAGAAAACCATAGCTAAGATGGCCGCCTCCTTGGAAGCATGCACGAGAGAAGAGCAGCGTGCAGTTATCCTTTTTTTTTATAATAGTGAGGGTGAGGAACCAGCAGACATTCATCGGAGGATGAAGAGGCTGTATGGGGATGCTTGTGTGTCGCTTCAGCAGGTTTATGAGTGGCACAGGAAGTTTAAAAGTGGGGTGTCAACTGTGACTGATGCAGCTCGCTACGGCCGGCCTCACACTGCGACTACGCCTGACGCTATCGCTGCAGTGGAACGAGTGATGCGGGAAAACCGGCGGGTAACAATCGACGAGGTGGCTAAAGAATTGAAGATCAGTCATGTCTCGGCGCACCAAATCATTCACGATGTGCTGCAGTACCACAAAGTCTCCGCTAGGTGGGTACCAAAAAAACTCACCCCCGAACTGAAAGAACGTCGTGTGGATGTTTGTGAAACACTGTTACGACGTTATGAAGCTGAAGGAGATGGCTTTCTACACCGTATAGTCACTGGTGACGAATGCTGGGTCCACTACTTCCAGCCAGAGACTAAGCGAGCCAGCATGGAGTGGCGACATTCATCATCGCCGAAAGCAAAGAAGTTCCGTACAACGCGGTCGGCCGGCAAATTGATGCTCACGCTCTTCTGGGACTGTAAAGGCCCAATCCTGGAACATTACATGCCCAGGGGACTCACTATCAACAGCGAATCATACTGTGATCTGCTTCAGAACCATTTGAAACTTGCAATCAGGCTTGCTCAGTTCTGGTGTGTTGTTACAGCATGATAACGCGCGGCCGCACACAGCTCGTGCGACAGTAACGAAAATCACGAATCTGCGTTTGGAGTGTCTTCCACATCCTGCATATTCACCGGACCTCGCACCGAGTGATTATCATGTGTTTGGACCCCTCAAGGAGGCACTCGGTGGCAAGAAGTTCAGTACGGACGATGAGGTGAAAGAGGCGGTGCATACGTGGCTACGCAGTCAGTCAGAAGAGTTTTTTTCTCGCGGAATCCAGGCATTAGTGAAGCGCTGGCACACCTGCATTGAACGTGGTGGGGACTATGTTGAAAAGTGATTAAGTGCTTTCATTCCTATTTGTGCATATTCTGTTAATAAAAAAATATTAAGGTTACTTTTTGACTCCTCCTCGTATATAGATGGATCTGGCTTCAAGACCACCATAAACGCTTCTCTTGGAGCTAACGTGAAGTACTGAAATGGCAAAACACTAGAAATATGTGAACCATGTGGAGAATTCACAGCTAGTCATCAAGCAGAAATTACAGCAGTAAAAACCACTTCCCAGCAATACTCAGCAAATTTAAATACGAAATCTATAAGATCTCAGAAGAAGAATCTTCACTGATTCAAAATCAACACTTTAGACGAGTACCGTTAAACTGAAAATAAAGAATTAATACAGCTGGCTGAAACAATTGACTGCCTGCTAACAACATACAACATAAGATACTCTCCAGTGGATACCAGGGCACACAGATATACCAGCCACAGAAAAAAAAACTGGCAGACTAGCAAAACTAGGAGCAATCATGGTTCAAACACTCCAGCCAGTACGTAAACAGCTGAACAAATACGCCAAAACAACTTCAAAGAGGAATGGCTGAACTGATAGGCAAAAGAGTCTACACTATGTGCCGTGTATAAGCAAATCACCCATCCCAACAAAAATGACAGCATCAACAACCTACGACTGTGGAGCAGAGCACAATCTTCCAACTAAGAACAGAACATACCAGACTCAAGCACTTAAACAAATTAAACTCTTCCCATGAGCCTAATGGCAATGACTGTACCCATCCATACAAAACAGTTCAGCCTGTGCTGTTCACTTGCCCAGGACTCTCCATAGAAAGAATAAAGCAACTGCTGGGCTCTCCAACAATCACAAACACTATTTACAGCACCACTCAACAGCTGCAGAACATGTGCACATTTTTCAAATTGGCGTTGGTTACGAAAGAAGAACAAGCAGCGCAGCACTAGTTAAACAACAACAACAAATGTGACCGATCCATCACAAACAATATTGGAGCATTGTCATGATTGCAGAAAATTTTTTAATATTATACCACATCTACCCACTTATATAACTGGCCACCCCTTCTCAAAAAGCCAGATTTAGTATATTGAAGTCTCTGACACTTTACTTCCCCTGCAGCAGTGTTTGCTATAGGAGTACTTTTATATTTACCTTCTACACACTTCTAGGTATTATAGTGTGCCGTGAAAATTTGGAGGACGCTTAAGTGTGCTGTGAAGCAAAAAAGGTTGCGGAGCACTGACCTGTCTGATGTGAAAACTGCACATGACAGTTCTGTTTACTTGTTTAACTCAGTAATACATAAATATTTGTTCAGTAGATCCGCTCACAAGAAGAGGAACATCCGACTCCTCCTATTGCATCAGTCACCATTTAGTGGGTCTGGTATGTTTTTTCAACTCTACCAACGTTGAACCTGCTGAGTTGGCTTAACCCTCTGGGTTTGTAAGAAAGCTCTGGGACTCAGCCCAAATAGAAATGGGTAAAGAATGAAAACTCAAATCTCCGGGGATTAAAACAAAGCACACACACATTTGCTCAGTTACCTGAAGGGTTTGAGCTTAATTTATTTATATCCAAAACTTCAAGAAAAAGTGTGTTTATTTGTCCTGAATAGTAGTGGAAATGTTCAGTTGAAATACAGTCTGTAATATGCATTTATATTTAATTGTAGTGTATAACCAATATGTATGTAAAACCCATTATTTTATATTGGCAGAATAGTGTGAGTTCCAACAAACTTTATTTGGAAAAAAAAAGAAAAACAAGGGCAGGACACTTGGGTTTCATGATTTTAGTTATTTCCCCTACACCCCTATGCAGATATCAAGAGGCTAAAGGAATGAAGTACTTGCCTGACCATCTCTGATAATCAGTTTTCATCACTGTTTCAGGTTATGGGAAAACATCATTTTCTGTTTAAACAGTTGCTCACAAATGCAAATAAAAATGTTCTATCATCATCCTTCGTGCTCCTTACAAAGCATGGTGCTACTACTGCAGCTATTCCTCTTGCAGGAAGCCTGCACAGAGAAGTCACATGACCTTGCAGCTGTGGTAATGTTGTAAATGATGAGATTGCCAACCTCATATTAGATACCATCTTCTGTTATTATATGACCAATATATGAGATGCTCTTCAACCTGTTAGCCCTGTTCAAAAATATGTGAAATCAGATGTGCTTAACTATTTCTAATACTGATTTTCACGATTACTATTTGACCACATATACAAAAGATGCACATCCACATTGAAATAAACTGTAGGCAGTGTTGCATAACACCAGCACTGAGGGAGAAAAAACATTCAGATCACAGACAGTTTGTCACAACTCTATATTGCGCTGAGCAAGGGAAACCGTATTGTTTACCCAGGACTAAAGCAAACAGTGCAATAGGGAAACATACTGTACATCACATAATATACTATCTAACCAGCGAAAAAAAAAAACCTTGTGGCTGCACACTCAAACAACCATAAGCACATTCAACAAACTGATAAAGTTAAGCTGTTCAGTAAAGATTTTTAAAAAAAACTCACATTTTCTTAATATACATATCATGTTTAACAATATTTCAAAATATATAAATGTTTTGTTATTTATGACATGCTGGGGGGAAGGGGGGGGGGGGGATTTCTACAGTTGTGTGCCAAGTACTCCTGTCCTGTACCATCTGCTATAGCACATGTCCTTTTTAAAATCCCTTTCATTTCTACCTCCAGTTCTCTTTTCCATGTGTCTTTCAATCTACCTCTTCCTCTCTTACCCTGGGGATTCCAGGACAAGGACTGCATTGTAGTACTGCTAACTAGTTTCCTCAGTGTGTCCTATCTATCGCCTGCTTCTCTTCTCATCTCTTGTTCCACAATCATTTGTCTAGTTCTTGTCATCAGCTCCACATTAGTAATCTTGTCATACCATTTCAATTTTTCTATTCTACACAAGCACCCATTTATGAAAGTCTACAACTTCTTTCTAAGACATATTGCCCTAATCAAAATGTACCTCCTTCAACAATTTCCCATAAACAACATACAGAGTATAAAAAATGTATCCATCTGTCAAACAGAATCTCCCATAACACAAAAGATAAACAGAAACTACAGTATAGACACTAATCATAAGACACTCAACTTATATGAAATACAACATGTCAATCAGTTTTACTAAAACAACATCATCGTTGTCATGGTTAAAACTTGAAAAGCATTTATTGAAAAATTTGAAGAAAAAATAAACATAACTTACAAGTTAAGGGTTTCCTTCTATGGTGTGCTTTTTCTGTGTCTTATTTAATCACCAAAAAAAAAACAACAACAAATATTTCCTGTGTCTCCATGATTCTCAATTCTACACAACAATAAAATGGTCAACTTACATTGTTGATAGTGCATTGGTTAGTGCACTGGCTTCTTAGCTCGGTGGTCCATGGTTCGATCCCCAGTTGAGGTGGTATTTTTTAGACCGCAAATGGCTCCCGGGGTCAACCCAGCCTCGTGAATTGGGTACCAGGGCAACTTTGGGAAGGGTAAGGAGGATGGGGTGATGCTGACCACATCACCCCTAGTGTGCTGATGGTCAAGAAAATATGGGCCTAACACCATATTCCCAATACGCCTCAATGAGCATGTAACGGGATCCTCCTTACATTTTTGTACGAAAGATTATAAATCCCAACAATGCCTGTCATCAATACAATTGATTGTTCCACTGACCCCAAAGGGATACACAGCAACAGCACTTCTTCATCTTTTTCTTATACCAACTGGAAAGGAACCACATCTATTCACATCTTTCTTGTACAGAATCATTATCATTATACTTTCAGCTCCCTGTGGAGCACATGTCTTCCTCTCCTGTGCCATCCAGTCAAGGTTTTTCCACGTCATCTTTATCACTTTCATATAATTCTCTACTCCATCTGATTTGTGGTCTCCCTCTATTTATCTCACCTAGGGGATTCCAGAACATGGCCTGCCTTGTAAAGCTATCAACTGGTTGTTCTCTGAGCTCTTGTACAGAAATGGTGGTAACTAATTCTGTTGTTAATTTTTCTTTTATTTCATGATGTTAAACTGTCCAACATTGTCACTGTCAACCTCTATTCCTGAAAGCAGAGTATTAGTTGCTTGAAAAATGTGCAGGCTGAACATTTTGGTGGATAGAGAGAACAGACTATGATAGACAATTCAAGCTTCTGAGCTGAAATTTTGTCACACCAGCAGCTTCTTCTTCCTCAAGTACCATGCCAGCTGGTGTATGTGATCATGTATCTCCACAACCTTCTGTCGCCAGTACTATTTATAAATTTTACTGTCTAGTCTCTTCTTTCTTTGTCATCCTCTATCTCTGTTGTCTTCACTCGTTCATTTTGTCACAATATATTCTATCTTTCCTGTTATCATCATCAGATGCCATCTTCACATCGAAGTTCGGCTGTAATGGATCTCCAACGTCTTCTGTCTCGTCTTGATGGTGCACTCTGATAAACTTCTTCGTGTCCATTTCTTGATGTTATATGGTTGACGTGACTCTGACCACATCACCCCTAGTGTGCTGTATGGTCAAGAAAATATGGAAGACCTAATAGGATATTCCCAATATGTCTCAAAAGGGAATACGGTGTGATCCTTTACCTTTTCTTGATATTATCTTCCAACTTAAAGCACTTTCTTCCTCTTGCACGTCTGCCTTCAATTCTTCCTTCTATTAAAGTGTTATGTCTTTTTATTTGGCCAAAATATTGTAGCTGCCTAATTTTTATCTCCTTCATTAATTCTTTTCATTTCTCTTCTCATAATGTGCCCCAAAAAAGTAGATAGATTCCTTCTAATATGAGTAATAAGAAAAGTAGATAGGTTACTTCTAATATAATAAGAAAAGTAGATTGGTTACTTCTAATATAAGTAATAAGAAAAGTAGATTGGTTACTTCTAATATAAGTAATAAGAAAAGTAGATAGGTTACTTCTAATATAATAAGAAAAGTAGATTGGTTACTTCTAATATAAGTAATAAGAAAAGTAGATAGGTTACTTCTAATATAATAAGAAAAGTAGATTGGTTACTTCTAATATAAGTAATAAGAAAAATAGATAGGTTACTTCTAATATAATAAGAAAAGTAGATTGGTTACTTCTAATATACTGTAATAAGAAAAGTAGATTGGTTACTTCTAATGTAAGTAATAAGAAAAATAGATAGGTTACTTCTAATATAATAAGAAAAGTAGATTGGTTACTTCTAATATAAGTAATAAGAAAAATAGATAGGTTACTTCTAATATAATAAGAAAAGTAGATTGGTTACTTCTAATATACTGTAATAAGAAAAGTAGATTGGTTACTTCTAATATAAGTAATAAGAAAAATAGATAGGTTACTTCTAATATAATAAGAAAAGTAGATTGGTTACTTCTAATATAAGTAATAAGAAAAGTAGATTGGTTACTTCTAATATAAGTAATAAGAAAAGTAGATAGATTCCTTCTAAAATGAGTAATAAGAAAAGTAGATAGATTACTTCTAATATAATAAGAAACATAGATTGGTTACTTCTAATATAAGTAATAAGAAAAGTAGATTGGTTACTTCTAATATAATAAGAAAAGTAAATTGGTTACTTCTAACATAATAAGAAAAGTAGATTGGTTACTTTTAATATAAGTAATAAGAAAAGTAGATAGGTTACTTCTAATATAATAAGAAAAGTAAATTGGTTACTTCTAACATAATAAGAAAAGTAGATTGGTTACTTCTAATATAAGTAATAAGAAAAGTAGATAGGTTACTTATAATATAATAAGAAAAGTAGATAGGTTACTTCTAATATAAGTAATAAGAAAAATAGATAGGTTACTTCTAATATAATAAGAAAAGTAGATTGGTTACTTCTAATATAAGTAATAAGAAAAATAGATAGGTTACTTCTAATATAATAAGAAAAGTAAATTGGTTACTTCTAACATAATAAGAAAAGTAGATTGGTTACTTCTAATATAAGTAATAAGAAAAGTAGATAGGTTACTTATAATATAATAAGAAAAGTAAATTGGTTACTTCTAACATAATAAGAAAAGTAGATTGGTTACTTCTAATATAAGTAATAAGAAAAGTAGATAGGTTACTTATAATATAATAAGAAAAGTAAATTGGTTACTTCTAACATAATAAGAAAAGTAGATTGGTTACTTCTAATATAAGTAATAAGAAAAGTAGATAGGTTACTTATAATATAATAAGAAAAGTAGATAGGTTACTTCTAATATAAGTAATAAGAAAAATAGATAGGTTACTTCTAATATAATAAGAAAAGTAAATTGGTTACTTCTAACATAATAAGAAAAGTAGATTGGTTACTTCTAATATAAGTAATAAGAAAAGTAGATAGATTACTTCTAATATAATAAGAAACATAGATTGGTTACTTCTAATATAAGTAATAAGAAAAGTAGATTGGTTACTTCTAATATAATAAGAAAAGTAAATTGGTTACTTCTAACATAATAAGAAAAGTAGATTGGTTACTTCTAATATAAGTAATAAGAAAAGTAGATAGGTTACTTATAATATAATAAGAAAAGTAGATAGGTTACTTCTAATATAAGTAATAAGAAAAATAGATAGGTTACTTCTAATATAATAAGAAAAGTAGATTGGTTACTTCTAATATAAGTAATAAGAAAAGTAGATTGGTTACTTCTAAAATAAGTAATAAGAAAAGTAGATAGATTCCTTCTAAAATGAGTAATAAGAAAAGTAGATAGATTACTTCTAATATAATAAGAAACATAGATTGGTTACTTCTAATATAAGTAATAAGAAAAGTAGATTGGTTACTTCTAATATAATAAGAAAAGTAAATTGGTTACTTCTAACATAATAAGAAAAGTAGATTGGTTACTTCTAATATAAGTAATAAGAAAAGTAGATAGGTTACTTCTAACATAATAAGAAAAGTAGATTGGTTACTTCTAATATAAGTAATAAGAAAAGTAGATAGGTTACTTCTAATATAATAAGAAAAGTAGATAGGTTACTTCTAATATAAGTAATAAGAAAAATAGATAGGTTACTTCTAATATAATAAGAAAAGTAGATTGGTTACTTCTAATATATATAATAAGAAAAGTAGATTGGTTACTTCTAATATAAGTAATAAGAAAAGTAGATAGATTCCTTCTAAAATGAGTAATAAGAGAAGTAGATAGATTACTTATAAATGAGTAATAAGAAAAGTAGATAGATTCCTTCTAATATAAGTAATAAGAGAAGTAGATAGGTTACTTCTAAAATGAGTAATAAGAAAAGTAGATTGGTTACTTGTAATATGAGTAATAAGCTTCCTTTGTGCACTGTTTTTTTTCAGGACATCCTCATGACACTTTTCAGCTGTCTTTGCTATTCTCTAGGATTCTTCTGTAAATCTAAATCTCTGTGGCTTCCAGATAATTGTGCTATTTTAGACAATCTGGTCATTATGTGTCCTGACTGACTTGATTATTTCATTGTCCTCAAATAAGAAATAAATTAGTATTACCTTTCTTTAACCTGAGGAGTATGACAAGGCATCAGGTTCTTGTCCCACTGACTATAAGGATTTATTTCTACAATGGACATAGATAATATTAAAAAATATACCTACCAACATTTATTTTCAAAGTATTCTACTCAGTATAACACAATTTTTATCAATTAAATTTTAATATAAAATAAATTAGTTGAAAAGTTCACCTCTAACTTCCACCTAAAATATAAATTCTTCAGATAAAAATATAATGTGATTCTTTATATTCCTCTTCAGTATCCACACCATTATCAGTTATGCAACATTTGTGAATGATAGACTATCTATTTATGACTGTTGAACAAATTGATTAGTGAATCCATAGCTTCTTCATCTCAGTATTTCAAACAATCCAATGACATCAGTTTCATAATTATTTTAACTGGATTTTGTGAGGCTTCCCAAAATAAAAAATCACTTACAATCATATCTATTTTTAGTGTGTGGATACAGATGCAAGTTGAAAGGCTCAGGTTTTGACAAGTTTAACAGAAATAATTTTAAAGATATAAAATGTTAAAAAGCTGTCTTCGTTATTTATATTTTTTTATGCTGCAATTCCTCTTTAACTTTTTACAAAATTCTTCACCCATCTTTTCTAGTTCCTTTGTCAATACTCATAATACTAATATGAAGTTGTGCTTGGGGCTAGCAACTTCATCATGTAAAACAAATTACTATAGAAACTACTTCTGCAACAGCACACGAATGATACAGTGTAAGTTTCCTGCAAGGAAACTAACTGCAATGGAGGCTCAATACTCCATAGGGATTGAAAAGGAGGAATTATAATGATGACTCATAGTTTTAAGATTAATTTTTTTAAAAATCATGATCATAAATTTTTTATTTTTTTATTTCATTGCCCCCTCAAACGCCATCAGTATACAATCTCTTTCGGATTCTTTATTTCCAGTTCTGTTTTTTGTTATTTACATTCTATCATATAACTTTATCTTATGTTTCAATCTCAATGCCTGACATAGACTATACACGTTCTAATGAAAAGCTGCTTGTTGTCTTAATTTGGTTAAGCAATCGTCACTTTTTCTTTGATGCTATCTCCTATATACTAATTGTCTCACTGAAAAGGTCTGTAACCAACACAAAATAATCCAACCAACTCTTTAGGAAAATATGGACATGGCGTGAACTGCACAGTGGATGCTAAATTAAATACCCATTAAAAGAATGGACATGCCTTGCAATCTTTTTATGGTGCATTGTCAGGTAAATGTTGAAACAGCGAGCTTTGCACTGTGAAAGCTAAACTGAACACCCATTAAAGTAGCATGCAGGATCTTCAATTTTTTCATGGCGCCTCGACCATCATATGTCATAAAAAATTTGACTTCAAAGATGCAATGAAGTTAAAATGGAATGGACAGGAATGAAACATAGGAGAATAGTATATAACAATAAACATAGGAGAATAGTATATAACAATAAACATAGGAGAATAGTATATAACAATAAACATAGGAGAATAGTATATAACAATAAACATAGGAGAATAGTATATAACAATAAACATAGGAGAATGAATGGCATCATCAGGACTTGCAGCAGAAAATGCACAACATAATTATATCCTGTCACGTTTTGACAGCTTAGTTTCTCGTTTTTGTTATATTTGATCACACAGTGTTAAACTGCACTCAGCCACGATCAATGTTCACTAAACACAAATTATCTGTACACAGTATGAGGCATTCTAACGGTCACAACCAACGAGAGGGCGTAACATAAATATACACATCACTTTCAAACATTATACATATTTTTTGAATTAGGTCTATACAGCAATGTGTAAGAATTTATTAAGTTAACTTTCCTTATTAGGTCTATAAAATATAAACAGTCACAGCTTTGTTTCCTTCCACAACAATATAGACAAACTGTGACTTTTGTTTCCTCCCACAACAATATAGACAAACTCTGACTTCATTTAATAAGAATAACAAGTCGACAGGAGAAGCTCTCAGCCAAAATATAAATGTACAGGCTGCCTTATCTATAAACCATGTTTATTTTTGTCTAATGAGGGTTTCTTAACCTGTGGTCCACAGACCCCCAATGGGGTCATGAATCGATTCTAGGGTAGTCCGTGTACATAACCTAAAATTGGAATTTTTATTTCACCAAAACTTTTATTCAGAAAATTGTCATCGATTTTTTTAATTTAAAGAAAATAATTTTTTTCACATACTGTTTCTGTATTTCAGTATGACTTTACTTAAGCTTAACAACTTTTCTTTGTTAAAAGAACGTATTATTTGTATGTAAATTGTATGAAACATTTTAAATTATGCATTTATATACATTTACTTTAAGATGTGGTTAGTAGCTTTCGCCAAACAATCAAAGGGTTCCATAACCTTCAGCAGGCAATCAAAGGGGTCCATAGCCTTCAACATTCAATCAAAGGGGTCCATAGCCTTCAGCATTCAATCAAAGGGGTCCATAGCCTTCAGCATTCAATCAAAGGGGTCCATAGCCTTCAGCAGGCAATCAAAGGGGTCCATAGCCTTCAGCAGACAATCAAAGGGTTCCATAGCCTTCAGCAGGCAATCAAAGGGTTCCATAGCCTTCAGCGGGCAATCAAAGGGTTCCATAGCCTTCAGCATTCAATCAAAGGGGTCCATAGCCTTCAGCATTCAATCAAAGGGGTCCATAGCCTTCAGCAGGCAATCAAAGGGTTCCACAACCTTCAGCAGGCAATCAAAGGGGTCCATGACACAAAAAAGTTAAGAAACCCTGGTCTAACAAATATCACTACATTTGTATAAGCTATCCTAAATATTTATATACTATTAGAATATTTTATATATGTTATATGAGAATATCTAGTATATGGCTACCATCATTGCCTAGGAGCTGTGCCTGCTGCTCCAGTGCTGTCCACTGCAGAAAACTTGGTAATATCATCTCGTGAACTGCGCCTTGACCCATGGTCACTTAGTTGTTGATGTTGAGTTGGTTGTTTTGATGAATCTCCTGTTTCTACATAGATTACAGTTTCAACAGACTTGTCTGCTTCTTCTCCTGAATAATAAAACATAAAGCACTTTATTTTTACATCAGTTTTACTCAACTGTCAAGTTCCATTTAGTCTGCACAGAGTTAAGATGAAGCTAGACATTTCAATCCCTTATGAGCAAAAAAATGAAATTATATTCAGAAAGCAAACAAAAAATAGAGTACTGATCTGAAAACTATAAATGATGTTTTAGTTTTAGAACTATCATACACAACCTGTCACAGCTGTCAAGTTCTGTGTACTATACTAATCATAATCAGCATCAATAATAGCACCAACATCATCACATATTTTAATTCCTCAAGGTAGCTAAATTTAAAAAAAAAAAAAATCAAGGACCACGAAAGTTGAAATAATGCAAACAAATATTTTTTTTATGGGAGGTTTATTACACAATTGCCATCATTTCTCAAACTGCACTTTGAGAGTTCTTCTGAAACCTCATAAAAGTGAACCATTCAACATAATATATTATTAGAATTATAATACAAGAATAACATTTTTTCCAATGAGCCTGGCTACCCCATCATATAAAACAAGTTGCTACAGAAACTACCGCTGTGAGAGCCGATCCTTGCTTTGATACAGGCTTCCTGCTTGGGGACTACTGCAGTGTTTGTTTTTTTTAAAATTGATTTTGCCTCATTTTGGCAAAGTGCATCCTGTTCAACCTAGACACAAGATCCGTCGGTTGTATTAGGGCTCATGTAAAAGACCTTGTGTTTTGACCATTCTCCATATCTAGCAAAAAAGGAAGGAAGGATGTTTAGTGTGAATCTTTCTATGAACACTAACTAAAATGTTCAATTAAATGACATACAAAGTAATTAAACAGGAAGTTGTGATGAATAAGTTCTGAGCTGGTTAACCGCAACATTTAGTTTGGACTTACTTGTACTGCTCTGGTACTCCCAGATCTCAAGAAGGTACTTCAGAACTTCAATGTGTTTTCTGAACTCCAGTGGCTGGTCAAGGGTGGAACCAGGGGCAGGGCAAAGTAACACTGGACCAAAGCATATTGCCAGATTATCAATTGGCATTTTGTTTTTGTCACAGTGGGAGGCAACTCTACGAAGATGATTCAGAAGAAGGGCCATGGTGTCCTATATTTTTTTTAAATAAATAAAAGACACATTTTTATTCATTGCATGTGTGAATTCTAGTGGAAAACAAGCAGGAAGACAGATGTTGAGGTGGATAGGAAACATGTTAAGAAAGTCATCCAGTAGTATTATAGGCTGTATTTTTTTCCTGAAATCCTTAGGGTGGAAGAACTAGGGGAAGTCCATATTTATTTTCAATAATCCACATTGAAGAAACAGGAGAAGTCTAAAGAATACTTCTTGTTCAACATTCATAGAAGCTTCCAGTCTACAAGAGCTGGTGTGGATATACTGTCCTGGTCATGCTGGGGTATGTGGTAATGAAAGAGCTGACAGACTAGCATCAAGAGCACCCATAGTGGGGACACAAGATATGGATAAGGGAGATATATTGAGAGCAATTAATGATCACCTGTTAGAGAATGACATTGCAATAGATGAATCATCAAGGTTAAGACTGTTTGAATTTGGCATCAAACGTAAGGCTAGTAGAGATGAACATATGAGAGGATGCATCCATCGTGTTTACAACCAGCAAGCTACAGGAACAGTTAGCATTCACACTCTTCGACATATACTGATGGAGACTGAGCACCTATGAGTCTGCCCTGCGTGCAATGATGTCAATTCTTTATAATAATAACAATAACTTGTTCAAGTATCATGCCTGGTAGCTTAGGAGATTATATCTCTCCACAGCTTCCTTCATCTAACTTGTTTGTCAGTTCTGTTGTTACTTCTTGTCACTGTCAAACTTTTCAGTATCTTCTTTCTTTGCTATCCTCTATTTCTTTTTTCCAACAATCATTCCATTTGTCATGATATATTTCAGCTTTCTACTTCTCATAATGTGCCCAAAGAAAATGGATTGTTTCCTTCTATTGTAGGAAGCTTTCTTTGCATACTGGTTTCTTTCAGGATATCCTAATTACTTCATTACTTTGTTTTGCATGGTATACGTAACTTTCTTCTGTAAAACCACATCTCTGTGGCCTTCAGTACTTTTGCTGCTTACTAATTAATTGTCAATGATACTTGCAACAAACTAATAGCTGTCAGATAATAATGGCAAAAGCTACAAATCAATATCTCTCAGACAATGGCACAAAGAATCTTAAGGACATGTAGAGAAGAAAACTGCAGGCAGAAATCACAAGGACATAGAATGATATGTGAAAAAGCTGCAGTAGATTTCCCGAGACAGAATGACTTAAAGAGATATCGCTAAAGTCTTATAGGGAGCTTAAAGGCATTTCATTCATCATTCATAACCCTCCACTCCCAAAGGAGCATAGGCCATCATCTCAAGTTCTTTCCACGTTTTCCTTATCATTTTCACCTCTGTTTCCAGCTCTCTTCTCCATGTGCTTCTTGGTCTACCTCTGCTTCTCTTGCCCTGGGGGTTCCAGAACAAGGACTGCCTTGTAATGCTATCAACAGGTTTCCTCAGTGTGTGTCCTATCCATCGCCATCGTCTTTTTCTCATCTCTTGTTCCACTGGCACTTGTCTAGTTCTTAAAGGCAATGATGGAGAATAAATCTTCTATGTATTTTAATATTCAATAAATAATTAATAAAACAACACTTTATTACCAAGTTGTTGTTGTTGTTGTTTAACTAGAGCTGTTGAGTGTTTAGCTCTTTAGCAGCCAATACCAAGTTGAAGACTCCTTGCTATTATCTACACTGTAGATCTAGGCTTTTCCTGTGGCTTTTCTGCCATTCCAAAATGTGCTGAGTTGAAGTCATGAGCTTCAGTTTCTCCAGCTTGGCTTGCATTTAAAGGATCGTCACATCGGATCCCAAGCTAGGAGTAAGAAGTGTGTGGCATACTGTGCATTCCTCGCCAACCAAGGGGGCTCTCCAATAATGCAGAGCTAAAATACTGTACTCCCAAGGAGTTGTCACATCCTGCACAGAGCCACTTCTCAGCTTCCCCTGCCTATCATTGGGTCCATAATGAGATCCTTCTGCATGCAGTCAACCAAGTCAAAGCTAAATAATTACACCTGGGGCCTGACTTCTCCAAGCTTAGTGTGCAATGCTGGGTTCTCAACAAGTTTCACCACAGAAGGAATCCGTGGAAGTGTGTGGATGATTTCAAGAATCAATGACGATGTAATTAGCCTCACAGACATATGTTCACTTCCACGTACATATACTGTAGCATTGAGCATAGCTGGTGGTCATATAAGGATGACTCCAAATATACCTCTATGACAGAGAATTATGAAAAATAGATTTTATTATCTACATTTTTCTTCCACCTGGCTTCACCTTGCTTCCTTATTAGTTATGCACGTGTTTGTTAACGCAGAACTCTCCTACACTTAGATATCGGTCTCTTTCTTAATTTAGCCCCGCCAAATTCTTTCTTTTCTCTACACTAGGAATGTTTACTATGATGCACGTAGCGAGAGAGAAGGGGGAGATGAGCTAATGAAGAAAAACCAAGGGGGCGATAAGTTGAAAAATATTTTCAGTAGACATTGATCAGGGGGAATAAATCTGAGTAGAAGGGGGAGAGAATCTGAAAGAAGGGGAGATAAATTAAAATTATCCCCCCCCCCCTACCCACCCCCCCCCCCCTATCCATTCGTTCGTGAAACGTAATTAAGCTACAGAACGACGAAGATCTAAGACCGTCCGTTCGTTGCCAGAGTCCAGCAGGCGGTGAAAAGGTGGCGAATTTTCCTTTCATTCAGAATTTAAACACAGAAATCCCCAAAGGTGTTATGTGTAACACTGGTCAGCGACTTTTCTACCATTTTAATATATACTGAAGCACATTAAAAACGCACCACCTGTATAATCCAGGAACACAGTGTGAAATGTAAATATAAGTGTTTACAAGTTTACATATTTGGAATCTTTCTTCATTTTCCTATGAATCCATGCTGGTCATTAATTTGTACATTTGATTGTTATGAAATTCATTGCATTCTGTGCAGGCAAGGGAGAAAACCAAAAATGCAACCAATAAAAAATTCATTCACACTATCCTCAGTATCTGGTATGTCCACCGTGTGCTTGCAAACAAGCTTGGCAGCGGCTCCGCATGGAACGCACAAGTCTCTGAAGGAAATTCCGGGGAATCAAGTCCCATTCACGTGTAAGAGCAGCTTTGAGCTGGTGCAGATTAGCTGGAGAACCTTGCCTGTAGACTCTGCGTCCAAGCTCGTCCCACAGATGTTCTATAGGGGACATGTCTGGTGATAGGGCAGGCCAATCAATCGTCACAATGTTCTGCTGCTGTAGATATTGCTGCGAAATGCATGCGGTGTGCGCACGTGCGTTATCTTGCTGGAGAAGCTGCAAGTCTGGAAGCAACCAATGCATCCAGAACCTCATCTCGATATGTCACAGCGTTAACATTTCTACGGAAGACGTGAAGAGGCAAGCGATGGTGAAAACTGAATCCTCCCCAAATGTGAATACTGCCACCTCCAAATCGGTTGTGCTGATGAACACAGCAATTTGCAAAGCGCTCTCCAAACCGTCGCCAAATCCGCATACGTCCATCAGCAAAGGATATGTTGAATCTGCTCTCGTCTGTGAATAGGACAGCATTCCAATGCAGTCTAGTCCATCTGACATGTTGCTCTGCCCTTTGCAGGCGCTGCTGACAATGTCTGTGAGTCAAGTTTGGCCCAACATAAGGTCGTCTTGCAGTAAGGCCTGTATCTCTGAGTCGTCGTATGACTGTCATTCGAGAGACTTGCCCACGTCTACCCACTATTGCTCTCGCTGTTTGACTTGCCAGGAGAGAACGATTCCTCAGGTGACTCAGCACAATATGACGATCTTGCGCAGGGGTAGTAACTCGTGGTTGGCCACTCCGAAGTCTATCCCGGGCACTGCCAGTGATTCCGTGACGTTCATTGAGACGTACAATAGTACTGTGGTGGCAATTCATCCTTCTGGCAATGGCCCGCGAGCTCATTCCGGTCTCCAACATACCAATGGCTCGTTGGCGGTCGTTTTCAGATAGTCGTGGCATTTCAAGCACATGTACTGGGTGTTTTGTCTCAACGGCCTTTTTATACCGAGTATACTGCCACAACGCGTACACATTTTCAAGGTCATAGCTGTTGGGAATCGTGTTGCACATGTAACTTTCATTGTTTTCATGTAGTCTGTACACAAACCCGTGGGTTGAATCATGCACTTTCCATTCCAACAGCCATTTGCTCTCTACCTCATGACAACACGGGGAAAATCCATTCCCACACTTTTTTTTCCAGCTTCTCGGCATCAGTATATATATATAATAGTGGTGCGTTTTTAATGTGCTTCAGTATATATACTCCAGCTTTTAAAATCCATTATTCAGTACCCACAGATTTATTTCAGTCGATTCTAGAACCATTTGTATTAATGGAGTTTCTTAGTTTTCGTTGGAGATTGTTTTAATTTCTGTGTTTGCGGTAAATATTATAATAGAAGTTTGAGTAATTTAATTGTTAAGTCCGTCATTTTATTTCACTAAGATTTTTCTGTGTAGAGTGATTTAATGGTTAAGTCCATCATTATATTTCACTAGGATTTACTGTGCTAATTGACTAGCGAATTAAAATAATCTATAGCTAAAATTGTTCTGGCTGTAGCGTTAATCTAACTAACTGATTTAACCAGTAAGAGATATTTTAATCGACTAGTAAATGCACTATTCATTTTGAGTACTGACGAAATATATATTTATTTGTAATTCATTATGAATAAATTTATAAATGACTAGCGCTTATTTCACGGGGTTTTGTTGACGGTAAATAAGCTATACCCGGTTAGTTCTATTCAAAGTTAAATAACCGAGTGTAAATAAATTATAATTCTGCGCGGGTTAAGTAGGATAGAATAGTGGTGTAGTAGTTATTGTGATTATATGGTTGTTTCTTTTTTCCAATATCTAGTACTGGGTCACGTACCCAAAAACCTACCTGCCGTCTAAGCCTACGCCTAAACTTGAATCGGAGAATAACGGATCTAAGTCCAAAAGTACAAAAATAACATTCGCATATATATATATATATATATATATATATATATATATATATATATATATATATATATATATATATATATATATATATATATATATATATATATATATATATATATATATATATATATATATATATATATATCATCATCATGTGACATATTCTTTCCAGAACGTTGTCTCCATTACAGCTGCTCTGAACGCATCACGATTCTGGGCAAGTCGACCTGCATCAGCCAAAGACAAGTTCAGACTCTCTGTGATGTCCTGGGTCCACCGTCGTCTAGGTCGACCCCTTCCCCTTTTTCCAGGGACCATGCCTTCCATCACTGTTTTATATATAGTGTCTTCAAGGTGAACCTGTTTGGCCTCTTGTTTACACCCAGAAAGAGACAGAGTACCAACCCAAAGAATATTTAGAATAACTTTTTTAACTGGGCCTATAGTTATCCATATGTCTTTTTCCCCATTTCATTTACATTCAGCCCGTTGTGGCGACATACTCAAACATTAACATTTCCCGACCTTCGACCATTTGTGGTGTGACAAGGAACTTTATACTGAGAGAATTTATCGACCTGACATTCCTTTATGTAAAATGGAAATCTCAAGCTACTGACACTGTGAGCACTGTTAATTTTCTTACCTGGAGTGTGACATAAACAGAAATCCTAATAACAAGTAACGAAATAAACGTTCCCCGAAGAAGAGGATGTGATCAATCTTTGTGGAGCTGGGGTTTATTTTGCCAAAATAACACTGGATTTGCTGTGTGACCCATGAAACTATGTTCCAGATGCTGTTAAATCTACAATACGGTAAGAAAGAATGAACGTGGCCACGGTCGACTGAGAAGAGAGGAATGAATGAATGAATGAATAATTCTCTCTATTGTATAATCCATGTACTCACATTGTTTATTTCTTATTTGGTTTTGCTGATGCTGTCCATTTCAGAATAGATTAACTTATAAACTCTGTTCTTTACAGTATAACGGTTGAATGGAAAAAAAAAGACACAAATAGTAATACGTCTTACAAGGAGAAAGGACAAGAAAAACATACGTTGCGGCCACAAGGCCTTCGTCAGGGACAGACAAACAAGAGACAGGAGGGAAAGAAAATGAGAATTAAGTAGAGAACATGAAACTATAAAAATAAGAGAAAAAAATACTCCCTTATGTCCAGCCACATGCGGCAAGATGGCTGCCACTAAACCGGAAAGCGGAAGTCGATAGTACATTAAAAACAACAAATAATAAATAATGAAAACAAGGACTGGAAAACAGTGAGAAAAAAAAATAAATAAATAAAAAAAATAAAAATAAAATAAATTAAATAAATAATATAATAAATAAATTTAAAAAGAAAAAAAAATATGTATAATATATATATATATATATATATATATATATATATATATATATATATATATATATATATATATATATATATATATATATATATATATATATATATATATATATATATATATATATATAATAAAAAAATAAAAAGCGACAGTAAAAAAAACAATAAATAAATAATAAATAAATAAATAAATAAAATAAAATAAAATTTAAAAAAACAAAAAAATAAATAAATAAATAATTAATTAATTAAATTAATAAATAAATAAAATATTTACAATATTAATATACATAAAGTGAGGGAAAATAGGCAAATTCTAGACCATAGCGCAAATCTTTTTGACCTTTTGGGGGGTTAATAACTTTCTTCTAACGGGATCTTGTCTCAACAGAGGGAGGGGTATTACACCTATGAGTCTATTCCTTTACTAATTCTAATACCTATGATTTTTTAAAATATTTTGTTTGATATTCAATAATAGCTGTTGTAAAGTTTCTTTATGGTAAATAAAATTTACATAAAACTTAATTTACATGTGTTAGTCAGCTCGTCCCAAATATCCCTATTCCATTAAAATAGTTTTCACATTTGTGCGTCTAAGTGTCGTCACTTATCTGTGTGTGTGTATGTGAGTGGTGGATATATATATATATATATATATATATATATATATATATATATATATATATATATAATATAAAAACCCTCTGTGGATGGGAAGCAGCGAAGCGCCTGACCGGGTTGGAAGGAAAGCCCTCAGGTTCCCCAGCTTCGCAATACCATGTCATGGGGCCGAAGGGCTGAAAGCCCAAGTGCCGCTGGTTAAAAAAAAAAAAAACAAAAAAAAAAAAAAAAAAAAAAAAAAAAAAAAAAAAAAAAAAAATAAAAATATATATATACCACTGTCTGACAAACAAAGTTCTGTTGTAGAGATAGGCTGGACTATAGAGGATCTTCTCAAAATCGAGGGACAGACTCTACCTTTTTTTCACCATTTTTCACTCGTGAAATCTATTCCTTTACCTTATCTCTCACTGAGTTACCACCTGTTCTAGTTCTATTCAGACGGGACCAAAATATATCTTAAATACCTATCAAAAATCTACGACAACCTCCATGCATTTATTCCCAATGTAAAACATAAATGTATTTGTCTTCTGTTTACACACTTGTTAGTGTTATCATCTTCTTCTTCTTTCATCCTTAGCCGCCAACTGTCAAAGCAGTCAGTGGCCATCACACCTTGTTATGCCTTGTAGGACAGCAACAAATTGCTTCCACTCTGCTTGGTCGGCCCCCACCTTTCATGCAGTGCCCCAGCTCTGGTCCACTCTTTGCATCTCAGCCTCCACAGTTCTCTGCCATATTGTTTTTGGTTGGCCTCTTTTTCGCTTTCCTTCATGGGTCCATAGCATAGCTGTTCTTGTGATGGCATCAGGGTCCCTTCAGAGGACATGGCCAACCCAACTCCAGTGTCTGCCATATATGATGGTGTGCATGTCCTCTTGGTTGCTCCGAGTAAAGAGTTCTTGATTGGTGATGGTATTCAGCCAAAAGATTTGGAGAATTTTCCTTAGGCAGATCGTGTGGAAAGAGGACTATTTCGAATTTCCTTCTCTGTTAATCTGCAGCATTCTGCATCATAGAGAAGCACAGAAAGAACATAGCTCTCATATAATCTTAATTTGGTGTTTCTGCTGTACTGGGAAGACTTCCAGATGTTGTTTAGACTAGCAAAAGCTGTTCTCGCTTTATTCATTCTGTTGTTGATGCCTTTATGTTATCATCTGACAGAACATAATTATTAATATTATCAACATACTGCCTGAGGAAGCCTTTTATTTTGCTTTAATTAACATAATTGTGACTGTGACAATCGAGTAATAAAATGGTTAATAATGTGACAATTCTGTCTTGTGACAATAACTGAATAATGTATTTAATAATGGCAGTTATAAATGTGACAATAAATTTAGATCATACATTTTTTGTAATTTAGGAAGACAAATATCCCATTCAACCTCTGATGGGTTATGATTAGGGTAAATAGTGTCTCTAACTCTAGATAATATGTTCAATTGCCAGTATATGATAATGGTTAAAAGGAAGGGGGAGTGACAGTAAGCTTGGAGTGCTTCAGATGATATTGAAGTTACCAATTAACTGTCATTATTAATACAAGACTAGACCTTCACTTTCCCGCTAAACCCCATTAATCATTAATATTTTAAATTTTGTTCTCATTATAAACTGTTTTATTTTGTTGTGCAGTTCTCTAGGTCTCTATATTCTCAACACCTGCTCAACAATTATTGGTAAACTGCATGCTTGTAAAAAAACTAATATTGGTTTTCTCTATTGTTCATTTTAATAGGAAATGCTGTATATTTGTTAATATCATAGATATTAGCAAAAGATATAACCATGCAAGGAAGTTAATCACATAGAGAATATAACCTAGTACAAATATGACAATGAATGAATTACACAATATCTAAGACAGGAAAATCAACTATAGCACTGAAAACAAGCAGAGATATACCAGATTACAATGGTGCAAGAGAGAACTGAGAGCTCCCTAGACAGTGCCAGATTAATGCCTTCCAGGGCCCTAAGCACTGAAGTCAGTATGGTGTCCCCATTTTTACAAAATGTGAAACTTAAAAAAAAAAAAGAAGCAATGTTAAGACAGAAAATTTGTTTTTAATATTTTAATTCAAATAAGAATCATTAAATGTATGCTTTAATATAGCTTCATTCTTGGTAGTCTGATTGCCAAATCCACAATTAGATCCAAGAACTTAACAAACAGTAAATATTTTTAACATTTTTATGAAAATAAAATTCCCATATTTTACATTTCCTCAATCAGACTTTTGTCCTGCAATTACAGGCACCCCAGGAATGGACAATGAACAGCTAAAAAAGTGGGAAAACACCAGTGTTACCATCATTATAAATCAAAGTAATAGTCATGCAGATTTAAATAATGAAATATAATTTTTTCAATTTTATCATGATCAACTAATTTGATTTTTTCTTTTTTCTCAACATTTTTTTTGCCCCTAGTAGTCTGGTGCCCATAGCACATCTTTAGTGTACTTAATTGATAAGCCGGACCTTGCACATGGAGCAAATTAACAACTCCCATACAACAACTGGATAACAATCAAAACGACATCAAGAAGTAACATACTTTCATAAACTGGAACTTGAGTAGAATAGAAGGATTAAAGTATAACAGAGGTAGAAGGATTAAAGTATAACAGAGGTAGAAGGATCAAAGTATAAGAGAGGTAGAAGGATTACAGTATAACTGAGGTAGAAGGAAGACAGAAAAACATGTGGAGACAGGAAATAGAGACAGACATCACAGATATAAAGAAGATATGGAGCGACAGAGGGCACATGACATAGGACAGGAAGGTCTGGCATGACTTTGTTGAAGGCCTATACTTCTTTGGATGCTGTGGTGTATTGATGATATAACGATCTGACGTCTCTCACAGATAACAATGGTACATACAACAAACTGACGTCTCTCCCAGATAGCAATGGTACATACAA
Source organism: Oreohelix idahoensis (assembly GCA_024509875.1). Lineage (NCBI taxonomy): Eukaryota > Metazoa > Mollusca > Gastropoda > Stylommatophora > Oreohelicidae > Oreohelix > Oreohelix idahoensis. The sequence goes on along the minus strand of JAMPIV010022022.1, from coordinate 152,569 downwards.
CAAACTGACGTCTCTCCCAGATAACAATGGTACATATAACAAACTGACGTCTCTCCCAGATAACAATGGTACATACAACAAACTGACTTCTCTCCCAGATAACAATGGTACATACAACAAACTGACGTCTCTCCCAGATAACAATGGTACATACAACAAACTGACGTCTCTCCCAGATAACAATGGTACATACAACAAACTGACGTCTCTCCCAGATAACAATGGTACATACAACAAACTGACGTCTCTCCCAGATAACAATGGTACATACAACAAATTGACATCTCTCCCCGATAACAATGGTACATACAACAAATTGACATCTCTCCCCGATAACAATGGTACATACAACAAATTGACATCTATCCAAGATAACAATGGTACATACAACAAATTGACATCTATCCAAGATAACAATGGTACATACAACAAATTGATATCTCTCCCAGATAACAATGGTACATACAAAAAATTGACATCTCTCCCAGATAACAATGGTACATACAACAAACTGACATCTCTCACAGATAACAATGGTACATACAACAAAATGACATCTCTCCACGATAACAATGGTACATAAAACAAATTGACATCTATCCAAGATAACAATGGTACATACAACAAACCGACATCTCTCCAAGATAACAATGGTACATACAACAAACTGACATCTCTCCAAGATAACAATGGTACATACAACAAACTGACATCTCTCATAGATAACAATGGTACATACAACAAACTGAGATCTATCCCAGATAACAATGGTACATACAACAAATTGACGTCTATCCAAGATAAGAATGGAACATACATCAAACCGACATCTCTCCAAGATAACAATGGTACATACAATAAACTGACATCTCTCCAAGATAACAATGTTACATACAACAAACCGACATCTCTCCCAGATAACAATGGTACATACAACAAACTGAGATCTATCCAAGATAACAATGGTACATACAACAAATTGACATCTCTCCCAGATAACAATGGTACATACAACCAACTGACATCTCTCCAAGATAACAATGGTACATACAACAAACTGACATATCTCCAAGATAACAATGGTACATACAACAAACTGACATCTCTCCAAGATAACAATGGTACACACAACAAACTGACATCTCTCCAAGATAACAATGGTACATACAACAAACTGACATCTCTCCCAGATAACAATGGTACATACAACAAACTGACATCTGTGACAGGTTATGAGTATAGACTACAGTTAATTCGTCCGCTTGCTTCCCATCGTCGCCCCTCATTGCGTTCCACCTTGCTTCCCTCATTAGTATGTACGGTATGTTACGCAAAAGCCATGCCTTTTCGCTATCTGTCTAACTCATAGTTTTAGCCACGCTTATTTGTCTTGTTTCACGCGCTGACGAGCGGCTACTCAGATCTATAACTGTCATTCCTTCTAAAGGGGACGAACTTAGTATGTTTGCCTGAAGCTCGACGCGAGCAAAGCTGTTAAAATTATGACAACTGACAGCGCACGGGCCCAAAAACACGTGCAAGGCAACGGCTTTTGAAGTTCCCTACAATAGCTGAGATTAGAAACCTTTGTTGTCGATCCACCGGGTAACAGAGCGAACGGAGATATTCTTTATCTGGGAAGAAACCACCCGCTGATTTCTGCTGATTTGCCGAGGCGCGACTTTCGTCATCCTCCAGCGAGATTACGCTATTTCTGTATATATACTTCATCTAACTAAACTCATTTATCAGTCGCCTCAGGAAATTTTTGAAATATCTAGCTCGATATCATAAGAGCCATAGTACAAAGTGGATTACTCAGATTTCGTGAAGATAGTTTAATTTTTCTGTTTTTGAGGTAATATAGATATTAGCATTTGTGTGATTTCTTGTGTTAAGTTTATCAGTATAATTCACTGAAATTTCTAGGCGCTTAAAATGGTGTATTAAATAATGCATAGCTATTTTATTCCAGATGGTTTAATTAACTAATAAGACGCTACGTGATTGATAATTGACGAAATACAATTTACTTCTATCCATTTTGTGTAATTTTATAAATGACTAGTGTTCATATCACGTGTTAAAAGCGATAAGATAAGATAGACACTTACGGTTTCTAATCTAATTTAATAACGGAGTGGTTAAGAGGTCTTACCTTCACGCGTGTTAGGTTAGGATATTTATATTGTGGTAAAAATGTTTGTATTTCTTCCTAAATCTAGGCTGATCAAAAACCCAGCGAACTAGCGGTCTTATGGTTGTCGTAAATTTATTTTGAGAGAAAGAGTCTTGTAAATAGTGATCCCGTTTAGAGTGGAGAATGATGGTGAAGGCTCAGTGATAGAAAGGGTTAGAAAGTAAATAGTTGTTTCACAGAGTGCTGGGGAGAGTAAGGACAGACCTTTTTACGACAATCTGTTTCTCTCAATCTACTCCTTAAACTCTCCTGGCTAAAGAATTATTTGCCAGTTTCCAAACACACATGCGCTCACACCAATTTGGTGCTTCAAACACACGGACGTTACGTGAATACAGACTATATTAAACAGATATGGGTAAATTGGGCTTGGGTATTCCAACACAGTACTAAATAAGTTTTACGTGTTTATTTATCATTAAAAAATCAGTCACGACATGTATCATTTGTTTACAAGCAAAATGTCATAGGTACAGAAAAATACAAATAACAAGGTGGGGAGGGGTTTATGAAGAGTGGTATCCACTACACCCTTCCCTCTTGAAAATAGACAGATAAACCCAATCCAAAGATAGGTAATTATTAGAAAAATAGATGATGTAACCCAACAGTAAATTTAATTACTCTGAAAAGAGGTGTTACAATATTATGTATGGGTAGAAGAAAAACTCCTGTTATTTCTCAATTGTTCTTCCCTTTACTAAGCAAATGAAGGGGGGGGGGGGGGGGAAAAAAAGTTAACAAAAAAATCCCACTTAAAGGAACAATGTAGGGAATACAGTAACAGTATTTACCAGGAAGGTAAATTAGCAAATAGTTTGCAACAATAAATCTCCTGTCATTCATGCACGCTCTTGATGGCCATCACACATTTGTTCACACACACTTACCGATCGTAGAACCTGGCACTCCATAGAAATACAAAAAAAAATCAATTAAACAATCGTCGAAGGTCTTCTGTGTCCAGCCCCAGATTATCAGGTTTATGTGTTAGTACGGTCCCGAAATCGCTGGAAGGTGAAGCTGATTGTTCTGGTTTTTTGTTATGTTAAAGGAAAAGTTCTACTGGATGGCACAGTCTTAGATTCAGGTGGTGAATATGGTATGGTCTCATTGATTTTGCCGCTGGTGGTAAAAAATCCTTAAGGCGTGATGATAACAACTGACTGGTAAGGGATGGTTTACTTCGAGGGTTTTAAAATCCAGTGAAGAAAATATGCACAGTCAGTGTTCGGAAGATTTCTATTTTCTTTCGTAATAGAGCAGTAAAGTAATGCAAATAAGCTCTGGCAATGTTCTTCTCCAGTTAAATCTTAATTTAATTGATGAGGTGATAAATTGTACTTGGGGGGCTTTATTTCTGGTAACGTTATGTAGCGGAATCACAACAGGATCGCCACAAGATTAAAATTTAAACCACAGTCTCGTCAAATTCTGGAGGTTTTTTAAGAACTGAGTCTGCAGGACTCTGATACAATGTTTATGCTTTGCTTTGCTGGGATGCAAAGGTTAGGATCACACTATATGAAAGATAGAAAACATGTAATTCATACCGAAAATCAAATAACATTCTAAAGCGCGATAAATTTACCGTTAAAACTATTATATACACTCGCGTATTTAATTATGTATTTAAGAAAACACTTCGCGAGTTTAATGATTAAAACACACATATATACGAGTATCTAGAACTTAACTCAATTAGTTAGTTAAAAATTCCTTCGCGACTTTAAAAGTTAATTTAAGCATTTTAAGCATCTATTATTTTTGGAAATACTATAATAGATATATCATTAAATTTTCAACTGGAAACTTTTGAGATAGGTTTAATTTAATAGATTTAAATCAACACAAAATCCAGTGAAATGAAATGAATGAACTAGACCACTGATCACTAGAAACTACTATATATTATACCGTTTAGCACAGAATAACTACACTCCAATATAGCCAAGAGTCCAGAGGGAATTCTAGCAGGATTTAACTATAAGCTAGTGAATTTTAAAATGTCTGGCAACGAGTGATAGAATGGCATTCTACAAGGTCTCCATATATATGAAATGGAATGAAAGATTGGGGGGACATGTTAGAATCTAACACCTTTCTTGAACTTTAGGTAAAATCGAGATTCTAGCAGCCCACTCCTCGTCCGGTTATCCAATTCTGTGGTCGCTTCGTCTTGCCCGTTCGTTCCGTATTTCGAGCGGTTTTCTGGTTGACACAGAGATGTGAAATTCCTGCAAGAGACTAGCGTGGTTCGCTCTTAGATCCCTCAGTGTCTTTGATTTCATGCCGCTTCCTTCGTTTGATTTAGGCAACGCCTTTAAGGCAGGCGTACTGACCAAGGTAAGGAAAATAACTGCTCTTGATTGCTCTGGAGATAGACGTGGGCGTGGTTTAGCCTCTCCTTAAATCAATGCGATTCTCTGAATGCACGGAAGATAGCAGTCTACATATTAAGTAGCCAACGTGTTGACAATCTACGTGGAAAGGTTGCATGCTAATGAGTCCACGTTTTTCTGTTGTGCATTTCTAATGAGCCCAGGTGGAGGAATTCCCGTTTGACGAAAAGTTACAACAATAATCGGGGGCACTGATGCTACGAGGTATCTACCATATCATCTAACTTCAGGGTCAGCTGAGTTTCATCGTCCGTCACAATGGTCTTATAATCTTATAAGCATCCAGGGATATTATAATATTGTTGAGTCTTCGTGTTGTGACCTGTGCGGTCCATTTTCTTCATTCATGAGAGAGACCAAACTAGAAACAATAATTGTAATATTAACTGGACCTGAAAATTACCAGATTTTTATTTACATTAATCTCATCAGCCAGCTGTGGCAAAATATATATATTTATCTGACATATGACAGTGGTTTTTTTATGGGGATTATACTCAAGAGAACTTACTGTTCAGACTCGGCCATCAACTCAGAGTACAGCCGATAATTGTTATCATTAACATTTTCATAACGTAACAGAGTGTCTCAGCAACCATAGGCTAGACAACACTGGAACCATATATATTTTTGTCTATTACGGTGACCATCACTACTAAGACTTATTCCAACCAACTAAACGCAGTGATACCGGAATTATCCAGGAACAATAATTAATGCACCAACTTCAGCGACTACCTTATTTAAGCAGTCAGCACCAAGGATAGTCTGGGGCTGGATTTGGCAAATAATCTGACACTGTAGAGTCAGAGTACTTATTAGTGTTTGTGTCCAAGGAATACCTGCGACAACTATTGGGTAAGCGAATATGAGTGTGGCCACAGTATGACTGGATGAATGAACAGAAAGAGAGAAACATATTTTCCTTTTGTCACCACCATCATACAAATCTTTTTTTTTTCTCACTAACCTGAGTATTTACGGGATAGTTTAATTAGGAACTGGTTCTTTTCCCTTACTGACTATTCCATACCTTATTGTTAAATTTTGATCTTTGGGGTTAATTAACCTCTGTTGGGATCTTCTTTTCTTTTCCTTTACAAGAGGGGAGTACCTATTGGGTTAATTTCATTTGTCTGTAAACCATGCTTTATTGATGTATATGCTTGATGTTGTGAATTTCTAGTGATAATAAACTTAATAAACCTTAAGTTATCGTGTTGGTCAACCCCTGCCCATATCTGTTATCCATAGTTTGTTTTCACGTTTGTGCGTATTTGTAACAGAAATGTGTGTAAGTGGGTGCAGTGTAACTTGTATTTTGTATAAGGAGAGAAAGTGCGTCTGATTTAAATATAGTCGTAAAGATAGGCTGGATTAGAGAAATTACTCACTCCAGAGACTGATCTTTCTCTTACACTATCCCCCTCGTGAGAAAAAAACTATTTCTTACACCTTACTCTCACATAATTACCACTATCACCTCTGCTCGGACAGGACCTTAAATATCTGAGACTTATCTTATAAAAATTACGACAACATCTCCCCCAGATAACAATGGTCCAAACAACAAATTGGCATCTCTCCCAGATAACAATGGTACATACAACAAACTGACATCTCTCCTAGACAATAATGGTATGTGCAACAAACTGACATCTCTCCCAGATAACAATGGTACATACAACAAACTGACATCTCTCCCAGATAACAAAGGTACATACAATAAACTGAAATCTCCCAGATAACAATGGTGCATGCAACAAATTGACATCTCCTAGATAAGTAACAGTACAAGCAGTGCATTGGCAACTCCTGGATAAAATGACACAGGTAACTAAATAAAGCAACCAAAAATGTTTACCTGGTTGGCAGATGGAAGGCACTCTAAGATACTGAGCATGAGTTTGGCACTGCCCTCAGGATCACAAGGTAAACGTACACTCAGGGCATCTAACAACATCTGGTACAGGGCATTGGTGAACAGGGGCTCTGGTAGCTCTCTTAAGAAATCCTTCAGCACGCCTGGAAAAAAAAGGAAACAGTACGTTCAAATAATGAATATATAATTTTTTTTGCTTATATTTTCAAATTCTGATCAAGAACTTCAAACTTCACAACTGTTTATTATAAATAAAACTTTATCACTAAATGGAACTTTACCAATGAAACTTCACAGTTGTTTGTTATAAATGAAACTTCACAGTTGTTAGTAATAAATAAAACTTCACAGTTGTTTGTTATAAATGAAACTTCACAGTTGTTTATTATAAATGAAACTTCACAGCTGTTTGTAATAAATAAAACTTCACAGTTGTTTGTAATAAATAAAACTTCACAGTTGTTTGTTATAAATAAAACTTAAAAGTTGTGTGTTATAAACAAAATGTCACAGTTGTTTGTTATAAATAAAATGTCACAGTTGTTTGATATAAATAAAACTTCACAACAATTTGTTATAAATAATACATCACATTTGTTTGTTATAAATAAAAATTTACAGTTGTTTGTTATAAATAAAAATTCACAGTTGTTTGTTATAAACAAAATGTCACAGCTGTTTGTTATAAACAAAATGTCACAGTTGTTGGTTATAAATAAAACCTCACAGTTGTTTGTTATAAATAAAAATTCACAGTTGTTTGTTATAAACAAAATGTCACAGCTGTTTGTTATAAACAAAATGTCACAGTTGTTTGTTATAAATAAAACTTAACAACTGTTTATTATAAATAAAATATCACAGTTGTTTGTTATAAATAAAATGTCACAGTTGTTTGTTATAAACAAAATTTCACAGTTCTTTGTTATAAACAAAATGTCACAGTTCTTTGCTATAAATAAAATGTCACAGTTGTCTGTTATAAATAAAACTTCCCAGTTCTTTGTTATAAATAAAACTTCACAACCATTTGTTGTAAATAAGATTTCACAGCTGTTTGTTATAAATAAAACATCTTATTTGTTTTTTATAAATAAAACGTTAGTTGTTTGTTATAAATAAAAATTCACAGTTGTTTGTTACAAGCAAAATGTCACAGTTGTTTGTTATAAACAAAGAGTCACAGTTGTTTGTTATAAATAAAACTTTGCAACTGTTTGTTATAAATAAACAGTTACAGTTGTTTGTTATAAATAAAACTTTTCAACTGTTTGTTATATACAAAATGTCACAGTACTTCGTTATAAATAAAACTTTACAACTGTTTGTTACAGATAAAATGTCACAGTTGTTTGCTTTAAATAAAATTTAACAACTGTTTGTCATAAATAAAATATCACAGTTGTTTTTTATAAATAAAATGTCACATTTGTTTGTTATAAATAAAACTTTAAAACTGTTTGTTATAAACAAAATGTCACAGTACTTTGTTATAAACAAAATGTCACAGTTCTTTGTTATAAATAAAATGTCACAGTTGTTTCATTCATAACCCTCCACTCCCAAAGGAGCATAGGCCTTCAACAAACACATGCCAAGTCCTCCTGTCACGTGCCATCATCTCAAGTTCTTTCCACGTTTTCCTCATCATTTTCACCTCTGTTTCCAGCTCTCTTCTCCATGTGCTTCTTGGTCTACCTCTGCCTCTCTTGCCCTGGGGGTTCCAGAACAAGGACTTCCTTGTAATGCTATCAGCAAGTTTCCTCAGTGTGTCCTATCCATCGCTGTCGTCTTCTTCTCATCTCTTGTTCCACCGGCACTTGTCTTGTTTTTGTCCTCAGTTCCACGTTGGTAACCTTGTCATACCATTTTAATCCCTCTATTCTACGCAAGCAACTATTTATGAAAGTCTGTAGCTTTTTTGTTGTTGTCTTTGTTGTTCTCCATGTCTCAGAGCCATACAATAGGACTGACTTCACATTTGAGTTGAAGATTCTTATTTTCGTGTTGGATCCGATTTCTCTTGATCTCCATATGTTTCCCAATGCTATGAAAGCGCCTCTTGCTTTTTGTATTCTTATTTTGATATCACTGTCTGTCCCTCCAACTTTGTCTATATTGCTGCCAAGATATGTGTACGATTCTACATCTTGTATTGGTGTTTCTTCAAGTTCAACCCTGTTATCATTACCTGCATTTATTCTCATTATTTTGTCTTTTCCCTGTGTATTTTCAGACCCAATTGCTGTGACCTCTCATCGAGTGTTTTCAATTTGTCCTGCATCTGATTACGGTTATGGGACAGAAGAGCCAAGTCATCAGCAAAATCCAGATCATCCAACTGCTTAGTCAGAGTCCACAGGATTCCATTTCTGTTGTGTGTTGTCGATGATCTCATAACCCAGTCTATTGCTAGTAAGAAAAGAAATGGAGACAAGAGGCATCCCTGTCGCACTCCTGTTCTCATCCATAACGGTTCTGTAAGCTGTCCTTCGTGAAGAACTCTGCATGTCATGTCTTCATATGTTTCCTTTCTTAAATTAATGATCTTCAGGGGAACTCCATAATGCCTCATCAATTTCCAAAGTGATTCTCTGTCTACACTGTCAAATGCCTTTTCGTAGTCCACAAATCCGATGTATAGTGGTGAATTCCATTCCAGACTTTGTTCAACTATTATTCTCAAAGTGGCAATCTGGTTTGTACATGATCTGTTTTGTCGAAAACCTGCTTGTTCATCTCTCAGTTTCTTGTCTATGGACTCTTTTAATCTCTCCAGGATAATCCTGTTTAATACTTTTCCTGGCACTGATAGTAACATTATTCCTCTATAATTTGTGCACTCTTGTAAATTTCCCTTCTTAGGCAACTTAACCAGATATCCTTCCTTCCATTCTGCTGGTATCTCTTCCTATTCCCAGACCTTACCAAGTAATTTATATAACATCTCTGTAGCCGTGTCGATATCTGCTTTGATGGCCTCTGCTGGAATGCCATCAGGTCCAGATGCTTTTCCATCTCTTAGAAGCTTTATGGCTTTCTTTATTTCTTCCTTCGTTGATCTTTCACCGTTAATTTGTAGCTCTTCTTCTGCTGGCTGGATGTCCGGGGGGGTTGTGGAGCTGGTCTATTGAGAAGGTCCTCAAAATATTCTGTCCACCTCTTCATTTGCTCTTGTATATTGCTGAGCAGTTTTCCATTCTTGTCTTTTATGAGGCAACTTGTTTGCTTGTATTTCCCTGTTAGCTTCTTTGTGCTGCCATACAGTTCTCTCATATTTCCTTTGGCTGCAGCATCTTCTGCCTCTCTTGCCAACTCCTCAATATACTTCCTCTTGTCTCTTTTGATACTTCTTTTTACTTCTTTGTTTGCTTCTGTGTATACTTCTTGAGCCTTGGCTTTGGAACTTCTGGATTTGCTTGTGTTTAAATCTGCTTTCTTGTTTTTTCTGTCTTCTATCTTATTAATGGTTTCTGTTGTTATCCATGCTTTTTGTTGTCGTTCCCTTTTCCCCAGTATTTCTTTACATGTCTCATTCCATACAGTTTTGACCTGCTGCCAATAGTCTTCTGTATTCTCTACATCTTCCAGCTGTTGGAGCACTTGGAATTTGTTGGATACTGTGACCGCAAATTTGTCTCTTGTTTCTTGATTTCTTAGATGTCCTACATTAAATTGTTGTCTATAATTTTGCATTGTTGCATATCTCTTGGTTTCATCTTTACTTTGGCTATCAGAAGGTGGTGATCTGATGCCACATCTGCTCCTCTATATACCTTTACATCCTGCAATGATGATCTAAACTTCTTGTTTATGCATATATGATCAATCTCATTTTCTGTTCTATGGTCTGGTGATATCCATGTTGCCTTGTGTATTCTCTTATGTGGAAACATGCTTCCTCCTATAGCCAGTTGATTTGAAGCACAGAAGTTTGAGAATAGTTCCCCATTTTCATTCATTATTCCTAGCCCATGTTTTCCAATGATTTCTTCAAATCCGGTGTTGACTGTACCTATCTTTGCATTCATGTCACCCATCAAAATTGTGATGTCTCCTCTTTTTACTTTATCCATAATTTCATGTAGTCTAGTATAAAATGCTTCTTTCACAGACTCTTCTTTGTCATTAGTTGGTGCATAACACTGGATGACATTTACACTTATTTTCTTTTTAGCTGTTTTAAAAGTAGCTGTTATTATTCTGGGTCCAACAGCTTCCCATTCAATGAGTGCTTTCTATACTTCTTTAGATAACATAAGAGCTACCCCTTCACTGTGATGTGAACTTTCGTCTTCATGTCCTGAGGACAGCAGCAATTCACCTGTGATGAGTTTCTTCCTGTCTACCCCCTTCCACTTTGTTTCACACATTCCCAGAACCTCGATTTTATATTCCCTCATTTCTGCTGCTACTTGTGCCACTTTCCCTTGTTCGTTTAATGTCCGAACATTCCAGGTTCTGGAAGTTCTCCTAGAAGAAAGAAGGTTAGTCAGTAACACAGACTCCTTTCGGCTTTCTCTGTGTTGCATCATACGCCTCCCTGCGAGAGGACCTTCCCCTGTCTTGGATGGCTGTGTTTTATTTTCCTTAACTGACTTGTCCATGTTTGTTGAAGTTTTTTGTGGTTTAAATTTTTTTACAGGATGGGGTAACCAGCCCCATGCCCAACCCTCCTTAATCGCTTTCTACGACATGCATGGCAGGAAACAGTGTTACTATTCTTTGCTCCCCTTTCGGGCCCCGGTAACACACGGGTAGTTGTAGGGGTCCAAATGGGGCAGTGATGCGCAATACAAGACTCAACATGTCTCTTAGCCTCTCCTGCCCAAGTCTACCTCACCTACTCGTGGTGGACCCCGTTATACCCAGTAATCTTGCCGAAGGTTGGGTATCAACCCCAGCGGGAGGCAAGATGGGACAGCAAACGAGGTAAAGGCAAAATCAAATCCCCCAGCCAGAGGGGGAGGCATGAGCACACTCTGCCTTAAGAAACAGGTGCTGAAGTCAGATGTACCAGGCCAGGAGGCGCACCAGCAACCATGGTACCATGCAACCCGCTTTGGTTTAATATGTCTACACAACAGATGTCAAAAAATTATCGTTATGGTGCTCGCCCTGTGAAGTCCCTCCAGGCAGGAGCAGTGCCGGATTCTGAGCCTCGACAGAATCCACCCTCAGCTACTGGAGGTCTCCTTAGTCCGCCAAATGGAGCCAGGAGGCGGAAGGAGAAAGTAACTGGCCAACCAGATAAGACGACGGCCCCTCTGAATGTCATGCATTGGAATGCAGAGGGAGTCAACAACAAAAAGACTGAACTAGAGAATACCCTATTTCGGAAAGAAATTAGCATATGCTGCATACAAGAAACCCACCTACAGGAAGGAAAACATTTTAAGATACGGGGCTATCAATGCTTCAGAGTTGACAGAAAAGATCGGAAGAAGGGTGGCATACTAACACTGATAAGGAATAACCTCAACGCTATAGAATCCAAGACATATAAAGAAGGTGCAGAATACCAAGTAATCCATCTAAAACATAACACTCTGGAACTGGATCTCCTAAACTTCTACTGCCCCAATGACATACCACTGAACATGACTAGCATAGATGTCCCCATTGGCAACTTCATAGCGGTGGGAGACTTCAACAGCCATTCCCAAAGCTGGGGATACAACCAGCTAGATAGAAGGGGCGAAGAGATAGAAAACTGGCAAGACGACAATAACCTAACCCTTCTAAACAACCCTAATGATCCTCCAACCTTTTACTCCAGAAGATGGCATAGCACCTCTACTCCAGACCTGGCATTCTGCACACCTGATTTGGCTGGGATAGTGGAAAGGGAAATAGGAGAACAACTCGGTGGAAGTGATCATCGTCCTGTATTCATCAAAATTAATAGAACAATTAATACAAGTCCAAGTCAGCCAAGATGGAATTATAAAAAAAGCAAATTGGTCCATTTATCAACACAGAGCAAATCTGCTTACAAAAGATATTAAGGTACTAGACAGAGACATTAACAGAGTCATCTGGGATTTTAATAATGGAGTACTCAAGGCAGCAAAGGAGACAATACCGAGAGGAGCGAGGAAGAACTATGTACCATATTGGTCCAACACACTACAAAACCTACATGAAGATATGAATGAAGCAAGGCACACTGCAGAGGTACAACCATCCCAACAGAACCATATCATGCTACAAAAGGCAAAAGCAAAATTCATTAAAGGAAAGCTAGAAGCCCAGAGGAGAAGCTGGAGGGAAAAAACATATAAACTAAACCTTGAAAAGGAAGGGAGAAAGTTGTGGAAACTCACTAAACAATTGAATGACGATAACAATTCTCAACGACAAACCATTACACTAGACGATGCAGGGAAACTATATACCGGCAAACAAGCAGCAGACATATTTGCGGAATCCTACAGAAATGAAAGTAACATCTCCGTCAATTAACGCAGACAACGAGACATTCGTCAAGAAATAATCCACACTAGAACTAGTGGAAACAGTCCGGACGTTATGTCCAAACCTTTCAATATGGACGAGTTAAAAACAGCCGTGTGGAAACTTAAAGACAGGAAATCACCAGGCCCGGATGGTATAACCAACGAAATGCTAAAACACCTAGGATATACAGCAATGAGCAAACTGTTGCAAATATACAACTACAGTTGGATGACAGGCAGTGTGCCACAGATATGGAGAGAGGCGCTCATGTGTCCCATCATAAAGAAAGGAAAAGACAACAGGAAGGCCACCAGCTACAGACCAATAAGCCTAACAAGCTGTGTATGTAAGACAATGGAGAGGATGATCAACAGAAGATTGAAATGGTACTTGGAATCCGAGAAAATTTTAGTGCCAGAACAAGCAGGGTTTAGAGAGTGCAGCAGCACAGAAGACCAAATCACATACCTGTCACAGATCGTTGAAGATGCCTTCCAAGAAAAGAGAAAAGTCTTTACCCTATGGATAGATCTCCAAAAAGCTTTTGACAAAGTATGGAAAGACGGGTTAATAGTAAAACTGCAAAGGAACGGAATCAAGGGTAATATGAGAAAATGGATCCAGTCGTTCCTACACAATCGGAAAGCAAGAGTCACTATGGAAGGTCACAACAGCAAGAAAATCCTCCTAAAACATGGAGTTCCTCAAGGCTCAGTATTGTCTCCCACCCTGTTCCTTGTATTCATCAATGACCTCATCCACGATCTGCCACAAGGTGTGAGAGCTGCCCTATACGCTGACGACTTGGTGGTGTGGTGTGTAGAAGAACATCTAACTATCGCTAATAAGCGAATACAAAGGGCAGCAGACAACATAGCAGCATGGGCAGAAAAATGGATGGTGCAGATCAACGCTGAAAAATCATCAACAACACTTTTCACGCTCTCCAACAAAGACAAAGCAGGAGAGATACGACTTGGAAATATACATGTCCAAACAGATGAGGAACCGGTGTACTTGGGCATTACATTAGATAAGAGAATGACATGGAGGCACCACATCGAGAGAACAGAGGCTAAAGCGAGAAAAAAACTTTCCATACTGAGGAAAATAGCTGGATCAAGTTGGGGAGCTAACGAAACAACACTAAAGAAAGTGTATACAGGTGCAATAAGACCTATATTAGAGTACGGATCAGCAGCATGGTCTACAGCAGCCAAATCACACCTACAAGCCTTAGATAAAGTACAAAATCAAGCGCTTCGGTTGATCACGGGTGCCATGAAGACCACACCAATAAATGAAATGGAAAAAATCACAGGCATTCCACCTTTATTATACAGACGAGACACTAAGACCCTGATCCAAGCAGAAAAGTACAAGAACATGCCCGCACATCCAATGAAAACTAGATTTGGAGATTTAGCCAGTGGGAGGTTGAAGAGAAGCAGTTTTGTGCATCGGTCCAAAAAACTAATTAGAACATACAAGGATGAACTACCAGACATCACTAAGGAAATAACTCCCACACTCCTCCCAACCCCATGGGAACAACATCAAAATTTCAGTATTAAGACCTCCATAACTACCACCTGCCCCATGGGAGAGCTAAATACTCTCCAAAGGAAAATAGCAGCATGTGACATGATTGAAGAACTATACCCCAGAGAAGCATGGATCCAAGTATATACTGATGGATCTGCAACCAGAGCAGTGAAGAACGGAGGCGCAGGAGTTTATGTGGTCTATCCAGACAAAGAAAATGAATCCACCTGTTCACCTACTGGAATATTCTGTTCAAACTATGCTGCTGAAGTACAGGCCATAAGCATTGCTGCAGGAATAATAAATAACACAATAAGCCAATGTCAGCAGGTTGTATTCCTTACCGATGCAATGTCAGTTCTGCAAGCCCTCAACAGTGATAAACTGCCAGAATTAAACAAAGTCCTATGCGAAGTAAATATCAAAAGAAGGGTAGTGCTACAGTGGATACCATCACACTGTGGCATACCAGGAAATGAGAGAGCAGATATGTTAGCAAAAGAGGGAGCAACACAGGAACAAAAAGAACAAACAATCACATTCCAGGAAAAGAAGACCCTTATCAAGGCCATCAGGAAAATTGATCAACAAAGAGACAACTATCAATATCTTGATCGAGCAAAACAGGTGATCCTGTTCCGTATGAGAACAGGACACAACAGACTGAACAGTCACTTATACAGACTGAGATTGGTCCCATCACCCCTATGTACCTGTGGACAGGCAGCACAGACAGCCGAACACATCCTGCAAGACTGCCACATGCTTAGTCAATTGCGAACTGAACATTGGCCCACAGAGACGCACATCCACACAAAGCTGTTTGGGAGTCTTGAAGAACTTTCAACCACAGCAACATACATCCAGAAAACCGGACTTCTTGTGTAGACATTTCTAAACAACAGCGAACGAGAAGAAGAAGAAGACGGGTAGTTGTTTGGTATAAACGAAATGCCACAGTTGTTTGTTATTAATAAATGCCACAGCTGTTTGTTATAAATAAAACTTCACAGTTGTTTGTTATAAATAAAACTTCACAGTTGTTTGTTATAAATAAAACTTTGCAACTGTTTGTTATAAACCAAATGTCACAGTTGTTTGTTATAAATAAAACTTTACAACTGTTTGTTATAAATAAGATGTCACAATTGTTTGTTATAAACTAAATGTCACAGTTGCGTGTTATAAATGAAACTTTACAACTGTTTGTTATAAATAATACTTCACAGCTGTTTGTTATAAATAAAACGTCACATTTGTTTGTTATAAATAAAACTTTACAGTTGTTTGTTATAAATAAAACTTCACAGTTCTTTGTTATACATAAGACTTCACCACCATTTGTTATAAATGATACTTCGCAATTGTTTATTATAAATAAAACTTCACAGTAGTTTGTTATAAATAAAACTTCACCACCGTTTGTTAGAAATAAAACATCACCGTTGTTTGTTATTAATAAAACATTACAACTGTTTGCTATAAATAATACTTCACAGTTGTTTGTTATAAATAATGCTTCACATTTTTAAATATACCAGTAAATATAATTTCACCACTTCTTGCTATAAATAAAACTTTACTCCAGTCTATTACAATTACATTTTTTTACATGTTTGTTTTGTAATTCTTGAACTGACCTGGCCACTTCGCGAAATTCCGACCGAAACTAAATCAGAATTGGAATGTTTCTCCCTGCTCGCATCAAGAAAGAAGGGTCTATCGTTTCTATTTCTGATCAGGTCCAGAACAGCGTTGTGAGCGGATCTTTGATCATGTACTGCGAGAGGTTGACTGGTTTCAACTAGCCTTTACAGTTGGTCAATGTTGCAGTTATTTCCCCACAAAATGTCTCTATCAACTGTCTCAGAGCCAGTTCGCGAAGGCTCTTCTAGGCTATGTGTGGATGACTACATTTTTTTTTTCAACCTGAACATTTCTATGGTCAGTGTACCACAGCAATGGCCACGGTGTTAATTGTATTATTAATGTTGTTTATGCTAAATAGATTTACTCCAGAAATCTATTGGTTCTCAAAGTCAAATATATAAATCAAAGTCCAAAAAGATATGAGAAGGAATTCAAACGGTCCTGTTTATACTTGTGTGTTATTTAATGAGTTAATTTGTGACACGATCCATTAAGATATTCCAATTATCCCTGATAACATCTCAATTCCAATGCCTTTATCTCTATTTCCAAGTTTGTGGTCATTTTTACTTACCTTAAAGCTGCCGTTGTTTGTGTGGTTCTTTGTAGTATTTATGTTTTAATTTTTCGTCTGCTAACGCTGCTCCTACGAACTTAATTTGGGACACAACATCTAATCTGGTATGATGCCAGTAACTCACCCGCTAAAATATGGTGGGCAATAATTCTGTGTGTGCGCTTTCTGCTGCATGCCATGATGAAGGCACACAATTCTCCTGTTGTGATTTCATACATTTCCATGTTGCCGAAGAAGTACGGAAACAGTGTGGCACGAAATCACAGAAGCTTCATCTTTGATGAGCAATTAAGCATTACTGCCTAAATATATAAATATATGATGGAGGAATTTATTCATATTTACCCGCACCACTTAACACAGATGGAGACATTTCTGAAATTCTGTTACCAAAAAGCAACAGAGGCAACAATATTTCTTAAAAACAAAAAAAAACCATCCCGAGCGATGAAGCATATTTGGAAGAAATGCGCACAGTTTCAACAGGCGCACAATTAAGCTCCCCGGCCGTAACGCGACATGAAAAGATTGCAATTTTTTAATGCGAAAAGATGGAACTAACGTTACCAATAAAGCAATTTGTATGGTTAATTATATTTTGCAAGTATATTTTCAACAGTACATACTATTGTAATAGTGTCCGGAAATCCATGTGCTCTTTATCTCAGTCATGTCTGTTTTAAATCCTCTTCTTCGTGTTTTATTTAGATTTCCTTGTCGGTTACCCGTTATTACTTTGGTTTTCTTGACACTGAACTCAATGTCGTATATTTGGACAGATGCGAGTAAATGACTCGGCGTGTGGTTTTCTTGACACTGAACTCAATGTCGTATATTTGGACAGATGCGAGTAAATGACTCGGCGTGTGGTTTTCTTGACACTGAACTCAATGTCGTATATTTGGACAGATGCGAGTAAATGACTCGGCGTGTGGTTTTCTTGACACTGAACTCAATGTCGTATATTTGGACAGATGCGAGTAAATGGCTCGGCGTGTGGTTTTCTTGACACTGAACTCAATGTCGTATTTTGGACAGATGCGAGTAAATGGCTCGGCGTGTGGTTTTCTTGACACTGAACTCAATGTCGTATATTTGGACACACGCGAGTAAATGACTCGGCGTGTGGTTTTCAGGGACGTGGGGCAATAACATTTTTTTATTGACCCCTTCCAGCTCCCCTCCGGCGCCGACAACTACTGCTCCAGCACCGCTCCATGCACTGACTCAGTTTTTTTTCTTCAAACTTTTAAGTTTAGGAAAGGAATTCTACAACTTTAAAAAAGAAACTTTATTTATTCCACATTTCTCAAACCATTTAAATGTCACTTGACCTACAATCATTCCATTATTATTATTCATAATTCATTTTGAAGACAAAAATGACTTCAATCTTTCACAGCCTGCAACTTGCAGCCACTATTTCTGTACCTCTCTGCTTTATATGATGAGCTTGCCAGCCACATACACTACCTCGTATGACACACCGCCTCCTACGACATGCATGAAGAAGCAGAAGGGTTATTCCATCTTTATATACGTTGTCCACATATGACGTCACACAAATGTTGCCATTTTTAACTCCCCTCTCCATTTCCCTCTGGTCACATTTCGTCATAAAAACCCACAATTCCTCCTCTTATGTGACGTCACAACTACCTTAAACACCCCGCCCCCCACCTTCCCATTTTTTTGTACTACTGAAAAGACAGATTATAATCAAATGTAAATTAGTTAATTAGTACAGGCAAAATTACAATCTTTCAAGTAATAACAAAATAAAAATAAAAATATTTTAAACACAGGCTTTTAATGCATTAAAAAGCCACAAATAATTTTTCAAGGAGTTCATAGCTTGCAGTCAAAAAATGTAACATCAAAATGACAAAAAGCGTTAGGCGCTTAAGCGCTTATCATATATTTTATCCATAAGTGTCTAATGAAGAATAAAGCAGAAGTTAATTTCATGCAGAATCAGCGCCCCATGCGTTTTGTTAATTTGATGTTACATTTTTTGACTGCAAACTTCTTGAAAAAATATTTGTGGCTTTTTAGTGCATTAAAAGCCTTTATTTAAAAATAATTAATATTTTTTTTATTTTCTTATTTTTAGTGTTTTTTTGTTTGTTTTTTTTTTTTAAATTTAAGTCAAATGTAGTCGATCCGCTAATGACATCATCAGTTTTCGATAAACGAGTCCAGAGCACAGGAGGCGGATTTCATTATTCAGTATATTACACGGAAAGGTAATATTTTTTTCTTTTCTTTTTTTTAAAATTTTGATGAGTTGTAAATTACATTTTTAAAATGTATTTGTCAGTTGTGTGTATGTCTGTGTGTCTGTGCACGCGCGTGCGATAGTGTGTGTGTGTGGAGGTGAGTTTCAACATTTCTCTCAAGAGAGAAATCTTGTTGGAAAGAATACACCTAGATTATTTGCAGTTATCCCCCATTTCCGTGTTGATACAATTAAAAAAAATGATTATTAATTTTAATTTTATTCATTTTATTATTTTTACGACTGATTATTGTACTGTCATCGGGGATACACAACTATGCAAGGTTTCAGAGCTATTGCACATCTGGAAGTGATCGAAAAATCGATTGCAAGATTTGAAGGCGAAACGAAAGTGACATACAAGGCAAGTTAAAGAAAAGCGTGTAAAATAGAGTTTCATTAATCAGGCGTTTCCAATAACTGCTTTGCTAGTCAAATGTTGCTGAATTTATTTAACATGTCGCTCAATGTGGCTTAATTTAATTTCAAACAATAAAATATAAATTAAATGTAAAGTAAAAACATGGATAACTTCAGTTCTGGCCTAAATTAAAGCTTCCTGAAATAATGTTAAACGTGAGAGCAAAGCCACAAAAATTCAAGAGCTTAAAAACTGACGTTGTAATCAATGAATGATTTCTCTTCGTTATCATTATCTTACGGCATAGTAAAACCCTCCTTAACTGACGAACTTGAAATCAATTATCTTCCAGATCAACATCGTTTATAGGAAAGGTGTTATTACATTATATTTTCAAAATGTATATTAACCACATACACACACATAACCAAACAAACAAACAATTAAAAACAGTTAAAGGTTGTAACAATTGCCGGCATTTTACCTGAGATTATTCTATTAAAGAAGTCGACAATGAGAGTGTGGTTAACTATTGCGGATAAATGTAGATTTTGAGTACTCAGGTTTACACAATCTCAATCGTATTTGTTGTGTGACGTCACATTTTTGTATTTCCCCCTCTCCATATGACGTCACGTTTCCTCACAAAATGTATACCCCCCCCCCCCTTTTTTTTTTAAAACTGCGTGACGTCATATGTGAACGACCCCTGTTCACTATGACTTCAGGGGTCTATAAGCGGTAGGTCTAGTAACTATGTCAAATATCATTCCAAAACGAAGGAACCAAACAGACAAATGGGATTAAGCTTTGAAAAATTAAGGGGAAAAAAAAAGTAACGCACATCGAGAAATCACCAATATTACTACAGGTGCTACTTGGTGGATCAATGAACTAAAGAAGATAAATCCCGTTCAACCTCTGATGGGTTATAATTAGGATATATATTGTTTTCAATTCCAAGTAATATGAACAACTGCCGATATGAGAAATATATGACGTACGTCTTGGTTCAACAATGATCTAAAGAAGATATATAACGTACGTCTTGGTGGAACAATGAACTAGGGAAGATATATAACGTATGTCTTCGTGGAACAATGATCTAAAGAAGATATATAACGTATGTCTTGGTGGAACAATGAACTAGAGAAAATATATAACGTATGTCTTGGTGGAACAATTAACTAGAGAAGATAAATGACGTGCGTCTTGGTGGAACAATGAACTAGAGAAGATATATGACGTACGTCTTGGTGGAAAAATGATCTAAAGAAGATATATAACGTATGTTTTGGTGGAACAATGAACTAGAGAAGATATATAACATACGTCTTGGTGGAACAATGAACTAGAGAAGATATATGACGTACGTCTTGGTGGAACAATGAACTAGAGAAGATATATAACGTACGTCTTGGTGGAACAATGATCTAAAGAAGATATATAACGTACGTCTTGATGGAACAATGATCTAAAGAGGATATATAACATACGTCTTGGTGGAACAAAGAACTAAATAAGATATATGACGTATGACCTGGTGGAACAATGAACTAAATAAGATATATGACGTATAGTCAGGTGAAACAATGAACTAAAGAAGATATATGACGTATGGCCTGGTGGAACAAAGGAGCCGCGGTAGCATAGTGGTTAGTGCACTGGCTTCCTAGCGCAGTGGTCTATGGTTCGATCCCCAGATGAGGTGGGAATATTTTTAGGCCACAAACGGCTCCTGGGTCGACCCAGCCCCAAATGGGTACCAGAGCAACTCTGGGAAGGTTAAGGCGGCCGGCGTGATGCCGACCACATCACCCCTAGTGTGCCGACGGTCAAGATAATATGGGCCTAACACCATATTCCCAATATGCCTCAATGGGCGTGCAACGGGTTCCTTTACCTTTTTACCTTTACCTGGTGGAACAATGAACTAAAGAAGTTATAAAAGTACTGCTTGAAGATATATAGGGTATTGCTTGGTAGATTAATGAACTAAAGAAGATATAAGTTATCGCTTGGTAGAATAATGACCTAAAGAACAAAAATAAAATATCGCTTGGTAGAATAATGAACTAAAGAACATATATAATGTATCGCATGGTAGAATAATGATCTAAAGAACATATATAAGGTAATGAACTAAAGAAGACTTTTAGGGTATAACTTGGTAGAATAATGAACTAAAGAAGATATACGAGCTATAACTATTGCTTGGTAGAATAATGAACTAAAGAAGATATCAAAGGTATCGCTTGGTAGAATAATGAACTAAAGAAGATATACGAGCTATAACTATTGCTTGGTAGAATAATGAACTAAAGAAGATATATAAAGTATCACTTGGTAGAATAATAAACTAAAGAAGATATAAAAGGTATCGCTTGGTAGAATAATGAACTAAAGAAGATATACGAGCTATAACTATTGCTTGGTAGAATAATGAACTAAAGATGAAATATAAAGTATCGCTTGGTAGAATAATAAACTAAAGAAGATATAAAAGAATCGCTTGGTAGAATAATGAACTAAAGAAGATATATAAGTTATTGCTTGGTAGAATAATGAATGTACTGCCTGATAGAACAATGAACTAAAGAAGATATATATAAGGTACTGCTTGGTAGAATAATAAACTAAAGAAGATATATAAGGTACTGCTTGGTGGAACAATGAACTAAAGAAGATAAATGACGTCCGGCTTGGTGGAACAATGAACTAAAGAAGATAAATGACGTCCGGCTTGGTGGAACAATGAACTAAAGAAGATAAATGACGTCCGGCTTGGTGGATCAATGAGCTAAAGAAGATATATAACGTACGTCTTGGTGGAACTATGAACTAAAGAAGATATATGACATACATCTTGGTGGAACAATGTACTAAAGAAGATATTTGACGTACGGCCTGGAAGCACAGTGAACTAAAGAAGATATGTGACATGCGGCCTGGTGGAATAATGAAACTAAAGAAGATATATGACGTACAGCCTGGTGGAACAATGAACTAATTAAGATATAATACGTATCGCCGGGTGGAAGAATGAACTAAAGAAGATATATAAAGTATCGCCGGGTGGAACAATGAACCAAAGAAGAAACATGACGTACGTCTTGGTGGAACAGTGAACTAAAGAAGAAACACGACGAACGGCTTGGTGGACCAATGAACTAAATAAGATATATGACGTATCGCCGGGTGGACCAATGAACTAAAGAAGAAATATGACTTACGGCTTAGTGGAAAATGAACTAAAGAAGAAACATGATGTGCGGCTTGGTAGAACAATGAACTAAATAAGATATATGACGTATGGCCGGGTGGAACAATGAACTAATGAAGAAACATGACGTACGGCTTGGTGGAAAATGAACTAAAGAAGAAACATGACGAACGGCTTGGTGAAACAATGAACTAAATACGATATATGACGTATGGCCTGAACTAAAGAACATATATATTGTATTGCTTGGTAGAATAATGATCTAAAGAAGATATATAAGGTATCGCTTGGTAGAATAATGAACTAAAGAAGATATATAAGTTATCGCTTGGTAGAATAATGAACTAAATAAGATATATAAGTTATCGCTTGGTAGAATAATGAATGTACTGCCTGATAAAACAATTAACTAAAGAAGATATATAAGGTACTGCTATGTAGAATAATGAACTAAATAAGATGTATAAGGTACTGATTGGTAGAATAATGAACTAAAGAAGATACACAAGGTACTGCTTGGTAGAATAATGAACATAGAAGATATAGAAAGTACTGCTTGTTAGTACAATGAACTAAAGAAAATATGTAAGTTACTGCTTGGTAGAATAATGAAGTAAAGAAGCTATATAAGGTGCTGCTTGGTAGAATAATGAAGTAAAGAAGAGATACATAATGCACTGCCAGGTGGAACTGAAATAAAATAAAATAAATAAGGGTACTGCCCGGTGGACCTCTACACCTCACGGTAGAAGGGGAACGACTAAGTAAGTACTGCCCGGTGGAACACTGAAATATAAGAAGCAATAAGGGCACTCACAAATATAATTTTTTGTTTTAACCGCTATCCAAATAAAGAAAGAGAAAGAATAAATTATCAGTAAGGTTTTTGCCAGGAAGCTAATCGCTGTAATTGATTTAATTCTCTATAGTTGTATCGCAATTACAGCCCACCAGTGGTTAAACATGACATTTTGAATCCATTAATTTAAAAATAAAATCCTGAATCCTGGTATGTTGGTGATCGCAAAATCGCATTTCACTGATGATTGTTCCGCTCCTGCAATTTAATTGATGGCGGTATATGGCTCCCATAACTTATCACAATTACCATGAACACGTCTCCATTAATGCTTCGTAAGGAGCACAGCCACCACAACAGTTGTTGGCTCCACGTCAAGAAGCCTGCATCACGTGTTGCTGCAGTAGTGTGTTTGTAGCAATTAATTTTACATGATGTAGTTGCCAATGCCAATCTCACATCAGCTGTCTCTTGAAGTGATGAGAGCAAGAGAGCATTCTTGAAAAAAAAAAACATATATAACAAATTGGACTGTAAAATAGATGGTCTGATTATAACGGGACATATCAACTGAACAATGGAGCCGCGCTGGTGTAATGGTTACCACACTGCGCTAGCGATCAGGTGTTCAAGGTTCAAGCCCGGGCGCGAGCATTTGTAAGAGTGTCATCGACCCAGATTTTGACAGAATAACCTGAACGGCTCCTAAGATAAACCCTCTGTGGATGGGAAGGAGCGAAGCTCCTGACCGGGTTGGAAGGAAAGTCCACAGACTCCCCAGCCTCGCAATGACATTTCAGTGGGGTCAAAGGACTGAAAGCCCAAGAAATTATGACATCAGAAGCATTATAGGAACTTGTCGTAACACGGTCTATTCCTCTCTCCATCTTTGTCTCCCTTCCCTTCCTCTCTTCTTTATTCTCAGTAATTTTAATGTTACACTACGGTCTTTTCGGCGCTGTAGTCAGCGTTTCTCTTTCTCAGACATCACGGCGCTTACTAATGGTCAGTGAGCAAATATCGCAAATGCATTAACCACAGGTTATAACACATGGCCAAACGATATACCTTTGTTAAGATTATATCGCATGGGGTGTCTAAAACCAGCTGGTCTTAACACCCTACACACCTTTGTCTGAGGTCACCATTTCCACTCTTGTTCTATTTTGACCCTTTCCACTCTTATTCAGTTTTTCTATTCCTCCGTCGCCCTCTAATAATATATAAAAAAAAATGTTTGATATGTCTTTATTTTTTATTTAATATTTATCTATCTCCAACTCATTCTGTCCTCTTCTATCTCCAGTCCTCATAAATATTACGTTTGGGTAGTTTATTGTTCAATTTCGTTTTCTTAGTTTCTTAGTATGTACTGTTTACATCCGGAAGTGGCAGTCATTTCCTTTTCCGGGTATGCACGTCTGTTCGGCGACAAGCGTGTTAGGACTCAGCTGCCTTTAGGGAAGTACCCAGTTTTTATTTTTATATTTATTTAGATTCTTATGTGTCATATCTAGCCTTCACTTTCTTTCCTTTCCCTGACGACGGCCTTGTGGCCGCAACGTTGGCTATTTCCCTTGTCTTTTGTCCTCGTAAGACGAATCACCTTTTTTCGATTTTTTTTTCATACCCATCCATTAAAAGTATAAAGGCGTCTGAAAGTCTAGAAGCCTCAATCACTTCATTGTATCTTATTTGATGGACTTGACGGAAAACGCCACAGTGTCAAATTTGACTATAAAGGCAAGTTCCTGTGTCCGGAGTAACCATTAATTACAGCGCGATGAAGTTGATTGCCGGTCACGATTGCGTCACTACTAGCTCGGAGGCCAGGGGAGAGAATTTACGTGTGATTACGTCGGAATGCCCACCCCCCCCCCCCCCCACCCTCTCACTCTTCAGTAACGGTGAAAGACTAACGAACGATCTAGAACACGCGAGAAGACATCCACAAAAGCTAGAAGTTTAGATCCAAACGCCACCGCTTCCTTTTCACTCACATTTTTGCGAAACTCAAATTACACATGGCTGATACGTTCTTTTTAGGACGAGACACTGTGGAGAAATTCATCGAACTACTCAAGTTATTCAGATAAGTTGATATAATTTTGTATCTATCTTTAGTGTTAGCTTATTGCAGTTAGTTTTAGGTGACTAGGTAATTGTTAGCTATAAGTATTATTATAACTTAGGAATTATATTAAATACGCCACGTGGACTCACTTTTTGGAGATACGGCAGCCAGCTTGATAGACATAATAAAGATTAGTGGCGATTCCTTTTTAGTTTGATTTAAGTATTAGCTTACATTTAATATCAAGT
This sequence comes from Oreohelix idahoensis, assembly GCA_024509875.1. Classification (NCBI taxonomy): domain Eukaryota; kingdom Metazoa; phylum Mollusca; class Gastropoda; order Stylommatophora; family Oreohelicidae; genus Oreohelix; species Oreohelix idahoensis. Next base: position 126,871 of record JAMPIV010022022.1, on the reverse strand, counting down.
AATTGGTGATTCGTTAATTACCGCGTGGAATATTAATATAACTCAGGAATTTTAGGGCAAAACAAACAAAAGTGCTTGTGTGAGATTTGGCAGCCATCTTGCTAGACATAATAAAGATAAGAGGTGATTTCCTTTGTAATTTGATTTAATTATTAGAGTATTGCAGTTAATATTAAGTATTAGGGGACTATTTAACTATTGCTTTAAATATTTGTATAATTTAGGAATTTTAGTGGAAAAAACCCCATATATTACTAGTAATAATAATCAACCATCAAACTATAATTTAAGAAAAACAAATATATTAAAGGTACCTGGCAAAATTTGAACTAGAGTTAACTGTTCAACAAGGTCTACTAGACAGGTTTAAAAGTATTTCTTAAATAATAATAATATAAAAAAAGGAGAAAGCAAGGATATACATAACTTAAGATTAAAGCCGTGAGACTAAGGATAAACATTAAAGTTCATACAAAACCAAGCACATAATAAAAAGAGTAGTAGCAAATTAAAAGACAGGAACAATGCCACCGATAACTAGGGCACAGTCCGGGGAAGGAAAAGCGAGGGCCAAGACACATGAAAAGGACTAAACACGAAACCTGACAGAAAAGAACAGGACCACAAACCCTGAAGTCAGAGACACAAAATAAAGGACAGAATAGAGACAATAAGGAAAAAACTGGAAGGAGGCTCAGAAGTAAAAACAACAATAAGCATAAATAACAAAGGCGAAAACTCAGAAACCAGGACAGCTAACAAAAAGATAGGACTCCGGGAAGATGAAAATCAGGACAACCAGAAAAACACAACCAAAAGAAGTCAGGAAACCAGAGGAGGAGAAAACAAAGAAGACTCCAACCGCAAGGAAACCCTAAAAAGAGTACATTACACAAATAGCTGGAACAGAAGCCACGCTTTGAGCTCTCCCGGACGACAAAATCCTGGTCATCCTGGAAAAAGTAATTGATAAAAAAATCCATTGCCAAAGTCCAAAAACAAAAAAATGGAGTGATGATCACATTAAATTACACAGAGAAAGCAAAAACCTTATTACAAGAAATACGAGAAAACCCAAAATTAGTCCACAGCATAAAAGTACACATAGAAATTTCAAAAGAAACAAACAAATGTGTCATTAAGGGAATAAAAACCACTCTGTCAAATGAGGAAGTGTTGAACAGCCTGGCCGAGCAGAACCCAGGCACAAAACTGGTGCATGTGGTAAGAATAAAAGTCAAGGGGTGTGTAGATACACCTGTGGTTGTTTTAACAACGGAAGGTATAGAATTCCCCAAAAACATTACTGTTTGAGAAAAAACAGAAAAACACAGAAGCTTTTAAGTCATATTTTAATTAAGGGGAGTTAAGTGTTTAAGACTCGTGTGTACGGGTCGGATTTTTGTACACACACTTTTTGAACACAGCTCTTTTGACTAGCTGTTAGTTCGCTTTTTAAAAATAGGATAAAGAAACTGTCGAACGTTCTATGAATTAGTTTGGGGGGAGGGGAGGCGGATGAATTCTGCTCACATCTCAAGCTGCGAGTTTGCGCTTGAATGAATTTGGTACTGAGCTGTTTTAAGCAGCTGATTTTTCGTGACAGTACTTGGCTGGTAGAGCTTGGAAATGGCCGTTTTACCATTTCTCTAGTGTGTTCCAGTATATATTTCTTTTGTGAAAAGGGGAATTTAGGATATTTTGAAGATATGTTCAGGCCATGGAATATACCGGCCATTATGATTATCATGATTAATATTTCCTCTGATGGATATTGTTCCCATGGATGTAATAGCACTGAGAGTTGCTGATGTTATAAGAATCATGATGTTGTTCCATTTTGATGGATTTAAGATGTTGGAAAGTTTGTTCCTGAGGGATATTTATTGTAACAAGTGTACTGTGCTGAGGCCGGTGGTTTATGCAACCAATGTAATGGATATTTGATACTATGTTCTGCATCCACATTTTCCATGGATATTTTGTACTTGATGCTTCGTGATTTGCCGTGTTCTGTAACCTGTGACAGTGTGCTATTACCATGATGTCTACGTGACCGTCTTGTTAATAAACTGTATAACGTTGCCAGGTCTTACAACATTTCCTGATTTCTAGGTTGCTGTGGTGTGAGTGACTTATCATAGACATACTTAAAGAACCTATACACATTCGCGTATGTTATATTTATATAGTCACACACCGGTCGGCCATCAATAAGCCCGACTTATGCTGATCGCCATTTATCAGCGAAAGTAATAATAACATTTATCTTCTTGATGACCCCACCAGTATCTCCCACCAAATAATCTTTAACAGAAGCCTACATTCCACCGGTATTGCAGTGCTCCAACAGCATGAAATGTGGCCATGGCCGAAACAGCTGCAGGAGCAAGACAGTATTCAGGTACTATGCCGGTAAGCACCACTTTATACATTGCGAAAAGGCTAAGTCAGATACTGACTATAAATAGGCTAATGAGAACAGAAAATGCATTAACTATAAAGGGAACCACAGCGCCAGGTTCCAGGGCTGCCCAATGTATCAGCAGACCAAAAAAGCACTGAAGGAATCAATAACAACCAAAACCCCTTTCAAAACAGTCATTAAAGATATAAAGGACAACAATACATATACGAGCACTAAAGTAATAACAGAAATCAAGAGTGTGAAAGAAGAAATTAAAATTATTAAAACACAGTTTGCTAAAGAAAGTAAGAACCAGGAAGATAGTAACAAAACAGTACTAAAAAACCAGTCGGATAGTTCAACTACATCCTTGGAAGGTACGAATGCACTGAAAAGCGCAGAGGCAATGATTAAAGAAATGAAAGCCATACAGCACCAAATTGTCCAGGATGTAGTAAAATTGTCTGAACTGAAAGAGGAAAATGAAATTATACTAGTTAAATTGTCTGACTTAAAAGAGGACAATCAAATAATACTAAAAAAAATAGAAAGTGAAAGGCAAGAGCTAAACATAGACAGAGAAGGAACAATCATAACAGCTGAAAATAGGAAAGTGAACCAAAAGAGCATAATACAACAGAAAAAAAACAACCTAAAAGAATCTATCACAGAACAAGTTGGGGTACTTGTTCCATACTTAGTGGAAAAAGTTTGGGACAAAATGACAAACCTGAATGAGGAATTTCTTGAGAACATGGTAGATAATGGGCATATGAGTACAGGAAATACAGAATAAGAGCAAAATTGATAGCTTAATACAAAATAAAAGGGATACTAGTTAATATTAGAAATGGACAAGACAAGATATAGAATTATACAGTGGAACTGTACAGGTATCAAAAAGAATTGTGCACCCCTACTTGCAGAGACAGGAGGAACTAACACTTTATATGCTCTTCAAGAGACACTTTTAAACCCTAATAGTAGATATAGTTGTAAGGGCTTTGGCGCAGTCTTAGTTAACGAAACATTTAAAATTATAGACTGGGAAGTATTTGATACAACCAACATAGAAGGTATCCAGGTCACTATAGCAGCTGAACCAAACAATCTAACAATCTTAAATGTATACGCTAAGAATGGTACAATTAAAGATGAAGAAATATTCGCCATAAGCACCAGACTAGGCCCCAAAACAGTCATAGTCGGCGATTTTAATTCCCATCATTATGCTTGGGATGGACAACATGCAGACAATGCAGGAAAGCGCCTACATGACTTTATAGAAAACAATGACCTGCCAATACTAAATGATGGAACTGCAACTAGGATTAATCCACAAACTAACAGGGCAGACTCAGCAATAGAAATAAGTATAGCAACTAATAACCTAGCGAATGTAAATTGGGAAGTGTTACAAGACACAAACTCAGTCATCTGCCCATTGTAATAACCATGCATGAAAACGTCATTCCAAACCCAGGACCAGAGAAACCGCCTTTCTACTATAAAAAAGCAAACTGGGAAGCCTTCCAGAGCTGGAGGTGATGAAATATAAAGACATGGAATCAGATGATACTGACTTGTGGGCAGAAACACTGACCAACGAAATTCTTAAAATAGCTATAAATATATACCAAATAAAAATATGCCACAGCACCTAAAACCAATAAATAACATTAATAAGGAAACAAAGACTCACTATAATAAAGAACCAGTTGCTTGGTGGAATAAAACATGTTCAGAAATTCATGAGAGAAGAAAAAAAGCCTTACAAAAATATAGAAATAACAGAACAGAGGAAAACTATGATGTATATAAACATATTAGGAATGCATCTAACAGAATAATATTCAAAGCCAAAGAAACCAACAGGAAAGAGTTTTGTCAGTCACTCAGTCCTAGCACACAAATTAAAGACGTATGGAAAAAACGTAAGGCAATCAAGGGGAACAATAAGAAAACAATAATGCCAACAATCGTACCACCAAAGAGAGCAGAAACAGATAAAGAAAAAGCTAATGCCCTTGCTGAGTATTTCTATAAAGTCTGTGCAAAAAGTAATCTTGAACAGGAAGAAAATGAGAGAACAGAAAGATACAGTTTTTAAAGGAACTAGCAGACCAGATAGATGAAACAAACTATTTAGATGCTGATATAACAGAGGAAGAAGTAACTAGTGCAATAAAAGAGAAATCTAATACTGCCTCAGGGCATGATATACTTAGTTATGAAATCCTTAAAAAAGTACCAAAAAAAAAACTATAAACGTAATAACTTCCCTTTATAACAAAATCTGGAGCTTACGAAAGTTTCAAAAGCATGGAAAGTAGCTATGATAGTACCCATCCTAAAACCCAATAAGGAAGCCCATGATGTAAGTTCATATAGAGCTATCTCCTTAACATCACAACTAGGCAAAATACTGAAAACTGTTGTTAACAAAAGAGTTAAATTCTACCTGGAAAAAAATCAGTTATATAGCCCAAACCAGTCAGGGTTTAGAGCAGACAGAAGTACAGTAGACCAGCTTGTAAGATTAGAACACGATGTAAAGCTAGGGTTCAAGAGGAAAGAGAAAACCGTGGCAGTCTTTTTGGATGTCGCTAGAGCATATAATGAATGCTGGAGAGATGGAGCTCTTTACAAAATGAAAAGATTGGCATTACTGGTAAAACCTACTATCTGAGGAAGGTGGTTATCTGAGGAAGGTGGTTGAAGTAACAAGAAGAGACATGGTCCGCAACCAGACGATACGTCAAGGCCTAAAATCCCACCCCCTGCAGACCCAAGTAGAACAGTCCCAACTAAGATGGTTTGGCCATGTCTGCAGAATGGGAGAAGATCGGCTACCACGACAAGCATGGTAAATAAAGAGCCAGGGATCCAGACCCCCAGGACGACCCAGAGTCCGCTGGGAGGACAACATTAGACAATCTTTGAAGGACCGAGGACTGGAATGGAACCAGGTCAGGAGGAAGACAGCCGATAGGATAGTCTGGCGCTCTCTCTTCCAAACCTCTACACCTCACGGTAGAAGGGGAACGACTAAGTAAGTAAGTAAGGTAAAACCTATAAGTATCTAGAAAACTTTTTACAGGACAGATATTTTGCTGTACAGGTGAACAATGATATGTTAGAAATATATGAACAATATAATGGGATTCCTCAGGGATCAGTGATTTCACCTTCAATTTTCACTATAGTTGTAAATGATTTAGCCGATGAATCTAACGACATTAAGAATGCATTATCACAATTTGCAAATGACTGTGCCATTTGGCGATCTGGAAAAAACTTGGACCATGTTTACCAAAAACTTCAAAAACAAATAGACAAAGTTTCAGAGTGGATGAAAAGTTGAGGATTCCAAATTAATGTAAACAAAACAGTAGGTATGATATTCAGCAAAGGAAATTAAAAAAAAAAAATCAATGTAACCATTAAAGGACAGAAAATATGTACCTCCTCAACAACTAGATTTCTGGGCATAACTTAAGATAAACAACTAAATTGGAATAATCATATAGACAATTTAGTAGAAAGCTGTAGGGGACCCCTAAATATACTAAGGAAAGTAAAAGGTAATGGATGGGGGGCCAGCAATAAAATAATGCTAATGTTCTTCAAGTCTTTCATCAGGGGGAAACTAGATTATGCCAGCATAGTCTATGACTGAGCTGCAGCTTCTAACAAAGCAAAACTAGACAGAATTCAAAATGCAGCCACGAGAACCATTGCAGGTGCATTTATATCAACACCAGTAGAAGCACTAGAAATAGCTCTTGGCATATCGCCCCTTGGTCTAAGACGGAAAGAACTAAGATTAAATTATTGGAGTAAAGTAGCACAAGAAGTGACCCACCCAGCACATAAAGCATTTGTCAAAAACCAACCAAATGTATGGGACGTCCCATTAAATAAAGAAAGATATCCAACAGGGTGGAGAACTATAGAAGATCTAACACAGTTCAATGAACTGTCAAACACAATTTAAAATAGTAATAAATATAGAAGCACAATACCACCCTGGGAACTAAAAACACCAATCATAGACTACTCACTTACTGAAAAGATCAAACAAAACATAGAAGATAAGGAAGCCAAAACGATAAGTTCATAAATCAACTTACAAAACAAAGTCTGGCCGTCTTCACTGATGGATCCAAGGGAGATAGTGGGCAACTAGGTGCAGGAGTAGTAATACCACAGTGGGGAATTACGAAGAGCTACAGTGTAACTGAAGGGGCTTCGATTTTTACGGCAGAGATGGTAGCAATTCTAAACAGTTTAGAAATAATCGAAGATAACCCACCAGAAGACGATATTTACAGACTCACTATCATCACTACAAGTACTAGAACCCCTAGGTAAATGTAGCCGGCCAGACATAAAGGAAGAAATTCTTGCAATTAATACATCACTAGGGAACAGAGGATGTAGTGTGAGGCTAGTGTGGGTTCCAGCACACAGCTGGTAACGAGTTGGCAGACCAGAACGCCAAGTATGGGAGAATAAGTAAAAACAATATAAGAGCAGGACTGGGGAGGTCGGAGATCAAGAGCCAAGTGAAGCTAACTATAAACGATGAATGGAAGACAACATGGAAGAACAGTAGAAAAGGCAGACACGCGTTCAAACTGCTGAAAGAACCAACAAGGACGTGCCAGGTCAGAGAAGAACTAAAGATACCCTCTATCAAAAAGCTGTGGCGTCTCCGTCTCGGTGCAGCGTACTTTATGATAGAGGAACCTCACTGCCAAGAATGTCAGGAAGAAAATGACATAGACCACTACCTGATCCACTGTAGAAAATACGATCATCAGAGGCTAGAATTAAAAACATACTTTAGAAATCCCAATATAGACATGACAGGGGATAAGGTGTTAAGTATAGATGCCCCACGGGAAGCCCAAACAATACTTAAACGATATATACATAAAACAAAGGAAAATATATAAGGTTAATAACAGTGACAATATTGGTAATAATAACAAAAATAATACTTCAGAGAAGACATTCAACCAAATAGAAATTAAGCAACAAAAACTAACAAATCATTAATAAAAAAATAAAAAAAACAATTAAAAAAAAAAAAAAAAAAAAAAAAGTTAGCAAACTTACTAACTACTCATAGGACAAGGAAAGACAACGAGGTTTAAAAAAAAAACACCAACTCAAAAAGAATAAATACTAATACAAATTAAAACCAAGTGCAAAGAACAATAGTTATCTATATACAATACAAAACTGAAAATAAAATGACAAATACTAATATAAATTAAAACCAGCAACTGCAAAAGACAATAGTTATTTAAATTTAATACAAAATTAGCAAATAAAATGACACTAAATACCCCAATTATAACCAATGTTCACGCTGAACAGGATAGACCAAGATGGAACGAGAAGAGGCAATAATGGTCAGCTGTTAAGTACCCGCTCTCCACCCATCACCTTTTCAAAACAACAACAACCAAACGCCACTTACACCCACAACCCATGGGCCGAGTGCATCTACACGGCGAGGAAGTCCAGACTACTAACTCTTTGGTGTTAACCAAGCGGTATAATATGATTTCACTCTGTTCAGGTTCGTATAGACTTCGCAAAATATGTATGTAGAATATTCACCTCGATATGATCTGCACAGCGGCTATGTGAGTGACTGCTGCTTGTATTAAAAACTTATCACAACTAGCCCCACAGCCAATAGAAGATAACATCTATCATATTATTTGCTTTATCTGTTACAAAGATAAAGGCAGTCCCATGGCAGAGATTGTCATAGGGAAATGAAGTGTTAGAAGCTTCATCATGAAATTTCCAGCTCTTACGAGGTTAGGTGACCAGTTTCATTCCTCGCTGCCTTTTCCTTCCCTACCTCAGGAGCACAGCTGGGTGCCCATTTACAGCCGGTAAACTGGAGTGTGCCACTGCCAGGTTTCAGTCCCAAAACCGGGTAGTGGTGCCACAGAAGAAAGCGATCTGACCGCTTGGCGAGTCGGTCACTCACTTTATCTATTTGTGTAATATAAATGTATTATATTTTATTGCTATTCATCATTGTGTGAAGTAACGACTATCAGTGTAGAACACAGTTCTTGGGAACAGAGATTGGCTAAACTAATTAACTCCTGAAGTTACATAGGTCTAAGTTTACCTATCATGTCCAGACTATGAAATGAAGTCAGAGGACATTACGTTGATATGCCTGATGCGTGACTGTATGAAAGTGAAGTATAAATATCTGATATAACATGGATTCGCCTGTAATTTCTAGATTATATGACATAATAGTCCTCTTATTGAATTAAAGAGGATAATTCTGATATGCCTGGTGTATGCGGTTTGAATGGGAATTATAGCTGTTCACATATAACAGGAAAACTCATGAAGCCACATTTGTGTCTTCAGATTTTTAGGTTTCTGAGCGGACAACATTCGCAGTTGTAGAATTCAGTGTCCGGCATCTGACGATAACAGACATTCAGTCTTTTGACCGATCAGCAGAACCTAAAGCCAGAGATCTCGTCAACTCCTAAGCATTAAGGGGCATAGATCAACGCTCGCACGTGTAACGTCATATCGCTGCTGGATGACAACACCTAACAACCTGCGCCAGGGTTGACAACACAGGATTACAGCTAAGTCCATAAAGATTAAGGATTATTTTTCCTCCAGATATCTCAGAGATCTTACTCAGAATATCAAACAGAACTTTCAACCAAATAATAACGGAACTCTAAAGTGCCTTCCAGAGTATTACAAAGTGAACATTACATTCAACAACGTTAGGCAACTTCATGATAGTAACACCAGTGCTAAAGATGATTAGTAGGACATACTAGGACTTTTAGTCATTCAGTGTTTATGACCATATTATTATTTTCGTTGACCTTTTCATTTGTCTTTGTGTCGAATATGTGGTTTAGTGATTAAATATCTGTACATAAGTTATATCATCTACCAAGTTGTCCAGTGAGTTTCTTACATGTACTGTCTCTTAAATCCATTTATATGTCATTTCCTCAGAATGAGAGGATGGGGGCTTAATAATAATTATAATATTCAGTAAGAATAATAGGGGAGATTTGTCGCAAGGAAACATAATCCATTCTCATGTGCCCTTCTGGGACATTATCTCTTTCTGAGAATATTCGCCTTCCTATTCACCATTCACTTGTATAGGAACCTAACTTTTAACGAGCCACTATATATATATATTTCTTAAATTTCTTAATTTACATTTATCTTATCCAACTGTGCTGTGACAGTTAATGTCCAGTTCGGGATAACGGCGCGACAGAACTATATCCTCTTCAAAACATATAGAGAGACACAAATTAAAGTGGTTTGGCTATCTTATCAGAAATGAGCCAGCTCAAATGTAAACAGGCCTACAATTCTAGCAGATCTGATTTAGGAGCGCGAGGAATTCCAAGAGCAGGCGGATATAGAATATTACAGAAAGTATACATCAACACGAGCTTACACTCGCCAATGTGACGCACTTGGCTCAGGAACGAAAACGTTAGCTCCGCGCAACGCTTTACGGCAAAAGTAGATCGAAAGAGTACAGTAAATAATTATTCTGAACATTTATAACGCAAAAATCTGGACGGGAATAGCGTTGTACGTTTTAGCATGAGACTTATGGTTGTGTCACAGGATTTAACCCCCTTGCTCTGCAGTGATGGTCCAATAGTGGCCAAACTTCAGAGTATCTACTGAGGGTCTTCAAAGGTGTTCACCTTTAGCTCAAGATTACTCTTGGTAGAGATGAATGGTGCTTCAATTCTAGGGATCCTCATAGGAATTTAAAGAAATCAAGTACTAACAGCTGATATGATCCAGGCAGTGTAAACTTTTTATCTTTCCTGACCTTCTATAAGTAAGAATTTTTGCTCGTTCTGATGAGCCCACACTGATTTAACTCAGTAAAATATTACTTGAAAAGCTCTGTTGTAAGTGTTCAAAATGACTGAGACGTACGGGTGCAGTTCACTCAAAATGATTAAATCAACTATAAATTTGTATATTTACAGATAGCAAATTTAATAATATTATCGTTAACAAAAGTAAAATAAATCAGGGTGGGGTGAATTAGATAGAGTCTTTAAAATTTCATCACGGGGGATGATCTGGATAGTATAAGGAATTTTTTTATTAGAGTTCACTTGGGAGCTTTAAGTAGGTACTTAGCTGCCAGTAAGATGTTGGTTGCTTTCTGCTCCAGCCGATGTTTGTACTTTGCAGGGTATGGACTGGTTCACTCGTCACTGATCAAGTCTGGTGGCCACAATACGTGCATCGTAGTATCGTGGGGTAATTGCGTACGTGGTCCAGCGTCTGTTAAGACCCGTCTGATGTTGGTGTCTAGCTTTGACTAAAGGCCACTTATACCACACACTTGTTCCACAGATAGCACTAACAATTGGAACAGTTGACTAGTATCATGAAATAAGAGAGAAACAAATACCCCCTGAGTATTGGGTTTCCTAACACAAAATCAGGTGTTCCCTCCCCCCACCCACTTTTCATTCCTCCATCCCATCTGCCTCAGAACTTTATCCTCTCTGAGCATTAATGTTAATCCCAGTGAGCGGAAACATTCATTGTATTTATATAGATAATAGGTAAGTACATCACTTCTGTCATCATCCATTCCATGCTCCATATGGAACTTGGGACTTCCTCTGCTTTTGGTTCTCTATGAGAAACCCGCATAAAGCAGTCTCCAGCTCTTGCAGTGGTGGTTCTTGAAACCATCATTCTATATGATGAGGTTGACTTTGACATCCATTAGAAATATTCACGTGTTAATAATGCAAAATATAGAATTATAAAATGTACAATTCACCCCAAAATATCTTTAGGAATACAGACTTCTGGCTCAGAGAAATAGTTTCGGCAACATGATTAAGATGCCTCTTACACGTGGTCTGGAGTGTTACTTTACAATAGACTCCTACTAAGACTTAGTGTTTAGGTTCCTAGGATTCCGGACTTTTCGTATTAATAAATGTAGAGTTGTCGTTGTGTAAATCTAAAAGATGCTCAAACACGTTGTCCGGTCCTTTAAAATGGAATCCTGATCCTATTCCTTAATCTGTCTTGTCTGGCTGTCTTCTTGACGAGTTGAATTTCACAGTGCCATAAACTCAAAAGGCGCTAGATTATATGGCACGTTCGGTACACATTCAGATTGCTACTATATGACAAGGCTCCAATCTGAAATGTTGTATGTTTACATCTCAAATGCAAAACCAATAGCATGCAATTTGCGTATATTTTGGTGGGGTATATTCTTCCTACCTCTCACGGACAATTCCTACGTGATGTTCGAAAAAAATGTGCTCTTTACAAGTCACCTCTCCATATATGGTATGTCAGCTTCCGTCTATTATTGATCATGTTTACACTCACGAAATCATAATCTATCACATGTAATCTCTTTCAAGATGGATACTTATTGTCCGACAAGTCTGTCCGGAAAGAATTATGACATTTACCCGGTTTAGCCAATAATCAACAAACTGCTCAGACAGAACTATTGTCAGTGATAATATAATCGACCGTGGTCATCCCCAAGGTTGTTTACTTCTTAATCGTGTGCGCCCATGCACTGTCTAGTAGGAAATGTGCTACAACATTTCACTCCACATATTCAAGTGTCAATATGAGTTCAAACGAAAGTGTTTGATTTCCTTAATCAGCAAAAGATGGTCGCGGAAGTCCCGACATGACAAGAATTGAGGGAAAGAAGTGTAAACAATGAATCGAAAATACCAAATACTGTCAGAGGTGGGAAAAACTAAAATGAAGAGCACAGAATGAATTATAGGATGGCACAGGTAAATGTAACGTTCGAGATCATTTTGTTATAAGCTGCCTACGATTATTTTCATCCTACTATAAGCGGTCAGTCAAAAATCATTTAGCTCCCCAAGGAGCATAGGCCTACAACAAACACATGTCAAGTCCTCCTGTCACGTGACATGAGCTCAAGTTTTTTCCAAGTCTCCTCATCATTTACTTTTCTGTCTCCAGCTCTCTTCTCCATGTGTTTTTTTTTCCTTGGTTGACCTCTGCCCTTTCTTACTCTGGGGATTTCAGAACAAGGGTTGCCTTGAAATGCTAGCCCCTTATGTTACAGGGGCTCGAAAGGGGAGCAAAGAATAGTTACAATACAACCTACTATGCAAGTCGTAAAAGGCGAATGAGGGTTGGGCATCGGTCTGGTCAACCCATCCTGTAGACATTTTAAACTACAAACACTTCAACACACAACACAGACAGGCAAACTAAAGGAAATAATACATTTTATGCAGTTGATTTTTGAAATAGTTTGCATGAAAATTTAACGACAATACTTTGTGTACAAAAAGGGTAAAATATTATAAAAATCTTACCTGTTATGACGTGTATGTCTGAGACGTTCTCAGGTGATAGATCCACGGCCTGAGCGTTATTCTCAAACGCTTCTCTCAAAATTGTCTTCCTTCTGGCGCTTCCGCAGAGTCTGTAGATTCCTACGGTGTCCAAACCACGCCTCTCAACTTCCAGCACACATTTGTGGACAAGCAACGGAACGTTGAGGCCAGAGTTTTCTCGGAGTATTATTGCTTCCAAATCGACTCCAAACAACGCGTTCTTCTTCATAGAAGGTAAACGTTGTAAAGATACTGCCGGCTCTTTGTAGAGAAGAGTTACAAAAAGAATACCTTTAGGCTCCAGTTTAATGGCTACGTATTGCTTGTGTCCACTACGGACATAGCCCGGAAGTAGGATAGATCCATGGAAGCAGAGCCTGTGCTTGTAGTTTGGGTCCCAGTGGTAAATAAGAAATGATGCTTCTTTGGAATCTTCGAGGTCAATATCAAAGGCTTCGTCCCAGTCAAAATTGATAGCACCAGTTCGAATCATTGTCCGAGCCTTGTTAAGGGAGTCAACGGCCACGACGCAGTACAAGTCACGAAGACTTGTTTTGGAAGATTTCAATCCCTGCCCTGACATTATGTGAATGCTGAGTAATCCATCCAGCCCTCTGGCCCGAGTGAGTTCTACTCGTTTCTTAATGTCTGCCTTGTAAGGCTCAAATTCGCTGTATGGTATATGCAAGGGCTTACGGCTTAACTGGAGGTCACGTAACCTGCCAGATGCTGGTCTTGGTGATAAAACTGAAGATTCTCCTTGCTTCGTGAGCTGCATGGAAGTTTGTGAGGTAGATAAAGGCAGCCCACCCGCTACAGACAGGGGCACGCCCCCGGTTATAGCTACTCCTCCTGGCACGGATCTGCCTGATAGATCTGGGTGGGATTCATGATGATAGGCGGTGTACATGAAAGGTGACGTGTCTGCGCTGGAGTGACGTATAAGACGTGGTGGAAGTACTGGGGTTTGTGTGGAAGCTGCCCGTCGTATGGGTACAGGAGAACCTTGACCTGAGATTGAGTGACAGCCGTATTCGTCACCTGATAGGCTTTCAGCACGAGACAAGGGAAGTTGTCCAGATCCTGCACACACAAAAATTCAAAATTAAAATGTGATCTGACCTAACATTAGACAACAATGAGATTAGACAACAATGATACAATCAGACTCAATCAGGGATCTAAAGACAAATAAAATGTGGGAATGGGGAAAAATGAGAGTGAGAAACAGACAGAAAAAGACACGCATACAATTAACAGAATACAGGCAGACTCCTGAAATGTTGGCAAGGAATCCACTGAGGACAACAGCTTCCATGTAGGGATCATATCATTAAGATGGTTTTATTTTAAATGTATTTAGAAAAAACCTGTGTTTTACCAGGGCCCGAAATATGGAGCAACAAACACTAATACTGCAACCTACTATGCATGTCGTAAGAGGCGACCAATGAGATTTAGTCGCCCACACTAGCAGTAGATTCGCTAACTCATCTAGTAGGAAATTTGAACTATAAAAAAACCTAAACAAAACAGTATGTAAACAAGTGGAGAAGAGAATTGGTAGAAGTGAAAATGATGAGGGAGACACGAAAAGACTCAGAGCTGATGGCACGGCACAGGACGATTTGGAATACGTTTGTTGAAAGTTTATGCCACCCTGCGGCATTGAAGGGTACTGGTTAAGATGATTTAGAAATACGTCTGACTGTCTTTTCTTTGATGTCATTTTACTCTTATCCCTGACGAAGACTTTTACGTCGTAACACTGGCAATTTCTTTATCACTTTTCAAAGTAATATGCAAAGTTCTTATTTTTGTTCACACCAATGTTTGGCAGGAGATCCACAGTCATGATCATTTAAAACGAAATCAGTTAAACGAAAAAGAGAAAAGAAAATACATATAATGGACGGGTAACCTACAGTAGCAAATATGTACACGACAGTCAGACAGATAAGAAAGAGACAGACTGACTACAAAACTAACGGCAGGAAAAATTAACCCAAATGATGTGTCTTTCCACCGACTGCTACAGTCAGAAAGCCTTAAGGAAATCTAAATTTTACGACTGGCTCCAGTCACCTATTAGTCACTCAATCGACCCGTCAATCTACTGCTAGTGTGGGCGACTAAATCACAGAGTGGGGCTTAGTTGGAGTGCTCGGTCGTGAAAAAGATGGTCAAAGCACACTACCACAGTCTTCATAAAGGTGGTATGTTAAGCCAAGCCGGCAAAGTTTGATTTTACTATTTGGCCAGATACTAAGTGCAAACTTCTAACACGTTTAAAAAGGATCACAATTTCGTAAAGGTGGTCGAAGTGGCTAAGAGGTATGGCGTCCGCCTCTAATTCTAAAGATACATGGTTTGCTCCCCGTACAAGGAATATAATTGATGGACATTTTCTTAAAGAACCAGTGGTTCCTGATGATGTCATACTCCCCCCCCCCCTCCGATCTCACTACTGGTGAGATCGGATGCCTAGTCTTCTCGGATAAGGTCAAAAAAGGAGGTCCCATGTGCAAATTGCACACGTTAAAAATCCCTCGGCAGTGAAATCGTAAAGAGTAGGCCATACGGCCGCTGGTCTGTAAAAATTTAATAATTAGGAAACCTACCCACCACAAAAATATATGCACACATTGGGATCCTCACCGGTGCTAATGAGTTCGTGCACTGTGCTGATATCCTCCTTGTGGGATCTAAGGGAGAAGATCGGAGCACTGATGGAGTTGTCCGTGGGAAATAAAGATGGTCCTTTAAACTAAATCAAACAATATCTTAGGGATCGTCCACATATGACGTCAAGCAGCTCGTGAAATTCTTCCCCCCCCCCATCCTCTCTTTATCATATTTCGTCACAAAAACCCAGACTCCCATTTGTGTGACGTCACAAATCTCTTACGACCCTCACCTTATTTTAAAAGAAAAACTGTTTAATTACTTAATCAAGAGTTTACAAATATCTTTCTTTTCATGTGCTGCCTTCCAACACGAGACAGGACCTAACCCTTGCCCTATCCAGCTAAATGGTCTCGTAATATTCCGCACCAAAAAAGAAATAAAACATTTTAATGTTTACGTCAGCCCTAATACTTACACAATTTGCTAAACTTGTGTTTTTTATCTCATTGGACTGTTGTCCGGATGGTGTTTACTTCCTATTGTTTTTTTTTTTTAATCAAATTTTAACCAACAGTTTATTTGTCTGCATGTTGTTCTTTAAGGCGTTTATTACTATATGTACACACAATCAGCTTAAACCAGTTAGAAGTTATGACAATTATGTGATTATAATAATAAAAGTCGTCGACAAGGGAGTTGTCAACTACTGCGGATGAAAGTAGACTATGAGGAATGGGGTAAAAAGGTAAAGGATCCCGTTACACGCCCACTGAGGCATATTGGGAATATGGTGTTAGACCCATATGTTCTTGACCATCGGCACACTAGGGCTGATGTGGTCAGCATCTCGCCGGCCGCCTTAACCTTCCCAGAGTTCCTCTCGACTATGAGGAATGAGGTTACTAAATATATTTGTTCACACATCATTTATGAAAGAAGTTATCCCCATTTGTAATTTTTCTGTGTGACGTCATATGTCTTTAAATACCCCTCCCCCTATCATTACACTTCGTCACAAAATGTTGGACCCCCCTTTTCCTCTTTCACTGCGTGACGTCATGTGTGGTCCACCCCTTAAAACAACAATAAAGTTTTCTGATTGTTTAAAACTGAGAAGGACAAGTAAAAGACAAACAAGTTTCAGGGAGCACTTTGACCTGGTGTTTACCTAATGCACTAAAAACATACAATTAATTTCCATACACTCTATTGGATAGAATAAAAGTGGTTGGTCAGTTATCACTAGTCAGTAAGTCATTATTAAGCCTTCTAATTATGTTATCCCGCCGTCAAATCATTAATCCCATCTATTTCCACCAAAGTTGCAATCTTTTTAACGGCGCGTTCCGGCCGAGGGGATCGAACTGCACTCCTGTTGAAACAACGTATATTTTTTCCCTGTATACCTCATGGCGCCGGATGCATTTTTAGAAATATTCCTGACTCTTGCTTGTCAGTGACACAATTTCTGGAATATTCTCTCATTTATATTACGTGGTTCGGGTAAGTATTAAATAAATATCTCCACCATATATACATACACACACACACATATATATATATATATATATCGAGTGAGAGAGAGAGAGAGCAAGGTAGGTAGGAAGTAGATAGGTAAGCAGGCAGGTAGGTAGATTATATATATATATATAGCCAGCGAATTCTTGTGGCTAATCCTACATGAAGCTTCTGTTCTTTAGTGCCACTTGTTTCCGTACTTCTGAAGCAAAATGAAAATGAATGAAATGAGCACATGCGAATATAGTGACGTCACCAGGGCATGCAACACAAAGAGCACAACAAAATTATTTCTCGCCTGATTTGGCGGGTGACTTACTCGTTGATACATATTTGCCGTATATTGAATATTGTTGTTTAGCCCATTATATAAGGGGTTCCCCACTTAATTGGTGCCTAGTGGGCTCTACATTGTAGTTACGCCACTGGATTAAAACAGCTTTGTTTGTATTCTTGCCGCACTAAATAGAGAACATGCCTTATTCGAATCCACAGCTGATCTGCTGTATTTCTAATATTTACACTTTTTTAAACACTTCTTTTTTTTTTTAAATTAATGAAGAAAAATATCCCGTTCAACCTCTGATGGGTTATAATTAGGATATATATTGTTTTCAATTCCAAATAATACGAACAACTGCCGATATGAGAAACACTTCTATTTAATCTGATAGGAGCTTTGTTTGAATGTTTCAAACCTTTCACTAGGTTTCAGATGACGTAAGAAGCTGACATTTTGCACACTCCCCTCTATCGTGGTATATTTTAAACCATGAAAATTTGAAGGAACCTCGAGTGACCCGTCCCTTGCCCGCTATACACAAATTAAAGCCGAAAAATGTCATAATTTTTTACAAGACTGCAACTGTGAAAGGTTCACAAAACTTCGTTACGCTATACACAAATTTGTGAACAAGATCACATAACTCGGTGACGTACACAAAACTGTGAAATGGACCACAGAAGTGTTCTATTTTTAGTGCATTTAAGAATAAAAATAAGGAGTCAATCAAGTTATACTTTTACTTGTGTTTTGAACCAGCTCACACACGCACCCCTTCCCCAAGTCAGCCAGCACTGTATGCTTGCTGCAGCAGATGTATAGTCTATGATATTTCAATACGTTTATTTTATTCTCCGCTGTTACAAATAAACATTGTTCCTAAACAGTCTCATACTAAATTACTTGACAGAGTATAACAGTAATTTTGTTTCTGCCACAGACTGTGTGGCAATCGTTTGGCGGAAATCAACTGTGACACATGAAGATTTAATATAATGCAGACATTTCTGATACGGTAGTTTTCCGTCATCAAATACTCTTGTTTTTTGTTTTCTAAACTAAGCCAAAGGTCCGCCCACAAGCCTGTCTAAATTCCTGACATTACCATGAGACATCTAAACTGTGGTGGGCGTATTCAGGCTGTGTTGTTTTATCTGTATTTCTATGCGTGTCGTTGTGTTATTTAGACTGGAGGGTGATTGAACAGTCAATCTCTATTATTAAATTATTATATCATCTATTGTATCCATTGGATATTCATGGACAAAAATAAACTCAAGGCAAGGAGCAATCGATGTCATTTGACAAATAAAAAATTGGTATTTTTTAATCTCCAGAAACAAAATAAAATCTAAAATAACTGGTACATTGACGTTACAGAAGACAGTAAACATTGCTGCCCAATGATGAACTGACGTTACAAAAGACAGTACACATTGCTCCCCACTGATGAACTGACGTCACAGAAGACATTAAACATTGCTGCCCACTGATGAACTGACGTTACAGAAGACATTAAACATTGCTGCCCACTGATGAACTGACGTTACAGAAAACGGTAAACATTGTTGCCCACTGATGAACTGACGTCACAGAATACGGCAAACATTGTTGCCCACTGATGAACTGACGTTACAGAAGACAGTAAACATTGCTGCCCACTGATGAACTGACGTCACAGAAGACGGTAAACATTGCTGCCCACTGATGAACTGACGTCACAGAAGACAGTAAACATTGCTGCCCACTGAAGAACTGACATCACAGAAGACAGTAAACATTGCTGCCCACTGATGAACTGACGTCACAGAAGACGGTAAACATTGTTGCCCACTGATGAACTGACGTCACAGAAGACGGTAAACATTGTTGCCCACTGATAAACTGACGTTACAGAAGACAGTAAACATTGCTGCCCACTGATGAACTGACGTCACAGAAGACGGTAAACATTGCTGCCCACTGATGAACTGACGTCACAGAAGACAGTAAACATTGCTGCCCACTATGAAATAATGCGCTGAGTCGACCGGATCTCACACTGACTTGTAAAGTTAATGCGGCTTATCACTTTAAGTAATAGAATGGCAGTTAAATGTTTTTATTTTGATGTTCATGTCATGTCAATCAGTTGAACTTTAGTGAAGGTGTAACAATTTTCAAATAGGAAATGACGTTTTAATCACCTTCTTTACTTTTATGATCTGTATAGACTAGTGGTTGTTGGTTATTTGTTATTGGTTATTTGCACAAATCTGGAAAACAGGGACAAAACCAACGGAGTGGAACGAAGGAATAATTGTCAAATTGCCCAAGAAGGGAGATCTTGCAGACTGCAATAATTGGAGAGGAATCATTCTTCTCTCAGATGCCAGCAAAATGCTAGGTAGGATAATTATACAGAGAATTTCAAAAGCAGTAGACCACAAAATGAGGAAAGAACAAGCAGGATTTAGAAAGAACAGAAGATGTGTAGATCATATATTTACCCTCAGGAATATTATAGAGCAGTGCTCAGAATGGCAAAGACAGCTGTACATTAATTTCGTTGAATTTGAAAAGGCTTTTGACAGTATACATAGAGACAGTTTATGGAAAATACTGAGGGCTTAGGCCTAAGGAATTCCAAGCTGCATAGTGTCAATCATAAAAAGCCTCTATGCCAACTTTACGTGTAGCGATGGGCAGAGTACCTAACCTTTGAGGTGAAGACAGGAGTACGACAGGGATGCCCCTTATCGACCACTCTATTTTTAACAGTCATAGACTGGGTGATGGGCCAGACAATAGAGGGCAGTCCAAGAGGAATAAGATGGACTACATTTTCTACATTGGAAGATCTGGAATATGCAGATGACATTGCACTACTAGCACATTCACATCAACACATCCAGGAAAAAACTGATAGACTTAGTAAGTATAGCCAGCAGGTGGGCTTGAACATCAATCTAAAGAAGACAGAGGTCATGACGCTCAATGTGAGCAACCCTGAGCCCATATCAGTAAGGAATCAGCAACTGGAACAGACAGACACCTTCACATACCTAGGATGCATAGTATCACCAGACGGTGGAGCAAGCAAAGACATCAACAACAGAATGAACAAAGCAAGAACAGCCTTTTTTATTCTGAACAACATCTGGAAATCCTCTCACAAGCACAAAATTAAGATTATATCAGAGCTGTGTGCTTTCTGTGCTTCTCTATGGTGCGGAATGCTGGAGAGTTACAGAGAAGGAAATGTCGAAATTGTCATCTTTTCATACAACATGCCTAAGAAAAATTCTCCGAATCTTTTGGCCGAATACCATCACCAACCAAGATCTGCTTACTCGGAGCAAGCAAGAGGACATGCACACCATCATAGCTGGCAGACGCTGAAGCTGGGTTGGCCATGTCCTCAGAAGAGACCCCGATGCCATCACAAGAACGTCTATGCTATGGACCCCTGAAGGAAAACGAAAGAGAGGCCGACCAAAATCAACTTGGCGGAGGACTGTGGAGGCTGAGATGCAAAGAATGAATCAGAGTTGGGCCACTGTACGAATGATGGCCACGGACTGAGCAAAGTGGAATCAATTTGTTGTTGCCCTACAAGACGCCACCAGGCGTGATGACCACTGACTGCTTTGACGGTCGGCGGTTAAAGATAAAAGAAGAAGAAATAATAGACTAGTGGTTCTCAGCTTTCTTAACGACCACGCCCCAAATTTCATACTTAGTGAAGCTGACTATCCATGTACCAAAACTGACAAGGCAAAATTAATTATAGGAATTCAGCAAAAGTCATACAGCTTAAAACTTCGAGTAGGAGAAATGTAAGGGACCAAACCACATATCGCAGTATTTCCCGACACCCAACAATGGGTTGCGGCCCATAGACTGAGAATCTCTGATAGACAGATTAACACAGTCATCAGAATTCGAATGTAATCGATACGGCGCAGTAGTAATTGTAGGAAACTCTAAACAGATAATTAGAATGTACGCAATCTGCTCATCAGAAGTGATTCCTCCGTTGGAACAAGGGTTTCGACACTTCTATCTTCTGGCCGCTCTGGGGGGGGGGGGGGGGGGGGTGGGGGGGGTGGGCGTTTCCACTTTGTTCATGACTTTCAAGTGTAATTTTTCTATCTTTTTTCCCCCCGCACTTCCTGCATTAGGAATTGAATCGACCTTATCTCTTCGCCATTACTAAACTGGTTCTTCAGTCCTGGTGTTATCCGTGCTGCCAACTTGAGGCGGTGACGAAAGTAAAGATTGTGTTGAATATCAACCTTTCTTAGTTGTTCCTCTTGGGGTGTAGAGGTTAGCCACAGAGAACACAATACTATGTTATCGGCTGTCTTCCTCCTGGCCTGGCTCCAATCTAGTCTTCGGTCCTTCAGAGATTGTCTAATGTTGTCCTCCCAGCAAACTCTGGGTCGCCCTAGAGGTCTGAAGTCTCGTATGTGTTCGAAAATCCACTGCCCGTTAAGTTTTTTCCCAGCCAGCTCGAGATGTTGGTCGCAATACTTCTGCGGCACATCTGATCTCCTGTGGCATTAGCCCCATGGCAGCCGAACATCTACTGCGATCCTGCCCAATAGACAACAGTGAACATGAGTAGTTTATGGCAACAATCTACTTCCCTCCACGAAAAACTGTTTGGAGATGACAAGGACCTTGAGCTGACTACTGCCTATATTAGAGTCATTAATGTGGAAGTTTGAAGGCGAACGAAGAAGAATCTGCTAACGACACGCGATAATGGATGTGCCAGCAGCAATCGGGATGTACTGCACTGGTAGGTGCAGACACTGGTATTAAAATAAACTGCTTCCCTCATTTTCTTGAGGCATGACTCATTTAACCACATGCAAGTGTCCTCCAGATATATCCTAATCTGATTCTGTATTGCGTTAAATTATATTTCAAATATAGTTTGATGTAGATAACGTTTGTAAGCTGATGCATTCGCACATACATACAGTCGCATATACACATACATACAGTCACATAGCGAAAGAGAGGTCGACCGGAAACAACTTGGCGGAGGGCTGTGGAGGCTGAGATGCAAAGAGTGAGCCAGAGTTGGGGCACTATACGAAGGATGGCCGCCGACCGAGCAAAGTGGAATCAATTTGTTGCTGCCCTACAGGACGCCACCAGGCGTGATGGCCGCGACTGCTTTGGCGGTTGGCGGTTAAGGATCAAAGAAGAAGACAGTCACATATACACATACATACAGTCACATATACACTAACATAGGCACATAGTTAAATACACTACCATATATACATTCATACAGTCGCATCTATACTAATACACACACATACATACAGTCACATATACAATACTATAGGCACATAAATACAGTTAAACACACAACGAATACACAGTCATACAGTCGCAAATACACTAACATACACACATGCATAGAGTCACATATGCACTAACATATACACATGCATACAGTCAAATATACATTAACATACACACATACATACAGTCACAAATACACATTAGCTGGCGTGTTCTTACGTCATATTTTTTTACATTTTTTGGTTTAACATTCGACAGGATGGGGTAACAAACACACGTTCCTGACACTCCTTAGTCGGCTGATACGACAAGCATGGAAGGTAACAGTCAGAGTCGGCCCTACGGATTACTGAAAGTGATGCGAGATCTCGTTTCGGCACATTCTACATGCCGTCCTGTATTGTTCTCGTATGAAGGCCAATTTCATGCTGATGACTTGGAGCACACTATAATTTTCGCAATTTGTTTCGGCGCCCCATGAAGACGGCGCTCGGTGCGACGCACCACTGAAGGGCCGGCCCTGTTTACGTATTTTCTTGTCTCTCCGGCCCCGATAACTCACACCGTGTACGTTACCATTTCTTGTAATTTATGAAATACCAGGCCTCATACATTTCTTACAGTCGAATAACTGAGAACAAGAACCAGACTAGCGCCAGTGGAGTGGAACAAGAGATGAGAAGACGCTGGCGATGGATGAGACACACACAAGGAAGATACCTGTTGACAATACCTGTTGACAATACCTGTTGACAATACCTGTTGACAATACCTGTTGACAATACCTGTTGACAATACCTGTTGACAATACCTGTTGACAATACCTGTTGACAATACCTGTTGACAATACCTGTTGACAATACCTGTTTACCTGTTGACAATACCTGTTGACAATACCTGTTGACAATACCTGTAAGCTCCACAAAACTTTGTTCTGGAACCCCCAGGATATGAAAAGTAGAGGTTGGCCGAAGAACATACGGGGAAGAGGTTGGCTGAAGGACATACGGGGAAGAGGTTGGCTGAAGAATATTCGGGGAAGAGGTTGGCTGAAGGACATACGGAGAAGAGGTTGGCTGAAGAACATACGGGGAAGAGGTTGGCTGAAGAATATACGGGGAAGAGGTTGGCCGAAGAACATACGGAGAAGAGGTTGGCTGAAGGACATACGGAGAAGAGGTTGGCTGAAGAATATACGGGGAAGAGGTAGGCCGAAGGACATACGGGGAAGATAGCGGGAGAAAGAAATATAAATGATGAGGAAGATGTGGAAAGATCTTTAGCTGATGGTTCTCTCCTTCCACAAAATCTGCCTAAGGAAAATTCTCAAAATCTTTTGGCCCAGTACCATCATCAACCAAGAACTACTTACTCGAAGTAACTGACAGGACATGCACACCATCATCAACCAAGAACTACTTACTCGAAGTAACTGACAGGACATGCACACCATCATAGCTGGCAGACGGTGGAGTTGGCCACGTCCTCAGAAGAAACCCCGATGCCATCACAAGAAAAGCTAAGCTATGGACCCCTGAAGGAAAGCGAGAGAGAGGCCGACCCAAAAAAATTTGGCGGAGAACTGTGGAGGTCGAAATGCAAAGAATGAACCAGAGTTGGGGCACTGTACGAAGGATGGTCGCCGACCGAAGAAAGTAGAAGCAGTTTGTTGCTGCCCTTCAAGACGCCACCGGGCGTGATGGCCACTGACTGCTTTGATAGTTGGCGGCTAAGGACCAAAGAAGAAGATTAAGCTGATGGCATGCGACAGATGGACTTTGCATGCGTTAGTTTATGCTTCGTGGGGAACTGAAATGGTATTTACTGATTGAAATAACTTGTATTTCATCTTTTTTTGCTTTTCCTTATTATCATTCCTTATTTTTTCTCCTTTCTGTTCTGTCTCCCCCAAAATTACTCTTTTATTTTCTCCTTTCTGTTCTGTCTCCCCCAAAATTACTCTTTTATTTTCTCCTCACTACTCCCGCCTCACATTTTGTTCAGACTCTTTTTTTTTTTTTTTGGTTTCTGTCTTTCTCTCTTCGTTTCATCTCCCGGTTTCTCAACCACTCCTTCACTTCTCCTTCACTTCTCCACTAACTCATTCTCATTCATGTTTGTACATATCCCACATCAATTGTGCTTCCCAGAAAAGGTCAGTCTTGTTAATTTATTGTATTACAGTACTTGCTTTCTCTATCTAATAAAACTGAATCCCCACCCACCCCTTTTAGCCCTCCATAAACATACACACTGACACATATTTTCCTGCCTTCTATGCTCCGTTACCGACGTACAGTTTTAGCCCCACCCCTCTATACCTTACCTCCCCACATGAGCTTCTTTCTCCACACAACTCCCGCGCTTTCATTAATCCATGTGTCAGAAGAAGTTAAATGAGTACAGTTCTTGCCGCCGATCTGTGCGTGAAACATGAAGCCTGTCTATATACATTTTGCAACTTCTCGATTCTTCATCTGACTTTAATGGCAATGGTCGCAGACGTCTCAATATCTTTCATTATCATCACCATTCAGGCGGCCCCCCCCCTCCCCTCCCAGGAGCGTAGGCCTTCTAAAACGTATGCCAAGTCTTCTTGCCCCGCGCCTGTCGTCTGCTCAAGATCTTTAAGCGGCTTCGTTATCCCTTTCATCTATCTCCAGTTCTCTTCTCCATGTGTCTCACTCTAACTCTCGTACCTATCTTTGTCTCCTCAATGTGTGTCCGATCTTTGTCTCCTCAATGTGTGTCCTATCTTTGTCTCCTCAATGTGTGTCCTATCTTTGTCTCCTCAATGTTTGTCCTATTCATCGCCAGCGTCCTCGCCTCATCTCTTGTTCCACTGGCACTTATCTGGTTCTTGGCATCAGTTCCACATTGGTGACTTTGTCATACTACTTCAATCCTTCTGAATTTCTTTCTTAAAAGTGTATAATTTACTATCAGTGTTCAGCATGGTCACTGCCCAAGACACAGGAAAGGAAAATCACATCATGCAAAATGAAAAGCTTGCGAAGAGTCATTAATTTTACTAGCAAAGAAATGAGAAATGGCGACACCAGATGACATTTAAAAGCAATGTCCTGTATCAAATATATAGAGATACAGTCATAGCTGGAAGCAGGGTCGATGATACGCTCTCAGCTTCAATACATGCTAATATGGCGTGCGTCTTAAAAAATCTCAGATGGTAAACGGTTACATTAAAAGACAAGATAACAAAGAAAGAAATGCAACCTTACATGAGACGACAAGATAAGAAACACATAAATCCAAGGTAACATTAGAAGACAAGATACGAAACACAATAATGCAAGGTAACACGACAAGAGAAGGTAGGAAGTACAGAAATCTAAGATAACACGAGAAGATAAGATAAGAAACTGTCACACGATGCCTCCTCTGCTTTGCAGTAGTGGTCCAACAATGGCCAAAACTCAAGAGTATCTAATGCGGGTCTTCGAAGGTATCTACCTTCACTCAAGATTACTCTTGGCTGATTGGTAACTAGAAGGATGATGATACTTCTATCTTCAGGTAGTTTTCACAAGGTATTCAGAAGTCAAAAACAATGCCGAATGTGTCTTAGCAAAGTTAACTTTTTATCTGCCCGCCGCCTTTTGTAAAGAGATATATTGTGTATTTTATTTAGCTCGTTAAAACCCCCAACTGATTTAACAGTAAATGCTACTTTATTAGCTCGTTTAACTACACTGGTGTGCACTTATCTCTGTAATAATTAAATCAACAATGAAGTTGTAAAACCATAACAAATTTAAAGATCAATTATCTTTTAACAAAGGTAAAATAAATAAAGGATTGATGAGTTAAAAGTTATTTCTTCACTGAAACTTCGCTGGAAATATATTATTAAAGTGTTCATTTTGTTCTGGCCTGATAAGTTTGGACTTAGCTGTCAGATTGATGAAGTGTTGTTGTTACTACTGACTGCTAAGTCAATTTACGATTTCATGTGGCGAGGGTAGGTCCCAAAACGTGAGTGCAAGGGGTAACCGCTCCTGATTAATGTGAGTATCTTCACAGGCCGTTGAAGGTAGGCGTCTAGAGTTGATTACAAGCTCTGAGCCACAGGTTCGTCTTCCAAACTGGTATCGTTGACTGGTCGTGTAGACTCATACCAAGAATGGTCTTATAGACTCGTACCACGAACTTTAGAGGGAAACATAGGCGTATTCTAGGTTTTATGTTCTCTGATACTAATCAGGCGCCTTCCCGCTGTCTCTTCCAACTACTCTTTTTCTCAGTAATTGTATCCCCTCTGAGTATACATGTTAGCGTAGTGGATATGATAAAAATTCACCATTACTTTCAATTAGTCTGAGCGAAATGTATGTCTGGACAGCAGAGAATGCAATGGCTTGTGCCTGGGTGAGCATGTCTAGTATACATATAACATTACAAATGATAATAAATATATACACATGATGTCATTATTATCCACTCCTTGCTCTATTTGGAGTCAGAGGTTACCTCTACTTTTGGTTCCCTGTGAGAACTGGCACGAAGCAATCACCAGCGCTTTGCTGTGGCGGTTCATGAATATATCATTTTCACATGCTGATGTTGCCAGCCTTGTATGAACCTGTATAGCCACCAGCTAGTGCAAACATATCAAATTCAAAGTATAAAATTTATGTTTCAACTCACCCCAATAGTTGGGAGATCTAGACTTCTTGCTTAGTAGAATAGATTTGGCAACCTAATGAAGATGCCTCGAACACGCGTCTGGGGTATTGTTTCTATTTAAAATCCCTCTTTGACTCGTGAGTGGTTCTGTAGAATCCAATTTCCGTATTAATATTGACGAGTTTTCTACTGATGTTTCAGAAGATGCTTTAATACGTTTTTGTGTCTGGTCCTTTGATTCAGAACACTAACTCTACTTTTTCCTTGGTTTGTCTGGCTGTCTACTATGACGATCTTGGAATGCAGCGTCGTATAGCTCGAATTGTGCTACGTTATACCGCAGTTTTCCTGTCCACGCGTCCACCTTGTTTTCTGACAAGCTTCCAATCAGAACGGATGTATATTTATTGCTCCCATCTGATCCAATCCATGAGCAAGAAATGAAGTAGATCTGGGCCTTAGGTACTACCTTCACCCTTGTGTTTTAAATTATCATTTTAAAATTGTAACACATGACCTCATCTTCATATGTGGCCCGGCTTCTTTCGTTACTCTTAGGTAACCTTTCAAAAATGATTTGTAACCTAATCCCTGCAAGATAGCGCATCGCAATTTGTCTCCCCAGACGGGTTTCTCTGTAATAATTACTACAGAAACTTCTGGATGAAAGTGCTTATGCAATTATCACTCGTCTCTTCGTGGGTCCCAGAAGGATACGCAGCAATATATCGCTGCACACATACATTTTTCACAGACAACATCTGGTCTTCTGTATTCTCCACCACGTGTCTGCACGCGTAACATGAGAAGATACAGTAAGCAACACATACATTCCAGGTAACATGAGAAGAGAAGGTAAAAAAACCGCAGGGAAAAAACGTGAAATGAAACAAATGTGATGGAATTCGTACCCCGACACATTATGCATGAAAATCGACAAGGAAATGGTCTCCAAAAAGGGAATAAACTTAAAATTAGTTGAGACACAGAGGTGATATGATGAGTTAAAAATCCAAAAATATAATACGTCACCAAAAAAATAAAATAAAATTAGAAAAGAAGGACCACTATCAAGTGGATAATAATGTGGTTTTAACCTCTTGATGCGGCATCAGGTCCGACAACTGTGAGTGGGTTACGGCAGTGTCATTAATGTAGGATCTCCGTGCCAGCTGTATAAATATCGAAGCTCTAGGCTAATAAGTCACAATATACCCCAATTATAACCAACTTTCAGGTTGAACAGGGTATAACAGCAACATAGCAGACAAAATACCGAACGAACAAACGAATAAGTCATCACCAACCAAGATCTGCTTACTCGGAGCAAGCAAGAGGACATGCACACCATCATAGCTGGCAGACGCTGGAGCTGGGTTGGCCATGTCCTCAGAAGAGACCCCGATGCCATCACAAGAACAGCTATGCTATGGACCCCTGAAGGAAAACGGAAGAGAGGCCGACCAAAAACAACTTGGCGGAGGACTGTGGAGGCTGAGATGCAAAGAATGAACCAGAGTTGGGGCACTGTACGAAGGATCGCTGCCGACCGAGCAAAGTGGAATCAATTTGTTGTTGCCATACAAGACGCCACCAGGCGTAATGGCCACTGACTGCTTTGACGGTCGGCGGCTAAAGATCAAAGAAGAAGGAAGAAGAAGGCTAATAAATGTAACGTCAATGTGCTCTAATTAAAAAAAAAAACCAGAACATTATAAAAAATAGGTACAGTGAGGAAAAGGTGTACAGAAAAAAAGAAATGAAAAAAATATATAAAGAAAGTAACTGAGCCCAACAAAGAGGAAGAAAAAGCTAAAAAAGACATGAAATATAAGTGAGAAATATACGATAAAGAAATAGATAAAGCGATGAAAGAGGGTAAAAATAAGGAAAAAATAAGGAAAAAAAATACCGAAAAGGGGGTGCAAAAGTGAGCAAAAAATAATTATAGATATGAAATGTAAGAGAGATAACGATAATGGAAAGAAGAACACAGAAAAAGAAAAAGACAGAAAGAAAGCAGCCAGCTAAAGTGAAAAAAAAAACGAGAAAAGCAGAGAGAGAGACATAAAAGAAGATTCCAGAAATAAATTCTAATGTCCCAAACAGATGGTTCCTTGTCTTTCTCTGCTCAAAATGAATTTTGATCGGGGAAATTCCCGGGGTAGAGAAAGTAATAGCCGCTAAACATCTCACTTAAGCTTAACTCACAACAACAACTTGTATTAAAAACATTTCAGTAAAACAAACTGTGTATTTTACTACGGCACTTCCAACAGAAACAGTTTGAATATAAACTCAAGGAAAAAAAAATATGGTACCCAGTTTCCGCGGTGATGGCTTGTGCATGTCACTATAGATGTCAATGTTTAATATTGCAACTTCTTCAGCTTGACACTTGAGCTGAAACAAGAAACTTTAACTCAAATGTCAAGTCAGTCCTATTGTATAGCTCTGAAACATGGAGAACAACAAAAACAACAACACAAAAAGCCATGTGATACCATAGGTACTATGCTATGACAAGGTCAATGTTTCAACATCTCATAATCATTAGCGCTCTACAACATCAACACTAGATCCTCTCAGCAACGGTCGGCATCACCGTGCTAATGTAATAAATAATTTCCTCCTCAAATATGCTTCATCAAAGACGCTCTCAACCTTGGCGCTTTAATTTAGATATGGATCCTTTTAATAATAACAATTGCCTCCTCAAATATGCTTCATCAAAGACGCTCTCAACATTGGCGCTTTAATTTAGATATGGATCCTTTCAATAATAACAATTGCCTCCTCAAATATGCTTCATCAAAGACGCTCTCAACATTGGCGCTTTAATTTAGATATGGATCCTTTCAATAATAACCATTGCCTCCTCAAATATGCTTCATCAAAGACGCTCTTAACATTGGCGCTTTACTTTAGATATGGATCCTTTTCCCAGCAAACGGCTATCCTCGCCGTGCTGACAATAATAAACGGCCTCAAACGATGCTTCTAACATCAATAGTGAATTCTCGCGGCAACTTCTCGCAAGACTGCACTCCCTGGCAGTCTGCAGTAATCTCGCCTTCACTCATCTTGACATTTATATAGTCAAACATATGTCCTGGATCCTTACCTCTTCAAAAATACTCACAAACACAATTCTCCAATAAACTCAGAAATTATAGGCCTACACAAATAAGGGCCTTTATAACTTTTGCACTGCGCAGGCATACTCGAAACACACACTGTAGGACCGACCTCTCCCGCCGGTACCCAAAAACAGAATGCCCTAGTTCACACACTAGATCCGCCAAAAAAGACACGAGACTCGGTTGTTTAAAAAACACAACTCAGTCTCGATAATTGCATGGGCTAGTCACACGAGCTTACTCACAGCTCAATACAGTTCAGAGAAAAAAACATCTCCGCGATTTGAACTGACCAGTGTTCGCCACTTGGAAACTTCTCGATCACACGAGGGAATTCCCCTAATACAATTTTAACTTAACATCAGCTTAACCAAGCAGCGTAACTCGTAATCGAATCTATTTGCTTAACATTTTCAAGATCACCTCCCCTTGCTAATATTTACTCTGTATCAGTTGCCACACCGCCCGGGAAAAAAAATGATTTATCATTTTTTTGTTGAAAATTTAAGTCCCAAAAATTTAGAAATAAATGAAATTATATTATATGGCTACCAAAAAATATGTACCTATAACAAAAAAATGTACCTATTACAATAGTACATCTATACACAATTTCAGCAATAAATGTAAAATTACAACTAAAACATCAAACATAATCAATCAAATATCCCAATGAATGTTACCGATGTAAATTACAACAAAATCATCAATCATAATACAAGCATACCAAAATTAATCTTAATAGAACACTAAGCTAAGTACATTTAGTACAAGTAACAACCAATAGAAAGTGAAAGAACAAGATCAAGCAACAGAAGAATGATCTGTAGTAAAGGAAAGTAAGAAATCGGAAAATGAGAAACAATTAACAATACCACATGATAACCAATAAGAAAAACAATTTCATGTATAATAAATACAAATTTACCAAAATACTAGTTACATTATATTAAGTTATATAATTCACTCAAGGATACAATGAATGAAAGTATAAGTATTGAAATAAGAAGAAGTATACAAGTAGAACGAAGAGAAACGAAGATGTGATACAGAAATATAAACAAGATATGAACACATATCGGAAAGACAACCAAAAGATAGAATGAAATGAAGAATAGTCATTAAAGACGAATGGAAAGCAAAGGTATGAACGCATAGAAAGTCAATAACAATACATACTAATAAATGTTTAGATCAGACAATATCTTTCAAAAATTAAATACAACCATGATTACAAGGCACAAAACAAAATGTCAAAGTATATCCATACTAACAGCACAAAACGAATAATTCATAACTAACCAAAGTCTAATAAATAATTTAACTAAGTTACAAAAATTATACTTAACTGAAATAAATTATAAACCTTACACAAACAAATAATAGCATTTGCGATAACTAAGTTTTGACCTAACGCACAATCAACCGCTAAATAATAAAAATACATCATAATATCAAATAAGACAAACTTCCAAAGAAGTAATATCCCTTTCAATCATAGGGCACACAAAAATAAATTACAATGCCAAAAAACAATTTTTTTCCCAAAAATTACCATACAAATATTTTTGAACGATAAGTTATCAAAAAATAAAATTATTATTTAAGTAATTCTAAGTTATAACTAATAAACTAACAATGAAATTAACTTTTAACAAAATGAGAGAAGCATAAAGTATCTTATCTCTAGACAAACACTTAAATCAAAACATGTAAGTTTTTCTTTTTTTTTTCAAAAAATACATCACCAAAAAAAAAAAAAACCTAAGAAAAATACGATGTCATCTGTATATCAACTTTCCAACATATAAATATAACATAATGTTACAACAATCTGTCCATCTTTAAACAAATAAAAGTATCAGATGTGTCTATCAATTTTACCAAAAGAAAAAAAAAAAAAAGTTAAATTTAATTTATAAGTTAATTCTGATTAACAATAGCGTTGAGCTTCAGTGTTATTTAACCGTAAATTTATATCTTACTCAGCCTATATATAAATCTAAAATTTAATGGTACAATAAGATATGAAAAAGATCCTATAAAAATATCTTCAAAGTTGTCATAAAAAATATTTATCAAGTTAATTTGTTGCAAAAATGTTGAAAAAATCTTATTTTTTAAATACTAGGTACATGCAAGATAATTCTACAAAATCATATTACACAACATAACAATAAATCCACATAATTATTCTAACAATTACAGCTACAACCCGAAAAATATACAGAAAAATGAGAACAGGTTTGACACCGCTCACTGCATTTATCAAAAATTACACACAAATTATTACCAACACATATGTTACACACAATCAAAACAGAATAGTATACAATTGCATAGAAAATTGGACTGGTACATTATCGAAACAGTCATATATGTTCCACAAAAAATATATATTTAGCAATCAAATAATTCATAAAAATGAACATCATAATGTTTCAACGAAATTACCAATATTTTAATACAACATCATATGATATATTATTCACAGAATACAATAACATGTACTATTCTAAAAAATAAATCAGCTGTAGAAAAAAAATATATCCCGACAATCTGTCAATAATTCTTGATCCTCCAAAAAGTGACTCGTCAGATGTATAGCGAGTCGCTAATAGGTTCTGCTTGATAAATAATCCACATTCTTCACGAATAATGTCAACAAGTGCGCCAACTCATCACAACGTCGCACGCTACGAGACAATACAAATGAAAATTTCTATTAATCAACTATTAGATTTAATAAGGAAAAACGGAAAATCAACTTTCACGTTTACCTATCCCTTGGGGTGGAGTAGAGTCTTGGCCCCTTTTCACACACCTCAACAAGTCCTCCTTACATCACAGAAGGCTTAGCGACCACTTGACCGTAACGAAAGTTCATCCCTGTTGTAGCCTGAAAAAATTTACTGCGTTCACAAGAACGAGATGACCTTTCGACACCACTAGTGTGACAATCAATAGTATTATTACTTTGCTTTTTAACAACCTTGCTCTCATGTGGAGTACAGCTAACCTGGTTACAA
The DNA here is from genome assembly GCA_024509875.1 of Oreohelix idahoensis. NCBI lineage: Eukaryota > Metazoa > Mollusca > Gastropoda > Stylommatophora > Oreohelicidae > Oreohelix > Oreohelix idahoensis. The sequence continues at coordinate 93,479 of JAMPIV010022022.1, read as the reverse complement.
TTTCTATAATTGCTGTTAAGAACATTGTTATTTGTTCTATTGACACAGTTGTACTGTTTCACATCCCAGTTAGCATAATTACGATTAGCATTTTCTCCTGGATAAAAATATCTACCAGATGGAAATGGCTTTTTATCAACAAATTTATTACCAGATTGACAAACTTTCACATAATTATTTCCATTATAATTTCTAATACTCTTAGAATCACGATGTTGTGATCTGTCAAATTGTTTCTTGTTTTTAGGCAAAGAAACGTTACTATATGAAGAAATCCCTTGGTACATTTTAACCTCAGGGTTATATCTCCTATCAAAAGTATTTTTAACCTTGTTTGTGGCAGTGTGTTTAAGAAATTGGTCACACTGGCTTGACTGGGTATGACCGAAAGATTTAACAATATCTTTATTTTTTTTCACAAAATATGTTTCCTTCCTGGAATAAGTAGTTCTATCTTTTTCACCTGTTATCAAGCCATCAGAGTTCTCACTTAATACCTTGTTTGTTTTTAACAACTTAAATTGAAATTTATTATTGTTTCTTTTGTTATCTACAGGGTTATCTAATACTGTAGATTTTCGTTTGCTAGCTTGCCGCCAGGAACCAATATCGCTAAAATCATTGGTATTGCGTTGAAAGTTATATTTCCCTCGGAAAGATTTCTGTCCACCATTCTTCACTTTAGAGTCCGCTTTATGTCTTTCACTGTCAACACTGACAGAAGACCACCTTTTTTTCTTTAAGAGAATGTCAAGTAGACCATCCAATCTCACTCTGGCTTCTGAAATTTGAATATCTCTAAGTGAAATCTCTGCACTTAATTTCTTGTTTAACCTCTCAGTTCTTAAAACTTTGCAGCTTTCCTCTGCTACCAAATTTTTAATGTTAGCGACCTTCTCTCTCTCAGCCGTCAATTCTAACAATGTCTCTGTCTCATACTGCTCTTTATTTGCTCTCAACTGAGTCAACTCTAGTTGTAGAGACTGAATCTTAATATCATCATTGTTATTATACATAATCTCATCATTCTTCTTAAGGGGTACAATATTCATCTCCTTAATTTGATCACTGAGAATCTCATTATCATGCCTCACCTCATGAAGCATTTTTATATAAGTTTGCTCATGTTCATTACTCTCAATTTTCAATTTGTCATATATTTCTCTCCTTTCTTGAAGTTCCTGAGTTAGATTTCTAACTTCACTATTGTTATCCTTAATCTGAGTTTCTAACTCTTTGATTTTAGACAATGCTACACTCAATGCTGTTTGAGTACTAGCAAGTTCTGAGTTTGATTTGCCCAAATCATCTGTAAGTTTAGAGACTTTTTCATGTAACTCATTTACTTCAGCAGAACATTCTATGAAACTTTCCCTTTGCTCTAGGGTACTCTGTTTTATATCCAATTGCTTCTTCTCTTCTAGCATCCTTTTCTCATACCTCTCATCAGCTTCATGAATTAGCTTTTCATATATCAATCTATTTATTTCAGACTCAGTCAGCTCACGGTCTCCAAATCCTAATAGTTCACGGTATTTTTTTCCCTCAGGATCTGTATAATAGTCCATAGTGACTTACTTACTTAGACAACTATATATGTATTAATTAAACTTTCACCTCCACAAGCCAATTATCTTTTTAAGAAATTGCAATTATTTCTTAATTACTGTACACCAACTTCTGTTATAGTACCTATATATGGCATACACTACCTATGCATCAACATATTGTACAATAAATCGATATAATTATCGACAGTACAACGACAATTATCAACAGAATAAGTGATGGATAGTATAGGCAGACTTGCTGAAATGCAGAAAAGTGGCACAATCTACACAGAACAAAATCACTTATCTTAATAATACTTCTGTCCCTTCCGCCGACACACCAGATATCACAAAGTTCTGCAGATAAAACCGTCCCAGCGCAGAAAGGTACCCAAACTAGATTTTCTTCTCTTCAGGTTCTTGCAAAAGTGTAGAATGCGCTCAACACAGCATCAGCACGTACAGCATACAGGAAACGCAGCACAGCAACCTCCGTGACTTTTGACTTGAGATAATCTGCAAACGACTCCTCAAAAACACTTCACATTTAGTTAAACTTGACTGTCTACCAACAACTGTCAACTTCCCACTGTAATGTTCTATCCAGAATCCCAGGTTATAAACGCGAATACGTAGGTGTTAGCTCCTTCTAAACTGAAAACCACCACTGTAAAGAATTGTATCGTGCTGATAACGCGAATGTCGTGGGTTCGATCCCCACACTGGCCACCACTGATACCATAGGTACTATGCTATGACAAGGTCAATGTTTCAACATCTCATAATCATTAGCGCTCTACAACATCAACACTAGATCCTCTCAGCAACGGTCGGCATCACCGTGCTAATGTAATAAATAATTTCCTCCTCAAATATGCTTCATCAAAGACGCTCTCAACCTTGGCGCTTTAATTTAGATATGGATCCTTTTAATAATAACAATTGCCTCCTGAAATATGCTTCATCAAAGATGCTCTCAACATTGGCGCTTTAATTTAGATATGGATCCTTTCAATAATAACAATTGCCTCCTCAAATATGCTTCATCAAAGACGCTCTCAACATTGGCGCTTTAATTTAGATATGGATCCTTTCAATAATAACCATTGCCTCCTCAAATATGCTTCATTAAAGACGCTCTCAACATTGGCGCTTTACTTTAGATATGGATCCTTTTCCCAGCAAACGGCTATCCTCGCCGTGCTGACAATAATAAACGGCCTCAAACGATGCTTCTAACATCAATAGTGAATTCTCGCGGCAATTTCTCGCAAGACTGCACTCCCTGGCAGTCTGCAGTAATCTCGCCTTCACTCATCTTGACATTTATATAGTCAAACATATGTCCTGGATCCTTACCTCTTCAAAAATACTCACAAACACAATTCTCCAATAAACTCAGAAATTATAGGCCTACACAAATAAGGGCCTTTATAACTTTTGCACTGCGCAGGCATACTCGAAACACACACTGTAGGACCGACCTCTCCCGCCGGTACCCAAAAACAGAATGCCCTAGTTCACACACTAGATCCGCCAAAAAAGACACGAGACTCGGTTGTTTAAAAAACACAACTCAGTCTCGATAATTGCATGGGCTAGTCACACGAGCTTACTCACAGCTCAATACAGTTCAGAGAAAAAAACATCTCCGCGATTTGAACTGACCAGTGTTCGCCACTTGGAAACTTCTCGATCACACGAGGGAATTCCCCTAATACTATTTTAACTTAACATCAGCTTAACCAAGCAACGTAACCCGTAATCGAATCTATTTGCTTAACATTTTCAAGATCACCTCCCCTTGCTAATATTTACTCTGTATCAGTTGTCCGCCGCATGGAAGATGGTCGAATCCCTCAAAGATATTTTCTACGGATAATTGGCAGATGGCAAAAGTCAGCCGAAGTTCAATGAGGTGTGCAAGAGATACATGAAGACACAGGAAATAAATCCAGAAAACCTAGGAGCAGCTTTGGTCAGAGTTTCTATATTCTTATTCTCCTGTGTCGATCGCATCAAGTGGAGATGCTCCATACGGTGCCAGCACAGACTGGGTGAATAGAAGCTTTTTACAACAAACAGAAAAGAAACGAACTCGCCAAAAGAAACACCAGGAAAGAAAAACAGTTCCAGCATCGTATCCTCTCCTAAATTAATTGGCAGCAAAAAGTATTGGCAAGTGTTCTCATTTTGACCCGTCTTCCGCGATCAGGTTCGTCCCATGTTGTTCTAGTATGCTTGTCTCTCTTCCTGTTATTTAAAGAATGGCTGTCAAACAACTCAGGCAAAGACTGCTGCATAATTTTGCCTGGTCAGTTGGTATAAGACGCTTCTAACTCCAGCCTTGGAAGCTGCCACTCTATGTTTGGACATATCAACAATATCTGGATTCATTTCTTGTTTTACTTTTCTTTTCGTTCATCCCTGCCCTGTAGAGTCGTGGGTAGTTGAGGTTATGTTCCTGAGTCAAGAGTGTCGTATCGGGTGAATGTGAACCGGTGTTGTTGTAGGACAATAATTCTTAACCATGTTACCCTGACACTAGCCTTGAGACTCCTTCCCGAAAGTTGATCAACGAACCAGTCAAAACATAATTAATATGTTACTACAGAGATTTTTTTTCTATTTTGAATGGCCGATTCCTCACACACAAAAAGGAAAACAATATATAAATAAATAAATGACCTTAAGGAGATGGCTGTTGCTACTTTCGGTCAGTCAAGAGAGAAATTCTAGGAGCACTCTTGAGAAAATTTATGCTCATTTCTTGCCGGGTATCCAATCGATTTCTTGCCATTGTCTTCACATTGAGCAATCATTGCCATCATCATGTGACGTATTCTTTCCAGAACGTTGTCTCCATTACAGCTGCTCTGAACGCATCACGATTCTGGGCAAGTCGACCTGCATCAGCCAAAGACAAGTTCAGACTCTCTGTGATGTCCTGGGTCCACCGTCGTCTAGGTCGACCCCTTCCCCTTTATCCAGGGACCATGCCTTCCATCACTATTTTTTTCCAGACTATTATGTCTTTTTATATGACCGAAAAATGTCAGCTTCCTTATTGCGATGGTATTTAGGAGCCAATGTTCCTGTACATTTAGTGAGTGCAGTACTTCTCTGTTGGTCTTTTTTTCTGTCCAGGGTATTCTCAACATCCTTCTGTAGCATTTCATTTCGAATGATGTAACCTTTTTTGCAACTGTTTTATTGAGTGTCCATGTCTCGCAGCCGTATGTTGCTACTAGGAATATACATCAGTTGTAACTTTGTTTCTTTGCTTGTGCCTTGCCATAGGTTTTTCATCTGTATTAGTTTTTGTGAAGCAATTGCAAGTCTTCTTTTAATTTCTACTGCACAGTCGCCAGAGCTGTTGATGATTGATCCTAAGTATTCGAATTCATTAACACTTTCCAGTTCTTCATTATCAATTTGCATTTCTGGTTTGGTCTTTACTTTGTCTGTTGTCAATACTTTGGTCTTCTTGGTGTTTAGGTATAGATTCTGGGCCTCGCTGTGTTTTTTGGTGGACAGAATTAATTGTTCAAGTCCTTCTGGGTTGGTCGATAAGAGGACTGTGTCGTCAGCATATCTGATTTCCGGGATCTGGTACCCGCCAATGTTAAATGAGTCAAACTCTGTGTGTTCTTGGTCATCTCTTACGTTTCTCATGATATTCTCGGCATAAATGTTAAACAGGTAAGGGGAAAGGGTACAGCCTTGTCTTACTCCTTTCTGTACTTCAAACCATTCTGATGTTTCCCCCTCTATTCTTACGGCTGCCTGTTGTTCTTGTATATGAGTTGTATAAGGTGGTTTGGAAATCCCATATTTTCCATAATAGTCCATAACTGCTGATGTTGTACACAGTCGAAAGCTTTGGTGTAATCAATGAAACAAGTATGTAGGTCAACGTTGAATTCTCTACACTTTTCTATGATGATCCTCATGTTGAATATATACTGAAGCACATTAAAAACGCACCGCCTGTATAATCCAGGAACACAGTGTGAAATATAAATATAAGTGTTTACAAGTTTACATATTTGGAATCTTTATTCATTTTCCTATGAATCCATGCTTGTCATTAATTTGTACATTTGATTGTTATGAAATTCATTGCATTCTGTGCAGGCAAGGGAGAAAACCAAAAATGCAACAAATAAAAAATTCATTCACAGTATCCTCAATATCTGGTATGTCCACCGTGTGCTTGCAAACAAGCTTGGCATCTGCTCCGCATGGAACGCACAAGTCTCTGAAGGAAATTCCGGGGAATCAAATCCCATTCACGTGTAAGAGTAGCTTCGAGCTGTTGTAGATTAGCTGGAGAACATTGCCTGTAGACTCTGCGTCCAAGCTCGTCCCACAGATGTTCTATAGGGGACATGTCTGGTGATAGAGCAGGCCAATCAATCGTCACAATGTTCTGCTGCTGTAGATATTGCTGCGTAATGCGTGCGGTGTGCGCACGTGCGTTATCATGCTGGAGAAGCTGCAAGTCTGGATAATTTGTGAACGCAGGAGCAACCAATGCATCCAGAACCTCATCTCGATATGTCACAGCATTAACATTTCCACGGAAGACGTGAAGAGGCAAGCGATGGTGAAAACTGAATCCTCCCCAAATGTGAATACTGCCACCTCCAAATCGGTTGTGCTGACGAACACAGCAATCTGCAAAGCGCTCTCCACACCGTCGCCAAATCCGCATACATCCATCAGCAAAGGATATGTTGAATCTGCTCTCGTCTGTGAATAGGACAACATTCCACTGCAGTCTAATCCATCTGACATGTTGCTCTGCCCATTGCAGGCGCCGCTGACGATGTCTGTGAGTCAAGTTTGGCCCAACATAAGGTCGTCTTGCAGTAAGGCCTGTATCTTTGAGTCGTCGTATGACTGTCATTCAAGAGACTTGCCCACGTCTACCCACTATTGCTCTTGCTGTTTGACTTGCCGGGAAAGAACGATTCCTTAGGTGACTCAGGACAATATGACGATCTTGCGCAGGGGTAGTAACTCGTGGTTGGCCACTCCGAAGTCTATCCCGGGCACTGCCAGTGAGTGTTTCCGTAACGTTCATTGAGAAGTACAATAGTGCTGTGGTGGCAATTCATCCTTCTGGCAATGGCCCGCGAGCTCATTCCGGTCTCCAACATACCAATGGCTCGTTGGCGGTCGTTTTCAGATAGTCGTGGTATTTCAAGCACATGTACTGGGTGTTTTGTCTCAACGGCCTTTTTATACCGAGTATACTGCCACAACGCGTACACATTTTCAGGGTCACAGCTGTTGGGAATCGTGTTGCACGTGTAACTTTCATTGTTTTCATGTAGTCTGTACACAAACCTGTGGGTTGAATCATGCACTTTCAATTCCAGCAGCCATTCGCTCTCTACCTTATGACAAACACGGGAAAAATCAATTCCCACACTTTTTTTTCCAGCTTCTCGGCATCAGTATATATAATAGTGATGCGTTTTTAATGTGCTTCAGTATATGATCTCTAGTGCCTCTACGTGGTCGAAAACCCGCCTGTACTTCGTTTATTTCTGTTTCTAGCTTTCGTTGCATCTTTTTCATTATGATTTGTAATAGTATTTTGCTGGCATGGCTTATAAGAGCTATAGTTCTGTAGTTTGTGCATAGTTTCAGGTTGCCCTTTTTTTGCAAGGGTATGTAAATTGATATTTTCCATTCCTTGGGCCAAATTCCGCTTTGCCAGATCTTGCAGCATTATGCATGGTATATTTGAGCGCTGCCTTCTCCTCCTGCCTGTATCATTTCAGCTGTTATTTCATCACAACCAGGAGATTTTCCACTTTTCAAGTGTTTCATTGCGTTCCGGACTTCCTCTATGCTAGGTTCTGGTTCACGTTCCGCTACATTCATGACGTTGTTATCTGCTGCTTTGTTTATTTCCGTATACATTTCTTGACAGTGCTCTTTCCATCTGTTCAGAATATCTTTACGTTCTGTTAGAGTGTCGCCTTTCTTGTCGTTTATTGCTCGAGGTGATGATTTAAAGTTGCTGTTCTTCAATATTCTTACTTCAGAAAACAAATTCTTACTCAATCCCTGTTCGCGCATTTCCTCTATTTTCCTGCAGGTGTCGTTTATGTATTGTTGTTTGTCTTGTCTGACTCGTTTTTTAATCTGCTTTGTGTATTCCTTGTACAACTCCTGATTTTCTGTATCTTTTTTGGACTTCATTTTTCTTCTCTCTACCACCAACTTCAGTGTTTCGTCTGAGATGTATTCTCGTCTCTTTATACGTCTTTTAGGAATTAACCTCTGTGCATTTGTAATATAAACATCTCTGATGTTATTGGCAAGGTCATCTGGTTTCATTTCCTCCTGTACTGCCATAAGAACGTCAAATTTGTTCTGAATATTGACACTGTACCCTTCTGGTATGGCGCTTGTGTCATAACGTATTACTTTGTCGCTTGTACCGACTTTTTTCAGTTTGATCTTGAAGTTTGCGGCAAGAATTTCATGGTCGGAGTCACAGTCTGCTCCTGGGAGCGTCTTGATGGATGAGATACAAGATCGCCACCTTTGTTGTATTAAGATGTAATCTATTTGGTTCTTGCTTTTTCCGTCCGGTGACGTCCATGTACAAGGTATATCTCGTAGTCTTCTAGGATGTTGCATAAAAAGAGTATTTGTGATGACTAGGTTGTTTTCTAGGCAGAATGTTGTCAAGCGTTCTCCTCTCTCATTTCTCTGGCCCAATCCATAACTTCCTTTCACTTTTTATTCATGTTCTAATCTTTCGTTTCCAACTTTGGCATTAAAATCTCCCATTATTATCCTAATATCTTGCTTATTTGCTTTCTCTAATGCGTGTTGCAGTTCATTGTAAAAATCTTCAATTTCCTGTTCTTCAGCAGCTGCTGTTGGCGCATATGTTTGTATAATTGTGATGTTCTTTCTTTTTCCTTTCAGTCTGATTGTGACAATGCGGTCATTTATGGGGATATAGCCTAATAGGGAGGCAGCTGTCCTTTTAGACAGGTAGAAGCCGACGCCACTCTGACCTCCTCTCTCTTTGCCTGAGTATATGAATGTTCCTCCTGATGGAATCGAAAAGTGTCCCTGACCCGACCATCTGTGCTCTGAGATGCCCAGGATATCGATGTTTAGTCTTTCCATCTCGTTCTTCACTATGTACTGTTTTCCTTGGTATAAGCTTCTGACGTTCCATGTTCCTATTTTGATTATTTTTCTAAGACCGATGACATGGTTTTCCGTGGTAACACAGTCAGGCTTTTGGTCGTCATCACGATTACCTGTACTGACGCTGCCAACGATCTCTTCCCCAGTTAAATATGATCTGCCTGGCCTAGGGGCCTCACCACCAGATCTTTGCGTAGTATTCAGATTAGCCATTATGGATTTCTTGGCATTGTACATCCAGTAGTTTGCCATAGTTCTCCTTTATTCCATCTCCACCTGTGGTCAAAATTGACCTGAGGTCATAACTCGACATAACACAGATAACTCTATCATCCTACACAATATCTTACAGGTAACAGTTTAGATCATCACGCACACTTTCATCTTAATGTGATATATCCTTCTTTTCAACTACTAATAAAAAAAAACGTTTAACAAATTTTTCTCAAAACTAGCTGAAGTGAAGTTGGAATAAAGCAATGCAAGGGCGACGCAATGTTGACATTCTAGATTCGCATAGATAGGTTGTAGCAAATGGAACCAAGACTAAAAGAGGTTTCTTTGCCAAAACTTTAGAATCTAAACTTTGAAATTTTATCCATTTAAAAATCCATTGCGATACAATTGTATTTTGTTTACAGGTACCTCACTCCGCACCTCGCCTGGAAAGGCACACCCCACAGGTTAAAGAACCCCTGTTGTTGGATTTCTGTAAAATTATCTATACATCTGCCGCTTGGTCTTCCTCGTGCCCTAAATTAAAATATTCTACCGCTGTAGACCCGCAGTGGTGACTGCTCGGGCTCTATCCTCATGAGATGACCAAACCAATTTATTTTCCAAATATTCGATGCATCAGGAATCATTACCTTCTCTAAATAATTCCGTCTAAAAATAAAGATTTTTTTCCCTAGTATCTTTCTCGGCATGTATGGCGAGACTGATGTTGGACAGAAAATTAGAAAGTAGTTCACAGAAATTGAGAAGAGAGCTGGTGAACCAGAGGTAAGGAGGACATAATACAAGTCAGGTAGTTAAAACTGCATAGTTATCGATGATAGCTGTAGAAGAGAACTGACAGGTAAGTCACCTTCTGGCTAGACCTATCCTATGATCAAAGGGTGTTATATAATTATGCGAGTGCAGCTCGTATTTATTCCCTAGCAATTTTAAATTATTAATATGTTCTTGACCACACAACAATATTATAACTAAAATTTTAATAATTTAATAACTGCAGTTATAAACAAATCAATGAACTTTATTAATTAATGATGTATAGTAAACAAAATTAGCACCTTGGTATATAAATATCTTACAAGATTACGCACAAGGTAAAAAAATTATTTTATTAATGTTTGGTCATTGTCATCATGTTATTGGCTTGGGTGTCTTGGTTGTTTGTTTTCACGTTAAGTTTACTTAACTTGATGACACGTTGTAGTAGCTGACTTCCGTCGGTCGTTAAAACATCTGGACACTGAAGACACTATGCTTATGCCAGGAACAATGTTGGTCCAAAGTTAAACAGTTCACAATTTCCAAAACTGTCACGTTTTTCAACACTAATTGAACCTGCAGAATATGACCAGGGTAGGGTATCTGTGGTTTATAACCAAGATGTCCCTCTGATGCTGACTGGCCACTGTTGATCAGGCTTCTCATAAAGACAACAATGTCTTGAAGCTGTGGTTAAGTCAGTCAAAAGGGGTACGTCGTGCAACACTCAATACACTTAAACATTTTAACATTAATTAAAGACATTTTGTAAACCCAGTCATGATTGGTGTACTTTGGCGTTGCGTCATGCCAAAGTTAGCAAAATTGTTTCCCAAACAATTTACTGAAAAAATGTGCCGAAAAAAAGACAAGAAAGAAACAGAGAAGACGAACTCTTTGAACACAGCACTCAAAAGCAAAGCCCTTAAAAGGACTGCAATCTTTTATTGCTGGCGTTGGTTATTCCTAACAAGGACTTCTAGCTCAGCCAATGCTTCCAGAATTGAGGTTATATATTGATGGAAGCCATCTTCCTTCGGGCACAAGGCAAGATATGGACATGAGGATTTATGTTAACCATAACATTAATTTTAAATATTCATCAACTTTAAATGTACGAGGTGTGTTTAAATGAAACCCGTCCCAGTGGCTTTATAACAAATATATGTAAGGTACATTAGCAGGAGTAGTAGAATTAAATACAGCAATTGTTATGAAGCAAGTACCCACTGGGGTTCTTTAGAAATAGTCACCATAGGCATTCAGACACGCATCCCAATGCTTGGGTAGACGGCGGATGCCGTCCGAGAAAAATGACTTTGGTTGCTTACTGAACCATTTGGTCACCGAGACCCTGACGTCTGCATCTGAGTCGAATCGTTGTCCCTTTAGAGATTTTTTTAAGGGTCCGAACAAATGAAAGTCACATGGTGACAGATCGGGGCTGTAGGCTGGGTGTGGCAGAACTTCCCACCTTTTCCTTGCTAACGCTTCCTGCACAATGTTCGCAACATGTGGACGAGTATTGTCGTGCAACAGAATCACACCACGCGAAAGCATGCGGGTCGTTTATTCTTGATGGCTGTATGCAGGTTGTCTAGTGTGTCTTTGTAGCGGATGGCATTGATGTTCACGCCAGGCTCTTTAAAGTCTACCAATAGAAGCCCTTCATGGTCAACAAATGCGGTCAGCATAACCTTACCGGCGGAAATCTGTGACTTGAATTTTTTGGGTTTTGGTGATCCGGGATGTTTCCATTGCATGCTCGCTGATTTGCTGCACGGCTCAAAGTGACGGCACCACGACTCATCGCCTGCCACTATGCGCAACAGAAATGCATCACCCTCCTCTTCGTAACGCAGCAGGTGGTTCAAACTCCACCCCATGCGTTCTTCCTTATGGTGATAGCATCCGTGGGAATTGTGATTTCGATACTTCATCTGTCCCAAGAGACACAGCGAATTCCTCTGCTAGCGAACGTAATCCCGAAGACGGTCCACCCGTATTGCTTCATCAATCTCGGCGATGGCTTCTTCTGCCGCAACAATATGCACCTGACCTGGCCGCGGAAGATCTTTCGTTAACTGACGTTCTTCTCGAAACATTCGTGCCCAGTATTTCACTGTAATCTTAGACACACTATTGTCACCATACACTGCTTTCATTCGGCGATGAATGTCGACTGGTCGACATCCTTCCGCTATTAGGAACTGAATCACCACTCGCTGATCGACCTTGGACGGATTCCTTATCACACCGGCCATTATTTTTACGGTCTGCAGCACAACCAATGAATACTAGGAGAATGAACACTTACACACTTGTACATTCGTATGTGCTTATTACGTCAGATGTGACGTCATCATGCTCCTCCTTCAAATGTCCACTTGGCGCAGCACGGTCGGGTTTCATTTGAACACGCTTCGTACATTAATTCACTAAGATATTTTTTAAGGTTAACGATCTAAATCGACCTACCCCCAGAACAGTGGTAATTTGAACTCTGCAGCTGTCAGAAGCTTCGATCTACAACTCGCTCACAATAGCGGCCAGTTGTGGCTTCATCTCAGTTATCTTGTTGTGTTATGGGTTAAGACTTCTAATAAATAAAAGTTAGCCATCTGGGTATCTTCTCAGCTCGTCAGATATTGAAGTGATTTCGGGAAGTAAGGAAATGTGTATGAGACCGGGCTGATATATATACCTAATCTCAGGTATAACCCTTGTTTTCTCAGAGGTCCGCTCCTGAGTTCACTTATCCTCTTGTAAGCTTTCGTAGGATTTCAATGCTATTGCGCAAATTATCGACACACTCATAATTTCCTCATCAAATACAAAATGATTTCCTACTGTCATAATTACATGTATTTATAGTTGTTGTTCAAATCCCTAAAGAATTATCCTGATCAGGTCATTAACCATAAAGCTATAGCAGAATTTCAGTTGTACAATTCATAATTTATCATAAAGATACTAGTTTACGTGGCAATTATAGAGTGTCTTTGTCCGTGTTATGACAGCGTGACAACACTATTAGAATTATCAGGAATCATTACATTATCTAAATAATTTTGTCTGCCTGAAAAAAAATGAAGAACAGAGTACAACTCCGTAAAGCAGATGAACTGAGCGGGAGTGAGCAGATCTTTTCTTGGAGCAGAAACTGTCCATTTCAACTTTAAGGGAGATAATTCAAATGGTGCTGATCTTTGCTTAGAGGTCGACCAAGTTCACAAAATCGCCTGCGTGTTAGCGAGACCAGAAAGGGGAGGAAAGACAAGTAATAATGTAACCGATATCATATCTAAACGCATGTCGTAGGAGGAGACTAAGAAGGGTTGGTCATGCAGCCGGATACCCTATTCTACAGACAATTCTAAAAACCACAAAAACTTCAACGAACAATAAGTCAGCCAACCAAGACAGAAGTGGTACTCTGGTAAGGAGGCTCATGACGTACCACAGAGAATGCCGAAAGCAATCTAGGTCGTCGGCAGAGAAGAGAGCTGGAGAGAGACATGATGGATATGAAGAAGACAAAGAAAGACCTTGAACTGATGGCACGTGACAGGAAGATTTAGCATACCTTTGTTGAAGGCTTTATGGTTCTTGTGGAACTGGAAGGGTAATGATGATGATGAAGTTCACAAACTAAACTAAAATATCTAATCAAATTTTCTTCACAAAAAAGTATAGCCCAAGATCCCGTTAGGATCTGGCAGCTAATCAATTTTTCTCACTAGATCTGATGTTTAAAACTATCAACTTTTTTCCCTAAAGGAGAACAAACAGAAAGATCAAGAAATTGAGAAAGAAGGCATCATGCGCTGGAGAGAAACGGAAGTACACCAGAAATGCTAATATGAGAAGACAAGGCAAACTCGGAGCAGAACTCACCACTAAGTCAAATAACTCCTCTACAAGATGTTAAGCTTATTTTAAAATAATGGACTACAAAGCCAGTAAGATGCACCCCCTTCGTTTCGTTATGGAATAAGCAAAAATTTGTCAGTTTAAAAAAAAAAAAAATTAATTTCCTGAATCAATAAAAAAAATAGGGTATTCAATTTTAACATGCATCGATTATGAAAACAGATAATTTGTTAAAACAAACATATACTACATTAGATTTAAAATTGAATCAAAAACATCTTTTTATGAAAAGCGCATCATTTATCTCCCCTGTTTTATTTTTTAACAGCTGCAGAAGTATTTAATATTATCTCAAACCGCTGTAGGTCAGTGATCTACGTCAAACTGGGATATGTAAGTCAATGATCTGTGTCCAAATGGGATGCGTATATCTATGTGGCAAAAAAGGATGTGAATGAGTGATGTATGTTACCTGGGAAATGTGTAGCAGTGGTTGGAGCCAAAATGGGATATATCAGTCATATGTCTATGTCAAAATGGGATGTGGAAGTCAGTGATCTGTGCCAAATGGGATGTGTAAATCAATTAAATGTGTCCAAAAGGGATCTTAATGAGTGATCTGTGTTCAACTGGGCTATGTGTAGCAGTCATTTGTGTCTAACTACGATGTGTATATCAGTGATTTGTGTCCAAATGGGATGTGTATCAGTGATACACGTTCAAATAGAATGAGTATGTCAGTGGCTTATGTCCAACTGGAATGTTTATGTCTGTTGCGGGTTGTCTTCCCTGCTCTGCACGGGTGGTCCAATAATGGCCAAACTTCGAGTAAATGGATAAGGGTTTACCAAGGTATCAAACTTCGCTCAAGACTACTCTTGGCAGAGATATAAATAGACGGATGATGCTTCTATTTGAGGGAGTCTCATAGAATTTGTAGAATGGCAAGTATAACAGCTGACTCATCTAAGTTGTTATAAACTTAGTATTCTCCGCCCACGTCTGTGAAGAAATGTATGTTCTGACTCGAATGTTATGAGTCCCCAGCTGAAGGTGATTCAGCAAAATATTAATTGTGTAGCTCTGTGTATATATGTATATTTTGTTTTAATGAGTCTTACGGGTGCAAACATAAAAATCACTCAACTAATTGATTAACTTAACGAATGATTTATATTTACATATAAAACGATATTTAATGATGAATTATTTCATCAACAGGGCTAAACTGAATAAGATTAATTTTTGTGCAGAAAAAAAGTTTTAACTTATAGGAAGATATTAAGGAATAAAGTGTTCGTAAGCTGAGCCAGTACTGGATACTTAGCTTGTAATGTACTGATGCTGGGTGTTGTCGACTTCTGGTTCAGTCACTGCTGGTTCCCAGTGGGGTTGTCACTGTTCCTTCTCTTCATTAATCGAGTTGTTTTGTCAGCAGCACGTTCCTCACAAGGCAGAGGTAACTGCACAGATTGCCTCGTCAAGTGTCCTCAAAACCTGTCTGTTGTAGGTGTCTAGCGTCGACTTCTGGCAACTGTTACAAAAAACTGAGAGGAAACAAATGCCTCTTTTAAGCCGCATATCTCGTGATGTAAACATTAGGCAACCTCTCTTCCCGCCACCATTTCATCTTCCTCATAATTTTGCCCGATGCCCCTTGAGCATTAAATCTTAAACGGTTGAGTCGGATGAAAGTGCTTTAGGACAGCGGAAGCCGACAAATGTATCATTTTCAGATAAATACATACACAATAAATCTGAATTTAAAAATTATACTAAAGCACATTAAAAACGCACCACTATTATATATACTGATGCCGAGAAGCTGGATAAAAAAAAAGTGTGGGAATGGATTTTCCCCGTGTTTGTCATGAGGTAGAGAGCGAATGCTGCTGGAATGGAAAGTGCATGATTCAACCCACTGGTTTGTGTACAGACTACATGAAAACAATGAAAGTTACACGTGCAACACGATTCCCAACAGCTGTGACCCTGAAAATGTGTACGCGTTGTGGCAGTATACTCGGTATAAAAAGGCCGTTGAGACAAAACCCCCAGTACATGTGCTTGAAATGCCACGACTATCTGAAAACGACCGCCAACGAGCCATTGGTATGTTGGAGACCGGAATGAGCTCGCGGGCCATTGCCAGAAGGATGAATTGCCACCACAGCACTATTGTACGTCTCAATGAACGTTACGGAACCACTGGCAGTGCCAGGGATAGACTTCGGAGTGGCCAACCACGAGTTACTACCCCTGCGCAAGATCGTCATATTGTGCTGAGTCACTTAAGGAATCGTTCTCTCCCTGCAAGTCAGACAGCAAGAACAATAGTGGGTAGACGTGGGCAAGTCTCTCGAATGACAGTCATACGACGACTCAGAGATACAGGCCTTACTGCAAGACGACCTTAAGTTGGGCCAAACTTGACTCACAGACATCGTCAGCAGCGCCTGCAATGGGCAGAGCAACATGTCAGATGGACTAGACTGCAGTGGAATGCTGTCCCATTCACAGACGAGAGCAGATTCAACATATCCTTTGCTGATGGACGTATGCGGCTTTGGCGACGGTGTGGAGAGCGCTTTGCAGATTGCTGTGTTCGTCAGCACAACCGATTTGGAGGTGGCAGTATTCACATTTGGGGAGGATTCAGTTTTCACCATCGCTTGCCTCTTCACGTCTTCCGTGGAAATGTTAATGCTGTGACTTCTCTAGCAGGATAACGCACGTGCACACACCGCATGCATTACGCAGCAATATCTACAGCAGCAGAACATTGTGACGATTGATTGGCCTGACCTATCATCAGACATGTCCCCTTAGAACCTCTGTGGGACGAGCTTGGACGCAGAGTCTACAGGCAAGGTTCTCCAGCTAATCTGCAACAGCTCGAAGCTGCTCTTACACATGAATGGGACTTGATTTCCCGGAATTTCCTTCAGAGACTTGTGCGTTCTATGCGGAGCCGCTGCCAAGCTTGTTTGCAAGCACACGGTGGACATACCAGATACTGAGGATACTGTGAATGAATTTTTTTATTGGTTGCATTTTTGGTTTTCTCCCTTGCCTGCACAGAATGCAACGAATTTCATAACAATCAAATGTACAAATTAATGACCAACATGGATTCATAGGAAAATGAATAAAGATTCCAAATTTTGTAAAACACGTATATTTACATTTCACACTGTGTTCCTGGATTATACAGGTGGTGCGTTTTTAATGTGCTTCAGTATATATATATATATATATATATATATATATATATATATATATATATATATATATATATATATATATATATATATATATCATGATGTCCTCACCACCCACTACATGCTCCCTATGGAGCCAGGGACAAACTCTGCTATTGGTCCCTTGTGAGGAAACCCCTACGACGCAGGCACTAGCTCTTGCAGTGGTGGTTTATATGGCAGTTCTTTTATATGATGAGGCTGCAAGCTTCATATGCAACTGTACATCAATAAGTAATTCAAACATGTCAAAATGCAGATAAAATTTGATAAAATGCTCATGTTACAACTTACCCTAATGGTTTAACAATTATATCCAGACTCTGATGTACAGCAAAGCTGTAATATGTCGTGCGCCAGGTTAAGGTGCAGTCGTCCCTCATGTGGTTACGTTTACTGATTTATGTATATTCCTGTTAACACATGAGGAAGGTTACTCGGACTTGTGGCGTTCAGTACTTTTATTTGACGTTTTATACTGTCTAACTTTAGAAAATACTCTTAGAACTATGGCTTGTCCTATAATGGAGTCCTTAGTATTACTCCTTATTCTGGCTGTCTATGATCTACTGACGAAGGTAGAGGATGCAGTGGGGAACTCTTCAAACCGAGTTAGGTTTTAATTTGAATGTCTGCCCACGCACAAGTGATAATTACTACATATTAAGTATTTCCCCTTTACGTGTCATTTACCAAAGTCCTTCTATCACACGACCTGCCCTTAATTATTACATCTGATAAATCTTCTCCAATGTTGTTTTATTCCTATCTTTGTTTATTACAGCAAGCCATCTGTCGGAAATCGTTACGTGGTATGTCTATCGTCCAGATTGTCAAATCACGATAAACTTAAGGAAAGGACGTGTCTTTTTTTTTTTTGCACATCGCTCCCACGTTATCTTTTAAAGGACGATCTGTTTTTACTAATATCAGATTTATCATCAGATGAGCGGAAGTAGTTATGCAATCTAGTCCGTGTATGGACAGTTGAATCCGTCTATACTGGCGATTAATCAAACAAGTCAAGGTGGCTTTGTTGCCCTAATTGCGGCAAGAAAAAACGGCCAGAAGGTGGCGAGGCGGTAAAGTACTTCGGGCAATCTGGCAAGATGAAGATAATATCGATGGGAGCAGATAATGACCGAATGAGGAGAAAAAATGATTGTGCAGTGCGGGGAAGCAATGATGGTCACATAAAAATTAGCGACTGAATTATGACTCGTCACAATGTTAGTGATGTGTGTCTAACTGGGATGTGTATGCCAGTGATCTATGTCCACCTGGGAAGCGAAGGCAAATAATAAAACATAACTTGTAAGTTCTTCTGGAAACAACAGCAAAAAAATAAAAGAGCCGTCACTTTTAAGCATGCACGCACGTATGCCCATACTTAGATAAAAGAGAAAGACACACATCAAACATAACAGCTACGAAAAGACTTAAAAGATATCTAGAGTTAAATATATAAAAGGAATGGCACAAATAAAAATAACACCAATAATGACAGCTGATCATTCTTAAGAGCAACGCTTGGTGACAGATAAAACCTTGCCTGGTCAGATCTTACTTTACTTCACTTGTCTGGTCCAATCATGCCGAGGAAGATTAGGATCCCGTTACACGCCCATTGAGGCATATTGGGAATATGGTGTTAGGCCCATATTTTCTTGACCGTCGGCACACTAGGGGTGATGTGGTGAGCAATACGCCAGCCGCCTTAACCTTCCCAGAGTTGCTCTGGTACCCATTTGGGGCTGGGTCGACCCAGGAGCCGTTTGCGGCCTAAAAAAATCCCACCTCATCTGGGGATCGAACCATAGACCACTGAGCTAGGAAGCCAGTGCACTAACCACTATGCTACCGCGGCTCCTCATGGAGGAAGATTAGTGAGGAGCTAAAGTTTACGTCGTTGAGCTAAGTACTGTATGTAGAGTTGGTTGATGTCAGCCCGTGTGATTGCAGGATTTCTTTGATATTGTTTATCCATCTGATCTTGTGATCTCTCTGATCAGTCAGGTTAGGTTAACTAGGTGCAGGTAAATTAACAGTAACAAATCATCATTCTCCTTTTAGCTGCCAATGGAGCATGGAGCTCCCATTCTCGCTGCCCGATTTGCATGACGCCTTTACAAATAAGTCACGTGTTCGTGCAGCGGTGGTTGTTGTAGCAACTTCTTGTATACGATCAGGTTGCCAGTCCCATGCTCAACCTGGTATTAGACGCCTTGTACGACATGCTTGACGTAGCAGAAGTCCTGTTCTGTCTATGTCACATGACAGAGACCACCAGGAACTACACGGTGTAACAGTAATAAATACCGTACGTAAAATAATAATACAAAAATAATAATAACAATAATAATATTAATAAATATTATACATAAAACAGAGCAAAGAGAGAACATGTAGGATAACAGCAATAATAGAATAACAAGAATAGGCACGACAATATAAAAAAAGGCAACTCATTACAGACAGGCGATGCAGCACGATAAACAACACTGGAAGACAGCGAAAAAACAGTAAATCTAACAACGGAACTCACTGCCAGTCTTGTCACGAGTGCTTAACTGTCGTTGTAGCTTGCTCTGTTCCTGTTGCAGCTCCTGGGACAGCGTTGTGAACTTTTTCAGCAGCATCTCCAGCTCAGAGGATGAACTGGAAGGAATCCTTGGGATGGAGTAGACCGGCTCATCATCACTGAAGGTTCCGCCGTAAGTTTCGTAATCCGAGGAGAAGCCGCGTGCTTCTATCTGTTGCTGATGTGTGAAGATTAACTCTGAATCTGAGTTGTAGCACTCAGGAGATCGGCTACGCAGGAGTCGGCCATATCTAGTTTTTGAACTGAGAAGAGTTCTAAGTTTCTCCTGTCTTCTTCGTTCCTCCTGCGATAAGGGCATTTCTCCTCTAAACTGCTGAGTTGAAAGAGGGTACGATGCTCCAGGAGGAGGTATATGAAGGGGGTAACCTTGATGCTGAGACTGCGATTGAAATTGATAATGATGAGATGCTGGCGTGAAACGCTGTTGGTGCTGAGTATGAGAGGAGAGTGAAGAAGGTTGGTGAAGTTGGTAATGTTGCTGCTGCTGTTGTAATAGTCCTTCTCTTAAAGCACTGACATTTATATATGAAGGTTCGGAGTAGGATGGAGTGGCCTCCGCCCCTGACCAAGTCCTGTATCCATGCATCTGGGAGGCGACACCCAATGGACTTTGTTTTGATGGCGATTTTGGCAGTACCACTTTCCTGCTGATGCTCTCAGCCATGAGGTGGTGCTTGTAGTCTGTGCCTGAAAAATGATCGTAAATTGGATTCGTTACACCCATGTAGCCCGTTTGTGGTGAATCCGCAACCTCCTGACCTATATATGCTCTCTCTTTACTGGAATCAACACTTCTTGGCAGGGATCCGTCACTTGAATTGCTACTTTCCATTCCGTCTTCATTTACAAGTTTTGCTTCAGCCCGCTGGGGACTGATGAAAATACTTGCATACCTCGATGAACTCTGAGCCTGCCTATCCTGACTGAACTCTCGCCGAGGCATATAGTCCGCGGTCTGAAAAGGGTACTGAGCATAGGTCTGACCTGGCTCGTACAGATCTGGGCATTTTTCTGTCATTTCAAGAGCAGATGCTGACGAAGACCTGCCTTTTTTTAAAACAACTATCGGTGGTTCGGACTTCTCTACTATCGGTAACGCTGGGCATGATTTGTTTTTACTACTATTCCGTCTTGTTCGTATTGTTAGCACCAGCTTTTTGGGAATGGACATAAGAATGACCACATCATCCAGGGACATGTTTCCGACCTTGACATTGTTGACTGTAACAATTTCATCTCCCACGTGCAGAAGTCCATTAGTCTGGGCAACAGTGCCCATTTGGATGCGAGAGATAAAGACTCCATCAGAGCGGTCGAAGCCGTTTCCTTCACGAATATAGAAGCCTAGGGTCTGCCCAGGTCGCTTGATTATTTCAACTGTCTCTACGACAAAACTCTCGTCTACTATCTCCATGCTTTTTATTCCCATCTCGAGCCCCGCTGGGCCAAGAGCATTACTTCCACTGCTGGACATTCGTACATTTGCATAGACATGACTGCTGTTATTATGGTTACCGATGAGTGGTGCTGCAGTAGTACTTGTTGCAAGTACACTGTAGCTTTTCTGAACTGCTCTAGGCCGTCCCCCGCTGTAAGCAAGTTTGTGTTGAGGAGTGTTCCGTTCTGGTGCAGTTGTCGAAGCAGATGCAGTTTCATGACCTCGCCTGTGTTGTAATAATTGTTGATGCTGATGCGTCTGCTGACGCTGGTATAAATAATGTTGTTTTTCTTGCTGCTGATTCTGGAGTTGATGATACGGTAATTGCTGCCACTCAGGATTTTGATTATAATAATGACGATAATGCGGCTGCTGATTGTGTTGTACAGCAGATGGTAATGGAAAAGTTTCAGAGAAATATTGCGGATGTTGTTGCTTAAAATACTGTTGTTGCTGTTGCTGTATTCGTTGTTTTTCCTGCTGCTCAGTCTGGAACTGAAACTGATACTGCTGTGTAAGGTGCAGGCGTGGCTGGTGAGTTGAATCGCGGTGATACTGAATTCGTTGTTCCGATGTTTGCAGACGCGGGTGCAACGATAGTTCTCTCAGCACCTGCTCGTGTTCTTCTAATCTCGTCAACGATTGGTCCGCTCTGGTCTCATCCTGCAAGTCTGACCTTTTGTGGTCTTTATTCGTGTCACAAAGAGTAGACGAGGATACATCGTGTAGTCTTAACGAATTCCGAGTGTCTTCTGTAGTTTCAGGTGACTCAAGCAGACGTTCACGATCTCTCGAGTACCTTCTACGAATGGTTCCTGAAGCAGATGAGCTTTCTTGAAATTTATCTGAAGCTGATAGAACGTCAAGCGTTGCCTCTGCTGAAGTGCAAGATTCATCTGAAGCTGTAGGAAGCTTATCAATCACTTTAAGTGACTCGGACTTTTCTAGCTGGAGAAGACGTGTTTCAGGTTCCTGCTGTGTGGCATCGAGGTCTGTTTCCTGTTCTGTTTTCTCTAATAACTTATTACTGCTTGCAAAGTCTTCAGACTGCTTTCTCCTGGGGCGGGGGGTTGGGGGTGCCCTAGCGTGGTCGTCTGATTTACGAGGACCTTCGTCTCCCTTAGAAAAAAAAAACAGAGATAACAAATTAGTAAGCTTGAATTGCAAGCCAGAGTTAAATATAGTGCACAAGATAAATGTTTGGAGGGACAGGTAAATAATAAAAGAACAAGGTACTCCCGTAACAGAAACTGCCGTAGGGGAAGGAGGTGTTAGAGACTATACTACAGTAGGTCTTGTTTTTTTTATGAAGGGAGGTAGCCAGTTCACTTCCTCGTCCCTTTGTCTTCTCTAATTCAAGAGCAGTTACCTATTGACAGCTGGACAGACTGGATCATGGTGCTAGCAGGATTTGATCCCGGAATCCGGTATCTGTGCCGAGAGACGAAAGCGATCTAACCGCTTAGCCAATTGGACAACAAATGGTGGGGGGAGGAGACAGGTAAGGATACCAAAATAATAATACAAAAGGCTATTTTTCTAATTGTATTAAAAAATATTTAGAGGTCAAAAGCTGTAAAGTCCAACACAAAAAACAGAATCTGCACATCAAATACCAAGTCAGTCCAATTGTATGGCTCTGAAACATGGAGAACAACAAAAACATTCTTCATTCTGTGTTTAAAACATAAGAATAGCTGACCTAGTTGTTTAAAGAAACAAATTAATTTAACAGGCACATTACCATTCACCATCCGAGGCTTGTCCTTTCAAATTCGAAACAGTCTATATTTGTAATACATTATTGTCCCTACTGTAAAACCCTTACCTTAATGGATTTATTTCCACCTTATTTTACATGGTTTGTAGCTATTATATAAAATTAGATGTGCCAAATATGAATAATTCAAATGTAGTATGAAAGATAATTTCATGTAAAGCTTCATCTCTCAACATTTTGAGAGTCAAATGGGAAACGCAACAAAAAATACAACGCGATTTTGATCATAAGCAAAAGTGGTTAAATAAACGATAGAATATCCAATTCTCCGTAGACACTGTTATAAGCATCCTCTAGGTCAATTGCTACAGCAACCGTTTCTCGTTTACCCTGGAACTCCCCGTACAGTCTTAACAAAGCCATTCTTCAAGCAGCCACTGAATCCATTCCCACAGGGGCAGGAAAAAATTACAAACCTTACTGGACTGAAGAACTTCAAAGGCTCGAAGATGAAGTAACAGAGGTCAGAAACACAGCAGAAAGAGAACAAACAACTGAAGCAAACATATTACTCAAAGCCACCACTGCAAAATACCGAAGAACATTAAATAAAACAACAAGAGACCGCTGGAAAGAAAACACAGAAAATCTAAACTTAGATAAAGACGGCAATAAGATATGGAAAGTGGTGACAGTCTTGAAAAACGAAGGATCTCATTACAAACTAATCGCACTCAAACAAGGCGACATTATGCTCACAGGCTAAAGAAAAAGGTTGCACATGCATTTATAGAACACTTTGTTAGAGCAAACCACACTGATATCCCTGGTGATAGGAAGAAATTCATCACAGATGAACAGTTGATTCATGACAACACAAAGATTGCACCAGAAGAGCATATGATGAAACATTTGACAATGGCAGAAATGGAAGAGGCAATAAGGTCACAAAAGAAAAAGAAGTCACCTGGAAAAGATGGAATAACCAATGAAATGTTAATAGGTCTCAGCACAATGGCAAAAAAGAAGCTTCTGGCAGTACTGAACTACAGCTGGAAAATAGGAATAATCCCACAGGCATGGAAGGAATACCTATACCAAAGAAAGACAAGGACATGAAAGAACCTAATGGTTACAGACCAATCAGCCTACTAAGCTGTGTAGGAAAACTGATGGAGCGCATGATTAATACCAGACTGATGTAGCACCTGGAAAACAAAGACCTATTAACCCCTTCACAAGCAGAATTCAAACAACACAGATCCACTGAAGGTCAGATCACATATACAGCTCAGGAAATCGAAGATGCCTTCTAAGAAAAAAAAAGCACACGCTAGTGGTTTGGGTAGATCTGGAAAAAAGCTTTTGATAAAGTATGGAAAGAGGGATGGAAAGTCAAGCTGCACAGAAATGTTGTTAATGGGCGAAAGTACAAATGGATTGGTCACTACCATGAGAATAGAACCTGCCAGAGTACAGCTACAAGGACAGACTAGTAAAAAGTTTATATTAGAGCAGGGGATCCCACAAGGGGGAATCCTGTCACCTACACTATTCCTTGCATACATAAATGACATAACAGAAAATATTCCAAGAATAACACACAATGCCTCATATGCAGATGATTTATCATTGTGGATCTCTGATGAGTACATCACTAATGCAAATATTCGGATGCAGCAAGCACCAGCATCACTGGAAAAATGGGCCATGACGATAAATGAAGGGAAAATGACATACACGGTGTTTTCCCTCTCGAATAAACCACAGAGCTCCAAACTTAGTTCCAAAAGGAGAAAATCTACATTTAAATGAAAATCCAAAGTACCTATGCATTACTTTTGATCGCCGTCGGACTTTGAAAAAACACGTTGACAGAAACCGGATGAGAGCAAGGCAAAGAACGGCAATTATGAAAATACTTGCTGGAACAGCTTAGGGTGCAGATGAGAGAGTGCTAAAAACGTTATACACAAGAGCGAGTGAGACCAGTCCTAGAATATGGCAATGCAGCATGGGCAACAACAGCTAAGTCAAACTTCGATAAAATCAGCAAACTCCATAATCAAGCAATGAGAATTATAGCGGGAGGCTTGAAGACAACACCTATAAAAGAACTCGAAAAGATTACATGCCTCCAGCCAATGGAGGATAGAAGAGACAGCAGGGCCCAGCAAAAGGCTGAAAAATTCAAGAGACTAACAGACCATCCAATGTGTCATAGAATAAATGCTCTTAGAAGGCAAAGACTCAAGGGAAGCAACTATGTAGAATCAACCAAACCATGGATGAGAGCAGTTTCCATAAATGCAATATCAACTATTAAACCCATCTACACTGCACACAAGCTTGCAGTTTGCAAACAACATCGTTTCCCTGATATGATAGAAAACGTTAATGGAATTGAAAGAAAGAAGAGTCAGACTGCAACAGAGAGAAAATGTATAGCGACAAAATACATAGAAAAACATTACCCAAGCAACACTTTGACCCATTCATACACAGATGGATCAGCAACAAATCCAACAGAAAATGGAGGTAGAGGTGTCTTTCTGACCATAAGTCTGGTGCACAAAAAAAGCTGTCAGTGGCAACAGGACAATTCTCAAGTAACTTCATAGCAGAGGCAGAGGCCTTGAAAACTGCAGCAGAGGTTATATTGACAGAAGAAAGCACAGAGGCAAGTTGCTCTCTTTAACGATGCACAGTCAGTAATTGCAACGTTGAAAAGACAAAATAATGCAGACCTGGATGACCTAAGAATAGTCTCCACAAACTACGTCAACGATTCAAAAGGATTGTGATCTATTGGATCCCATCTCATTGTAACATCGCCGGCAATGAAGAGGCTGACAGATTGGCAAAAAAAGGTGGAAAGCTCCCTCAGCCTGATGCAAGCATAACTTTCAAGGAGGCAAAGAGTTTTATCAGAATCAGATACAGAAACCAAATGGGATGTAGAGCATCCAGGTCACACACAAAATGATGCATACTACCAGCTCAAAAGAACAGACTAAGTGGTAATCTTCAAACTCCGCACTGGCCACAACAGATTGAGATACAATCTATTCAACAAACTAAAGATAGGAACTACCGATCATTGCACCTGTGGCACTGATAAAATGACAGATGAACATCTGCTTCAAAGTTGCCCTACATATGCGAAACAGAGAAAGCGCATATGGCCGACATCAGTACCATTTGTGGAAAAGCTCTACGGAGATACAAATAGCCACAAAGTGACTACTGCTTTCTTTGAAAACATTCAAGTAGACTTCTGAGAGTGTACGAAGAAGAAGAACCCATCGTACACATCATAAGCAAATGTTCCAGCGTTACCCCATGTTACCATCATGAGCCTACAGCTTAACGTGGTATCAGGTAGGATTTGTGCATTTTCAAGGCGATTCATTATTTTCCGTGCTACTATCATTTCTAGTAGTTTACCGTAGACATTCTTCTTCTTCTTCTTCCGTCCTTAGCCACCGACCGTCAAAGCAGTCAGTGGCCATTACGCCTAGTGGCGTCTTAGTAGCAGATTTACCGTAGTGGCGTCTTTACAAATTCTTGCTGTTGTTTCATTGTGATAATTATATAGCTGCTGAGAAGTGTGGGGTCTTTACCAGGTTTAGGAAGTGGCCGTGGGTAACTATGTAGCTAGTCTTCCGGCACCTCAGCATTATGTATGCTGGTGTTGAAATCACTCACCACATTCCTAATGCCCGTGTCATCGAGCTGTTTTATGTGGTGATACTTTACATCATCGGGTCCCAGCAGTGTTTCTACTGTTCTAAAGTGAACACAACGTCTTCTTCGGATATGAGGTCGAAATATATGTCGCCTCTTCTGTCGTTTTACAGTACAGGGTCTTTAATTTCTTGGCGGGCAGCTTTATCACTTCTATCCGCCTGAGTAATAAATACGCTTGAGTGATGCATGTCCCTTTTCGGCATCGGTCTTCAGGCTTATTCATGTCGAGCTTAGAATATTAGGAATTGGTTGCCCTCCCACACTGCGCCCTTGGCTTCTCTTGCCAAGCTCTTGAATTTGTTGCTGGCGCTTTGCTTTTTCTCCTTCATCTCTTCCACCTCTTCATCAGTCATCGTCCTCCCATCAGCGATTCTGTTGATCTCCTTAGAGGTAGAGGAAGACCACCGATGATGATTAATATCGTCGTTTCTTTTTTATAAACAACTTTATTTATTTTACATTATTAAACTAAAAGTGATTATTAAGCCTGTTTATTTGTTACTGTAAAGCTATAGTTGGACTAATCACTACTTAGTAAAGCTATTCTATTAAGATTTTGCTGAATCACCTTCAGCTGGGGGGGCTCAGATATACGAGCGAAAATATATTACTTCACAGAACGGGCGGGAGAATAAAAAGTTCATGACAGCTTAGATGAGCTCAGTTGTTACGCTTGCTTTTCTTAAAAATTCTATGAGGTTCCCTTACATAGATGCATCACTCTTCTATTTTTATCTCTACCAAGAGTAATCTTGAGCGAATGTTGATACCTTTGAATATCCTCATCATTATACACTACGTTTGCCATTGTCTGACCGCCAACAGCGGGACAGGGGAGACAATACCGCCACAGCATTACAAGGTAGTCATTGGTAAATAATTCCTAGGGTACGAGAACTAGAAAGAGATAAACATATGGAGAAGAGAACTGGAGACAGACATTAAAGGAATAAACATATGGAGAAGAGAACTGGAGACAGACATTAAAGGGATAAACATAGGGAGAAGAGAACTGGAGTCAGACATAAAGAGATAAACATATGGAGAAGAGAACTGGAGACAGACATTAAAGAGATAAACATATGGAGAAGAGAACTGGAGACAGACATTAAAGGGATACATAAGACATGGACAGACTTTGAAAGGACGGCACAAGACAGGAGAGCTTCGCATGTTTTTCTTAAGGACCTTGATTCACGAGAAGCTGATAGGAATTGATGATGATGATGATGCATGATGATGATTGATGATGATGATGTTGCACTAAAACACTGTCTGCTGTTGCAGTGGTGCAACAATTTTGATTTACATTATGGGGTTTATAATCCTATGCACGACCATCCATAGCTGCTATTTATGGCATTCTTAGTATGGGCCAGTAGACTTTTTTGTTTTCGCAGCGAAGGTGGGAATTGCGTTCCACACAGGTGTTAACCAAGCGTATAAGCCAGTGTTGTCGACTAGAGTCAGAATTAAGTCACCTTAACAATTCGAAACAAGACTCGACTCGGACATTTTTATTAAGCGGTTTAAAAGCCAGCTCCAAACCTCAGGAAATGAGGTATCTGAGGAAGGTGGCTCAAGAAACAAGAAAGGACATGGTCCGCAACCAGGCGATGCGGCGTGGCCTCAAAACCCAGCTCCTACAGAACCAAGTAGAACATTCCCAACTAAGATGGTTTGTTGTCCGCAGAATGGGAGAAGACCGGCTGCCGCGACCAGTATGGGAAACTAAGAGTCACGGATTCAGACTTCTAGGACGACCTAGAGTCGTCTGCTGGGAGAACAACCCTAGACAAACTCTGAAGGAGCGAGGACTAGGCTGAAACCTGACCAGGAGGACGACAACCGATAGGATAGTATGGCGTTCTCTCTGGCAAACCTCTACACCCCATGGTAGAAGTGGAACGATTAAGTAAGTAAATAAGACTCGACGCAACTGGCCCATGGTAGAAGTGGAACGACAAAGTAAATAAATAAGACTCGACGCAACTGAGTACTTCCCAATTTTTTCAAACCTACTTCGCCGTCTTCATTCACACCGCAGTTATTTGGAGAAACCGAAAATTATTTTGCTTAAATCGGTTTTATTAAAGCAGTCAGTAAATAAAATACTAAAAACATAAATTATTATTCTTCTTTATTATTATGTATAGAGATGGATGTAACTGTTCGAATAAAAGCGATTCCAACTATAAAGAGTTTAAGATAAAAAAATGAGAGTCGACTTGAAAACTACTATTAGGGACTGTGACTCGACTTTGAACTCGGCTTGAAACCGCTGTTAGGGACTTGCGACTCGACTTAAGACGTGTTAGGAGCGACTCTGGTATATGCATATTCATTTAATTTCCATCAGCATCAATTATCGTATATGAATATCATAGCAATCTAGCTTAGAAACAATTAAGCAGAGCAGCAGAACAAAAACACAACAGCGATATACGGCGTCAACATAGCAGAAGGTTATGCTATCACATCTGATAGACGATCCAATTTTAGCTGCAATCACTGACAATCTTGTAAGATCGCTCTATGTCCAAGTATACTTAAACCCACACAATATAGCTTTGTCAACAGAATTTTGTATTGTTGACCGGGTACGCGGTTGTTAATCTGTAATCATCCGTTGTACAATATTGCTTTACACTTCTCTTTATCTTCGATAATTCCTAATATCGTATTTCCCGGAATGTCACTTTCTTCAATAGCTATCTCTTTTGTTTGTTTGTTAGTTTCGAAGACAACGGTAAGATTCGAACATGTCAATGTTTGATGTTGGCTTCCTACAAGGGGACCAGCTGCAATGGTGTGTCCATGCTCCACGGGAGGCGAAAAAGAAAATGTTGAAAAAATGATCATCTTAGTTTATTCATTTTTAACATATAATACTACAAGTGTTGATTACAGAGTCAGCACACAGAAGCTATGAATAGGATCCTACACTTTGTTTAGTATGTCGTGACGAAGAATTCTCTGCTTTCCTTCAATTTTTCGGGCTGTCACAATATTCTTCTTCTTCTTCCTCGTTCGCCCTGAAAAGGACGGTGGTTGCGTTGTGTCTGTTTGCGCCTAAGCTGTGATATTTGCACCTTTCGGTCGACACATCCGACTTCTGCACGGCATTTTTTAGGGACCGGGTTTGCCTTCCCATTTCGATCCGCACTCGCTCAGCCAGACTGCACTGCTGCAGACTGTTTCCAGGACCACCACAATATTCTAAATTGTTTCTTTTCATAACATGCCCCAAAAATTGTACTACTTCTTTTTAATGTCAGTAATAAGTTTTCTTTCCGTACTGGCTTCTTTCAGAGCATCCTCTTACTTAGCTGTTTACATGGTTCTGAACATTCTTCTGTAAACCCACATCTCTGTAGCCTCCACTGATTTTCTTACTTGTTTTGTAATAGCTTAAATACAATGTCTTACTTACTTAGTCGTTCCTCTTCTAACGTGAGGTGTAGAGGTTTGGAAGAGACAGCGCCATACTATCCTATCGGATGTCTGGCTTGGTTCTATTCTAGTCCTACGTCATTCGGAGATTGTCTAATGTTGTCCTCCCAGCGGACTCTGGGTCGTCCTGGAGGTCTGGATCCCTGACTCTTAGTTTTCCATTCTTGTCGTGGTAGCCGATATTCTCCCATTCTGCAGACACGGCCAAACCATGTTAGTTGACGAGAGCTAACGCTGTCCCAGGAGCTGCAACAGGAACAGAGCAAGCTACAACGACAGTTAAGCACTCGTGACAAGACTGGCAGTGAGTTCCGTTGTTAGATTTACTGTTTTTTCATTGTCTTCCAGTGTTGTTTATCGTGCTGCATCGCCTGTCTGTAATGAGTTGCCTTTTTTATATTGTCGTGCCTATTCTTGGTATTCTATTGTTGCTGTTAAGCTACATGTTCTCTCTTTGCTCTGTTTTATGTATAATATTTATTAATATTATTATTGTTATTATCATTTGTGTATTATTATTTTACGTACGGTATTTATTAGTGTTACACCGTGTAGTTCCTGCTGGTCTCTGTCATGTGACATAGACAGAACAGGACTTCTGCTACGTCAATCATGTCGTACAAGGCGTCTAATACCAGGTTGAGCATGGGACTGGCAACCTGATCGTATACAAGAAGTTGCTACAACAACCACCGCTGCACGAACACGTGACTTATTTGTAAAGGCGTCATGCAAATCGGGCAGCGAGAATGGGAGCTCCATGCTCCATTGGCAGCTAAAAGGAGAATGATGATTTGTTACTGTTAATTTACCTGCACCCAGTTAACCTAACCTGACTGATCAGAGAGATCACAAGATCTAGTTCAGCGTTTCTTAACCTTTTAGAGATCCTGCACCTCTCTACATCATCTTAAGAAGCCTCGCACCCCTTTACAACATCTTAAGAAGCCTCTCAACCCTTTTCATCATCTTAAGAAGCCTCCCACCCCTTATCTTTTAGCTCGCAAAACATGCCAGAAAGGCTTAAAAGAGATATGTTTTGAGAAAATGTTATTTACAGAATGTGACTAAGGTTCGGTATCTAACCCAAGTTGTCAATGTTCTATCTTTTACAAATACATTTGAGTTATGTGTATTATATGTGTTTATGATGATTCGCGTTTTAAAATATCTGGCATGCCTCGCACCCCCGGAAGGTAAGTCTCGCACCCCCAGGTCGTGCATGCATCCCTGGTTGAGAAGCAATGAGCCAGTTTTAGGTCACGGGAAAGACAAAGAGACAGATGGATAGACAATATCAAAGAAATCCTGCAATCACACGGGCTGACATCAACCAACGCTACATACTGTACTTAGCTCAACGACGTAAACTTTAGCTCCTCACTAATCTTCCTCCATGAGGAGCCGCAGTAGCATAGTTAATGCACTGGCTTCCTAGCTCAGTGGTCTATGGTTCGATCCCCAGATGAGGTGGGATTTTTTTATGCCGCAAACGGCTCCTGGGTCGACCCAGCTTCAAATGGGTACCAGAGCAACTCTAAGAAGGTTAAGGCGGCTGGCGTGATGCTCACCACATCACCCCTAGTGTGCCGACGGTCAAGAAAATATGGGCCTAACACCATATTCCCAATATGCCTCAATGGGCGTGTAACGGGATCCTAATCTTCCTCGGCATGATTGGACCAGACAAGTGAAGTAAAGTAAGATCTGACCAGGCAAGGTTTTATCTGTCACCAAGCGTTGCTCTTAAGAATGATCAGCTGTCATTACTGGTGTTATTTTTATTTGTGTCATTCCTTCTATATATTTAACTCTAGATATCTTTTAAGTCTTTTCGTAGCTGTTATGTTTTATGTGTGTCTTTCTCTTTTATCTAAGTATGGGCATACGTGCGTGCATGCTTAAAAGTGACGGCTCTTTTATTTTTTTTGCTGTTGTTTCCAGAAGAACATACAAGTTATGTTTTATTATTTGCCTTCGCTTTCCAGGTAGACATAGATCACTGACATACACATCCCTGTTCTAAGTGGGTCTGCAGGGGGTATGATTTTAGGCTATGACGTACCATCTGTTGAGGACCATATCTCTTCTTGTTACTTCCTGGGATACCTCATTTCTGAGGTTTTGGTCTAGCTTTTGTGGGTTGTAGTTATTGCCCATGACTCGCATCCGTATGTCAAGACTCGAACATATACAATGTCATTGATATTAACTTCTTATATCGCAGCCTCGAGTAAAATTACTACCATACTTAACGCAATCGAAATGTTGGAGAATCCCCTGCACCAAATCTGTGATGTGGACCGACATCTGGGCTCATATAGCCTGGCTTATGCTGTGCAAACTGAACAGTCACTATTTTAGAGCGTCGAGCGTATTTCGTACAATATGTGTAACTAATGAAGGGTTGTTGTCTAACTGATAACAAAAGGTGGAAACAAATTATGACAAAACGGAATTGGAGATATTTTTCCAAATGATCAATGCATTAGACTGTGTTATTCTTGGCCGGTAACAGACACAAACAGGATATAAAGATGAAAAACATAGAAAGGTTGTGAAAGAAAAATTCCTACATCAAGTAAAGAGAGAATGTGTGTGAGAGAGAGAGTGAGAGAGAGAGAGAGGGAGAGAGAGAGAGAGAGAGAATAAAGTGGTCTGACCACGTCATGAGAATGCAGCCCAATAAATTACCGCAACGCGCCTACAGCAGCTGTGATGAATTTGCCGTGATACAACGTTAAAATATCTCCAATTATAAAGATAACCTGTAGGGATAAAAATAATGCGTAAGATACTAGGAGACATGCTCGCCTATGCCAGAATTTCTACCGCCATTGAAACTAACTAGTAGACATGCAGACGAAACGGTACCCTTTTAGACGGAAGGGAAACTGAGATAAAAATCATTATGACGGTCTGAACACGTGTTTGAATCTAGAAAGGCAAAAAGACGCAATTTGTAGTTTAAAGGAAAAAAATTACGCCACTAGTTGACACAATGTAAGGAAATGGACAGAAAAGACCTTAGCTCTTGTTAGAAACAGTCGTATCTTAGACGTTTTACCGTACTTGGTTGTTTTGTTCGAATATAGCGGCAAATGCCATACCCAAAGGTTCAAAACATATTTCAAAAAACTAACCTTGAGAAAAGTAAGGTTTTCGTTAATAATAAAGTTATGAAAATAAAACCTAGCTAGTTTGATAGCCCATCTTAAGCTGACAAATAATATACTTTTATTTATACAGACGGACAGATAACAAGGAAGATAATGACAAAAGACCGTATTGTTCCTATCAGACTAGCGAACAGTATTTTTGTGCATACTTTCACTAAAGTCACAATTTTGCGTCCTTGAGACAAGAAAAGGCAAAATTCAAACTGTAATAAACTAGCGGGGCAAAGTCGGGAGATAGTGGCTAAAAATAACTTAGGAAGCAGGTTTGTGTCGTTTTTACATGTAGTAGTCTAAAAAAACAAGTGAAATTGGGGAAAAGCCAAAATGTGACCGACGTACATTTGAGAAACTGAGATGTACTTTTGACTTTATTTTCAAAATTCAAATTGAAAAGCTTGGTCTTTCGATCTGATTGGCCAACGCATTTTTATATTAGCAAGATAGAGACGCACATTTGTGCCATTCAATAGAAGTCTGTCCTGTAACACAGTTCATAACTGCTAGTGGTGTTTTCCCGGAAATAATACATAAAATTCAGTGGGACGCCATACTCTAGCCAGCAGCTCAGCTGAGTTTTGCTAGTATTAAGTAACTGTGTTCTCAATTTCGAATTGTGGTAAGGATAAAAGCATTTATCTTGTATATTTTAAAATTTTGAGTGATTGATACTGCCATATCATGAAAAATGATTACGACAAGTAAGTGCTTGCTCTAGGTCCCCAGCCGCAGTTCAGGGTCTAGAGACAAACCAATAATATATGGAAACCTAACTAAGACTATGGAAGGCGGATCTATTATTGAGATCAGTGGGAACATATCACCCATCTTATTGAATGTAAGAGGAAACTATTGAACATATCTCAGATGCAATGCAGTCTTGGGGAACTGGTACTATGTAAAAACAACTGGGTAAGATGTGCTATGTTGGTCAGAGAGATTTGACCCAGTCTGTGTAATGTTGTTGTGTAGTGTTGTGTGTAAGAGTGGCTCAGTAGATAGAGTACTGACACATGGCACAAAATTTTGTTTCAGAAGTTTCTATTTTGGCACTAAAGTGGTGCCAAATGCTGTTGTAAAAATACACAAGCGTGTGCCTGTGCAGCCTAACATTGGTGTCAGTGAAGCCTAACATTGTACTCCAGCTACGGAGAGGAGTGGGCCACCAGACTCCCGTACCAGATCGTCACAGGCGAGATAAGTGAACACCTGGCCTGCTGGAGATTCACAACTATTCCACCATCAACTAAATAAATAAATATTGAGAAATATAACATTTACTTCATTCCATAAGTCAATGGACAATGATTTTGGTAGTCACAGATTGGGCGTGATGACGCCACTCCAACGAAACATCTAGTGCTAGTTCTCCCAAGGACTTATAAATAATAGTAATATTAACCATTCTTATAATATACCTATGTACACAAATTACATTTTATTATGCCACATATTTATGCATTTCATTAATAAATTCATATCATTACATATATTCTGACCAAAATAAAACTTGGTTCAGAACTAATAAATTTAAAAAATTGTTAAAACTAAAACCATAACAACCAGAGTTAGTTCAGTGTATTGTAGAGTTTATTATTATTATTATTATTATTATTATTATTAGACTTAATAATTACCTGAGTGTGTCTGTATATTATAATCACTACACATTACATTTCAGTACCCTAGACTTTTTAACGTAGCTAACATTCATTATAGTAAAACAAGTCTGTTTGAGGTCGTAAGTGGTAGCAGAAAGGCCTCCTGTAATTTACGTAAACTTTTATCTCAAGAGCCTTCACAGCTGACCTCATACAGTACACTAAGTAACATAACAAACATACAATAACATCAAAAACCACTACAATATTGGGGTCTTGTCCGGGGATTAAGTTTATCAAAGATAGTAGGATATTCTGGTGTGGGAATTAAACTAGTGGGGACAGAGTTGTATAAATATAAAAGTGTCCCTTAAAATAAAAAGTGGAAAATAAAAGTTGATGAATCTTCATAGCCAGTGGTAATTAGTTGATTAATTAATTAATATATTACCTTAGTCATTATATAATTAGAATTACCTTGGTCATTGTTAATTTGTATGTTAAAGTATGGCAGATCTAGCAAAATTTAGATCGGCTGCTGTGCTGACGGCGAAGGAGATGAACATGGAGAGTCAGGTTTTAATTCAGTATGTAACTGCAGAATGTGACAAGTATATTGAAATGGAAGATAGGAAGTTAGCTAAAGAGAAGAGGTTACAAATTGAGGCTGATAAAGAACTTAAGAGGTTGCAGATTGAGGCTGACAAAGAGGCAAAAGCATTGGAGGCAGACAGGGAGATTAAAAGGCTCCAATTAGAGGCAGAAGAAAAACGACAGCAAAGGAAGGCAGAAGAAAAAAAGGCCGAAAGGGAGGCAGAAGAAAAGAGGTTGACTGCCGAAAGGGAGGCAGAAGAAAAAAGATTGACTGCCGAAAGGGAGGCAGAAGATAAGAGATTGACTGCCGAAAGGGAAGCAGAAGATAGAAGATTGCAAAGGGAGCACGAATTACGACTAAGGGAGCTGGAATTACAAGGCCATGCTCCGGAAAATGGTGCCAGCCCTTTTGCCTCAGATGCTACGCCTAGTCAGGGAGCCTCAACCTCAGCTATGGGGTTTCATTTAGACCATTTTGTTGAGAAAGACGATGACATAGAGGGGTACCTCAGTAGATTCGAATTATTAGCTACTACGTATGGGTTAGAGAGAGAGAGAGAGGTGGAGTCTTAAGTTATCCCAGGGACTGAGAGGTACTTCTTATGAAGTCGTTGCTAAGATGAATAGAGACGACCAAGACAATTATGACATGCTAAAGCAGGCTTTGTTATTGAGATATGAAAAGAATGGTGAATTCTATCGTATGAAGTTTAGAAATGCCAAACTGTTGTCTGGGGAGACATACCACCAATTCTCTGCCAGACTGGAAACCTATTTGGAGAAATGGACTGCTCTGGGGAAGACCCAAGATCTTAAAGAGATGATCATGATAGAGCAATTAAGAGAGTCCATGGCTCCAGACTTGAGAAAATTTCTCATGGAACAAGGTGCAGAGAGGTTGGGGGAGGTTTTAAATGTCGCTGAGAGGTATCAGGCAGCCCAGGCAGAGGTAAGTGGCACTAAAAAGAAGCACATAGAAAATTTTAAAGCTCCACAGCAATTTAGTAGATTTGATAACAGAGAACAAGGTAATAAAGGGAGGACAAACTTTGATAGGCCACGAAATGACTATCGTGACAGAAACTCACAGTTCAATGACCAAAAATATAATGAAAGAAAACCGTTTAACCAAGGAAAAAGATGGTGCAAATGGTGTAAGAAAGACAACCATAACACCGAATTTTGTAAAAGAAAACCTTCAAACATTGCTGCAATGAAGTCGGGACTCAAAGATTAAAGGTTAATCCTAATGGACAGCAGGAACCTTATCACCCCCCAGTTTGTGAGGATGTTATTTGTAATGGGGTCACCACAAGGTGCCTATATGATACAGGTTTGGATTATGATTCAGTTGTGAAGTCTAGCCTAGTGGACCCAAGTCAGTATACCACAGAAACAGTGGAAATACAAGGGGCGACTAAGGACATACCACTCATGACACTTCCCATCGCAAGGATAACGGTGAAAACTCGCTATGTGGAAGGAGAAATCAGAGCAGCAGTGATAGATGAACCAATCTACCCTCTGATATTGGGGTGTAGATATGTCTTCTTGGGGAATCCCGAGAGACCTGTGATCATGGCGACAGTGCAGACCAGATCACAGAAAAAAGGAGGAAGAAGGTGAACCTATAAATGCTCATCCAGAGGAGATGAGGAAGGCGCAGGCTGAGGATAGGACACTCAAGCCATGTTTTAAAAAATTGCCCAAATGCCACACACCTCCAAGCAAGGGAGAGTAATTTATGAAGAACAAATTATTATACAGGAAGGACGGAACTGGAACAAATGGTCACAACCAGCTGGTTCTTCCCACTTCATATAGGGATAAAGTGATGGAACTCGGGCATGCGATTCCCTTCAGTGGTCACATGGGGATCAGCGCCACAGGACAGCGTATAGCTTGTCATTACTTCTGGCCAGGGATAACGGAGGATATAAAAAGATATGTCAAATCATGTCCAGAATGTCAAAGGGTAGCTCCAAAGCATTGGACTGCTCCTGCAACTCTAGGGGAAATGCCCATAGTGGGAACACCTTTTGAGAGGGTTGCAGTGGATATTGTGGGACCTCTCACTCGGACCAAGAGGAGGAACAGTTACATCCTTACTCTGGTGGACACTTGTTCTATGTGGGGAGAGGCGGTAGCCCTGCCATCAATTGATTCAAAACATGTAGCAGAGGCACTACTTACAATATTCACAAGATTAGGATTCCCGCATCAAATCTTGACTGATAATGGCTCACAGTTCAAGGGGAAACTAACGGAAGAAGTTTTTAAGCTATTTCAAGCCAGACACTTTCATTGTAGTCCGTACCATCTACAAGGGAACGGCCAGGTAGAGAGGTTCAATGGGACTCTCATTTCTATCTTGAGGAAGCTGGCATACGAAAAACCGGATATGTGGGATCAATTTCTGCCCGCCGCGTTGTTTGCGTATCGGGAGGTACCACATAGTTCAACCGGGATGGCTCCCGCAACTCTGCTATTTGGGAGGCCAATAAAAGGTCCATTAGAAGTTTTATTAAGGACCTGGACGGATGAGAAAGCAGAAGAGACTGTTACTTCATCGTATCAATATGTGAACGAACTGACCACTCGTCTGAAAGCTGGATGGAAACTGGCAAATGATAATTTGAGACAAGCCAGGAAGAAATATGCAGCGTATTTTAATAGGAAGGCAAAGGACAGAGAACTAGCTGTGGGAGAGAAGGTGCTTTTTCTACTACCCGGCAGCCAGAATAAATTTCAAATTGGATGGCAAGGTCCATATACGGTTCTAGAGAAGGTGTCTAGAACAAATTATAAAATTGACAAAAAGGGGAAGGAGAAGGTATATCATGTAAACCTTTTAAAGAAGTATCTGGACAGACCACTCCAGGAAAGCACCCCCTTACTGACCTTGGCTATCGCCACTAAAATGAAAAAAAGAACCACTCACCTCACATGAATACCCATTACATCCCTGTGAGACAGCCGCACAAGTAAAAGTCAGCAAGCACCTGACTAAAAATCAGAGGGAGAGAGTTCAACAGGTTCTGGAGGAACATACAGATGTATTAACAGATAAACCAGGACATACAAATTTGCTACAGTATGACATGAAGCTGGTAGACTCAAACCCAATCTGTATGAGAGCCTATTCTGTTCCGTTCGCGAAGGAGAAGGCATTGAAAGAAGAAATAGATTATTTGTTGAAGGAGGGGATTATTTCACACAGTGAATCTTCTTTTAGCTCCAGTGTAGTTTTGTTGAGGAAACCGTCTGGGGAACATAGACTGTGCATAGATTACAGGAAACTGAATGCTGTCACAGAAGGACAAGTGGATCCATTACCAGACACAAAACAGTTATTTGCCAGATTGAACAAGGCAAAATACTTTTCGAAGGTGGATCTTAGTAAAGGCTATTACCAGATTCCAGTGAAGCCTGAAGTTAGACCTTATTTAGCTTTTAGCACCTCGGAAGGACATTATGAATTCAACATGCTACCATTCGGATTGAAAAATGCTCCGAGTGTATTTTCAAGGATGATGCGCAAATTGTTGGATCCCCTGAATAATCCATGTATCACGAATTTCATGGATGATATTCTCGTCGCCACAGAGACATTTGAAGAACACATTAACTCTCTGAAAATGTTATTTGATAGGCTTAGGGAAGCGAACTTAACTGCTAGACCAACAAAATGTTGTATTGGATGCAAAGAGTTGGAATTCTTGGGACACACTGTATATCAGGGTAACATGACCCCTGACCCCAAGAACTTGGAAAAACTGCAGAGAGCACCTAGACCACAAACAAAAAAAGACGTGCGATCATTCGTGTCGTTATGTGGGTTTTACCAAAAATATATCAAAAATTTTAACTCTATATGTGCTCCTCTGACTGATCTGACTCGCAAAGGAAATCCAGATAAAATTGTTTGGACTGCGCAATGTGAATTGGCATTTCAAGAGTTAAAGGAAAAACTCACTAGCAAGCCTATTCTCAAATTGCCTGATTTGACACAGGACTTTGTGGTGAGAACAGATGCAAGTAATGTAGGCCTGGGGGCGGCTCTGTTGCAAAGGTCCTCTTCACCCAATGGGGAACTGAACCCAGTCGCTTATGCAAGCCGCAAATTGAATAAAGCGGAACAAGGATATTCCACAAGCGAAAAAGAATGTTTAGCGTTAATCTGGGCAATAAAAAAGTTTCAAATCTATCTGTATGGTAGGACTTTTGTGGTCCAGACGGATCATCAGCCCCTAGTGTTCTTATCTCAGGCCAAGCATGAAAATGCAAGATTGTTAAGATGGTCTTTATTGTTACAACCTTATCAGTTTATTATCGAATATATCCCGGGGTCATTGAATGTCGGTGCAGATTTCCTCAGTAGGCACCCCTGTGATCAAAATTAGAGTAGTTGGCAGGCGTGAGAGTAATTTTATCTATGTGTATCACTGGTTTTGGAACTTGCAGTAGTGCATGTTCTCAAGTGGGGAGATGTGATGAATTTACCGTGATACAACGTTAAAATATCTCCAATTATAAAGATAACATGTAGGGATAAAAATAATGCGTAAGATACTAGGAGACATGCTCGCCTATGCCAGCATTTCCTACCGCCATTGAAACTAACTAGTAGACATGCAGACGAAACGGTACCCTTTTAGACGGGAGGGAAACGGAGATAAAAATCATTATGACGGTCTGAACACGTGTTTGAATCTAGAAAGGCAAAAAGACGTAATTTGTAGTTTAAAGGAAAAAAAAATTACGCCACTAGTTGACACAATGTAAGGAAATGGACAGAAAAGACCTTAGCTCTTGTTAGAAACAGTCGTATCTTAGACGTTTTACCGTACTTGGTTGTTTTGTTCGAATATAGCGGCAAATGCCATACCCAAAGGTTCAAAACATATTTCAAAAAACTAACCTTGAGAAAAGTAAGGTTTTCGTTAATAATAAAGTTATGAAAATAAAACCTAGCTAGTTTGATAGCCCATCTTAAGCTGACAAATAATATACTTTTATTTATACAGACGGACAGATAACAAGGAAGATATTGACAAAAGACCGTATTGTTCCTATCAGACTAGCGAACAGTATTGTTGTGCATACTTTCACTAAAGTCACAATTTTGCGTCCTTGAGACAAGAAAATGCAAAATTCAAACTGTAATAAACTAGCGGGGCAAAGTCGGGAGATAGTGGCTAAAAATAACTTAGGAAGCAGGTTTGTGTCGTTTTTACATGTAGTAGTCTAAAAAAAACAAGTGAAATTGGGGAAAAGCCAAAATGTGACCGACGTACATTTGAGAAATTGAGATGTACTTTTGACTTTATTTTCAAAATTCAAATTGAAAAGCTTGGTCTTTCGATCTGATTGGCCAACGCATTTTTATATTAGCAAGATAGAGACGCACATTTGTGCCATTCAATAGAAGTCTGTCCTGTAACACAGTTCATAACTGCTAGTGGTGTTTTCCCGGAAATAATACATAAAATTCAGTGGGACGCCATACTCTACTCTAGCCAGCAGCTCAGCTGAGTTTTGCTAGTATTAAGTAACTGTGTTCTCAATTCTGAATTGTGGTAAGGATAAAAGCATTTCTCTTGTTTATTTTAACATTGTGAGTGATTGATACTGCCATATCAAAAAGAAAATGATTACGACAAGTAAGTGCTTGCTCTAGGTCCCCAGCCGCAGTTCAGGGTCTAGAGACAAACAAATAATATATGGACACCTAACTAAGACTATGGAAGGCGGATCTATTATTGAGATCAGTGGGAACATATCACCCATCTTATTGAATGAAAGAGGAAACTATTGAACATATCTCAGATGCAATGCAGTCTTGGGGAACTGGTACTATGTGAAAACAACTGGGTAAGATGTGCTATGTTGGTCAGAGAGATCTGACCCAGTCTGTGTAATGTTGTTGTGTGGTGTTGTGTGTAAGAGTGGCTCAGTAGATAGAGTACTGACACATGGCACAAAATTTTGTTTCAGAAGTTTCTGTTTTGGCACTAAGTGGTGCCAAATGCGTTGGTAAAAGTACACAAGCGTGTGCCTGTGCAGCCTAACATTGGTGTCAGTGAAGCCTAACATTGTACTCCAGCTACGGAGAGGAGTGGGCCACCAGACTCCTGTACCAGATCGTCACAGGCGAGATAAGTGAAAACCTGGCCTGCTGGAGATTCACAACTATTCCACCATCAACTAAATAAATAAATATTGAGAAATATAACATTTACTTCATTCCATAAGTCAATGGACAATGATTTTGGTAGTCACAGATTGGGCGTGATGACGCCACTCCAACGAAACATCCAGTGCTAGTTCTCCCAAAGACATTATAAATAATAGTAATATTAACCATTCTTATAATATACCTATGTACACAAATTACATTTTATTATGCCACATATTTATGCATTTCATTAATAAATTCATATCATTACATATGTTCTGACCAAAATAAAACTTGGTTCAGAACTAATAAATTTAAAAAATTGTTAAAACTAAAACCATAACAACCAGAGTTAGTTCAGTGTATTGTAGAGTTTATTATTATTATTATTATTATTATCAAACGCCGTCGTTATAGACTTAATAATTACATGTGTGTGTCTGTATATTATATTCACTACACATTACATTTCAGTACCCTAGACTTTTTAACGTAGCTAACATTCATTATAGTAAAACAAGTCTGTTTGAGGTCGTAAGTGGTAGCAGAAAGGCCTCCTGTAATTCACATAAACTTTTATCTCAGGAGCCTTCACAGCTGACCTCATACAGTACACTAGGTAACATAACAAACATACAATAACATCAAAAACCACTACAAATATTGGGGGCTCGTCCGGGATTTAAGTTTATCAAAGATAGTAGGATATTCTGGTGTGGGAATTAAACTAGTGGGGACAGAGTTGTATAAATTTAAAAGTGTCCCTTAAAATAAAAAGTGGAAAATAAAAGTTGATGAATCTTCACAGCCAGTGGTAATTAGTTGATTAATTAATTAATATATTACCTTGGTCATTATATACTTAGAATTACCTTAGTCATTGTTAATTTGTATGTTAAAGTATGGCAGATCTAGCAAAATTTAGATCGGCTGCTGTGCTGACGGCGAAGGAGATGAACATGGAGGGTCAGGTTTTAATTCAGTATGTAACTGCAGAATGTGACAAGTATATTGAAAGGGAAGATAGGAAGTTAGCTGAAGAGAAGAGGTTACAAATTGAGGCTGATAAAGAACTTAAGAGGTTGCAGATTGAGGCTGACAAAGAGGCAAAAGCATTGGAGGCAGATAGGGAGATTAAAAGGCTCCAATTAGAGGCAGAAGAAAAACGACAGCAAAGGGAGGCAGAAGAAAAAAAGGCCGAAAGGGAGGCAGAAGAAAAGAGATTGACTGCCGAAAGGGAGGCAGAAGAAAAGCGATTAACTGCCGAAAGGGAGGCAGAAGAAAAGAGATTGACTGCCGAAAGGGAAGCAGAAGATAGAAGATTGCAAAGGGAGCACGAATTACGACTAAGGGAGCTGGAATTACAAGGCCATGCTCCTGAAAATGGTGCCAGCCCTTTTGCCTCAGATGCTACGCCTAGTCAGGGAGCCTCAACCTCAGCTATGGGGTTTCATTTAGACCATTTTGTTGAGAAAGACGATGACATCGAGGGGTACCTCAGTAGATTCGAATTATTAGCTACTACGTATGGGTTAGAGAGAGAGAGGTGGAGTCTTAAGTTATCCCAGGGACTGAGAGGTACTTCTTATGAAGTCTTTGCTAAGATGAATAGAGACGACCAAGACAATTATGACATGCTAAAGCAGGCTTTGTTATTGAGATATGAAAAGAATGGTGAATTCTATCGTATGAAGTTTAGAAATGCCAAACTGTTGTCTGGGGAGACATACCACCAATTCTCTGCCAGACTGGAAACCTATTTGGAGAAATGGACTGCTCTGGGGAAGACCCAAGATCTTAAAGAGATGATCATGATAGAGCAATTAAGAGAGTCCATGGCTCCAGACTTGAGAAAATTTCTCATGGAACAAGGTGCAGAGAGGTTGGGGGAGGTTTTAAATGTCGCTGAGAGGTATCAGGCAGCCCAGGCAGAGGTAAGTGGCACTAAAAAGAAGCACATAGAAAATTTTAAAGCTCCACAGCAATTTAGTAGATTTGATAACAGAGAACAAGGTAATAAAGGCAGGACAAACTTTGATAGGCCACGAAATGATTATCGTGACAGAAACTCACAGTTCAATGACCAAAAATGTAATGAAAAAAAAAACCGTTTAACCAAGGACAGAGATGGTGTAAATGGTGTAAGAAAGACAACCATAACACCGAATTTTGTAAAAGGAAACCTTCAAACATTGCTGCAATGAAGTCGGGGACTCAAAGATTAAAGGTTAATCCTAATGGACAGCAGGAACCTTATCACCCCCCAGTTTGTGAGGATGTTATTTGTAATGGGGTCACCACAAGGTGCCTATATGATACAGGTTTGGATTATGATTCAGTTGTGAAGTCTAGCCTAGTGGACCCAAGTCAGTATACCACAGAAACAGTGGAAATACAAGGGGCGACTAAGGACATACCACTCATGACACTTCCCATCGCAAGGATAACGGTGAAAACTCGCTATGTGGAAGGAGAAATCAGAGCAGCAGTGATAGATGAACCAATCTACCCTCTGATATTGGGGTGTAGATACGTCTTCTTGGGGAATCCCGAGAGACCTGTGATCATGGCGACAGTGCAGACCAGATCACAGAAAAAGGAGGAAGAAGGTGAACCTATAAATGCTCATCCAGAGGAGATGAGGAAGGCGCAGGCTGAGGATAGGACACTCAAGCCATGTTTTAAAAAATTGCCCAAATGCCACACACCTCCAAGCAAGGGAGAGTAATTTATGAA
Source organism: Oreohelix idahoensis (assembly GCA_024509875.1). Lineage (NCBI taxonomy): Eukaryota > Metazoa > Mollusca > Gastropoda > Stylommatophora > Oreohelicidae > Oreohelix > Oreohelix idahoensis. The sequence goes on along the minus strand of JAMPIV010022022.1, from coordinate 49,361 downwards.
GAACAAATTATTATACAGGAAGGACGGAACTGGAACAAATGGTCACAACCAGCTGGTTCTTCCCACTTCATATAGGGATAAAGTGATGGAACTCGGGCATGCGATTCCCTTCAGTGGTCACATGGGGATCAGCGCCACAGGACAGCGTATAGCTTGTCATTACTTCTGGCCAGGGATAACGGAGGATATAAAAAGATATGTCAAATCCTGTCCAGAATGTCAAAGGGTAGCTCCAAAGCATTGGACTGCTCCTGCAACTCTAGGGGAAATGCCCATAGTGGGAACACCTTTTGAGAGGGTTGCAGTGGATATTGTGGGACCTCTCACTCGGACCAAGAGGAGGAACAGTTACATCCTTACTCTGGTGGACACTTGTTCTATGTGGGGAGAGGCGGTAGCACTGCCATCAATTGATTCAAAACATGTAGCAGAGGCACTACTTACAATATTCACAAGATTAGGATTCCCGCATCAAATCTTGACTGATAATGGCTCACAGTTCAAGGGGAAACTAACGGAAGAAGTTTTTAAGCTATTTCAAGCCAGACACTTTCATTGTAGTCCGTACCATCCACAAGGGAACGGCCAGGTAGAGAGGTTCAATGGGACTCTCATTTCTATCCTGAGGAAGCTGGCACACGAAAAACCGGATATGTGGGATCAATTTCTGCCCGCCGCGTTGTTTGCGTATCGGGAGGTACCACATAGTTCAACCGGGATGGCTCCCGCAACTCTGCTATTTGGGAGGCCAATAAAAGGTCCATTAGAAGTTTTATTAAGGACCTGGACAGATGAGAAAGCAGAAGAGACTGTTACCTCATCGTATCAATATGTGAACGAACTGACCACTCGTCTGAAAGCTGGATGGAAACTGGCAAATGATAATTTGAGACAAGCCAGGAAGAAACATGCAGCGTATTTTAATAGGAAGGCAAAGGACAGAGAACTAGCTGTGGGAGAGAAGGTGCTTTTTCTACTACCCGGCAGCCAGAATAAATTTCAAATTGGATGGCAAGGTCCATATACGGTTCTAGAGAAGGTGTCTAGAACAAATTATAAAATTGACAAAAAGGGGAAGGAGAAGGTATATCATGTAAACCTTTTAAAGAAGTATCTGGACAGACCACTCCAGGAAAGCACCCCCTTACTGACCTTGGCTATCGCCACTAAAATGAAAAAAGAACCACTCACCTCACATGAATACCCATTACATCCCTGTGAGACAGCCGCACAAGTAAAAGTCAGTAAGCACCTGACTAAAAATCAGAGGGAGAGAGTTCAACAGGTTCTGGAGGAACATACAGATGTATTAACAGATAAACCAGGACATACAAATTTGCTACAGTATGACATGAAGCTGGTAGACTCAAACCCAATCTGTATGAGAGCCTATTCTGTTCCGTTCGCGAAGGAGAAGGCATTGAAAGAAGAAATAGATTATTTGTTGAAGGAGGGGATTATTTCACACAGTGAATCTTCTTTTAGCTCCAGTGTAGTTTTGTTAAGGAAACCGTTTGGGGAACATAGACTGTGCATAGATTACAGGAAACTGAATGCTGTCACAGAAGGACAAGTGGATCCATTACCAGACACAAAACAGTTATTTGCCAGATTGAACAAGGCAAAATACTTTTCGAAGGTGGATCTTAGTAAAGGCTATTACCAGATTCCAGTGAAGCCTGAAGTTAGACCTTATTTAGCTTTTAGCACCTCGGAAGGACATTATGAATTCAACATGCTACCATTCGGATTGAAAAATGCTCCGAGTGTATTTTCAAGGATGATGCGCAAATTGTTGGATCCCCTGAATAATCCATGTATCACGAATTTCATGGATGATATTCTCGTCGCCACAGAGACATTTGAAGAACACATTAACTCTCTGAAAATGTTATTTGATAGGCTTAGGGAAGCGAACTTAACTGCTAGACCAACAAAATGTTGTATTGGATGCAAAGAGTTGGAATTCTTGGGACACACTGTATATCAGGGTAACATGACCCCTGACCCCAAGAACTTGGAAAAACTGCAGAGAGCACCTAGACCACAAACAAAAAAAGACGTGCGATCATTCGTGTCGTTATGTGGGTTTTACCAAAAATATATCAAAAATTTTAACTCTATATGTGCTCCTCTGACTGATCTGACTCGCAAAGGAAATCCAGATAAAATTGTTTGGACTGCGCAATGTGAATTGGCATTTCAAGAGTTAAAGGAAAAACTCACTAGCAAGCCTATTCTCAAATTGCCTGATTTGACACAGGACTTTGTGGTGAGAACAGATGCAAGTAATGTAGGCCTGGGGGCGGCTCTGTTGCAAAGGTCCTCTTCACCCAATGGGGAACTGAACCCAGTCGCTTATGCAAGCCGCAAATTGAATAAAGCGGAGCAAGGATATTCCACAAGCGAAAAAGAATGTTTAGCGTTAATCTGGGCAATAAAAAAGTTTCAAATCTATCTGTATGGTAGGACTTTTGTGGTCCAGACGGATCATCAGCCCCTAGTGTTCTTATCTCAGGCCAAGCATGAAAATGCAAGATTGTTAAGATGGTCTTTATTGTTACAACCTTATCAGTTTATTATCGAATATATCCCGGGGTCATTGAATGTCGGTGCAGATTTCCTCAGTAGGCACCCCTGTGATCAAAATTAGAGTAGTTGGCAGGCGTGAGATTAATTTTATCTATGTGTATCACTGGTTTTGGAACTTGCAGTAGTGCATGTTCTCAAGTGGGGAGATGTGTGATGAATTTACCGTGATACAACGTTAAAATATCTCCAATTATAAAGATAACATGTAGGGATAAAAATAATGCGTAAGATACTAGGAGACATGCTCGCCTATGCCAGCATTTCCTACCGCCATTGAAACTAACTAGTAGACATGCAGACGAAACGGTACCCTTTTAGACGGGAGGGAAACGGAGATAAAAATCATTATGACGGTCTGAACACGTGTTTGAATCTAGAAAGGCAAAAAGACGCAATTTGTAGTTTAAAGGAAAAAATTACGCCACTAGTTGACACAATGTAAGGAAATGGACAGAAAAGACCTTAGCTCTTGTTAGAAACAGTCGTATCTTAGACGTTTTACCGTACTTGGTTGTTTTGTTCGAATATAGCGGCAAATGCCATACCCAAAGGTTCAAAACATTTCAAAAAAACCTTGAGAAAAATAAGGTTTTCGTTAATAATAAAGTTATGAAAATAAAACCTAGCTAGTTTGATAGCCCATCTTAAGCTGACAAATAATATACTTTTATTTATACAGACGGACAGATAACAAGGAAGATATTGACAAAAGACCGTATTGTTCCTATCAGACTAGCGAACAGTATTGTTGTGCATACTTTCACTAAAGTCACAATTTTGCGTCCTTGAGACAAGAAAATGCAAAATTCAAACTGTAATAAACTAGCGGGGCAAAGTCGGGAGATAGTGGCTAAAAATAACTTAGGAAGCAGGTTTGTGCCGTTTTTACATGTAGTAGCCCAAAACAACAAGTGAAATTGGGGAAAAGCCAAAATGTGACCGACGTACATTTGAGAAATTGAGATGTACTTTTGACTTTATTTTCAAAATTCAAATTGAAAAGCTTGGTCTTTCGATCTGATTGGCCAACGCATTTTTATATTAGCAAGATAGAGACGCACATTTGTGCCATTCGATAGAAGTCTGTCCTATAACACAGTTCTTAACTGCTAGTGGTGTTTTCCAGGAAATAATACATAAAATTCAGTGGGACGCCATACTCTAGCCAGCAGCTCAGCTGAGTTTTGCTAGTATTAAGTGACTGTGTTCTCAATTTCGAATTGTGGTAAGGATAAAAGCATTTCTCTTGTTTATTTTAACATTTTGAGTGATTGATACTGCCATATCAAAAAAGAAAATGATTACGACAAGTAAGTGCTTGCTCTAGGTCCCCAGCCGCAGTTCAGGGTCTAGAGACAAACAAATAATATATGGACACCTAACTAAGACTATGGAAGGCGGATCTATTATTGAGATCAGTGGGAACATATCACCCATCTTATTGAATGAAAGAGGAAATCAGATGCAATGCAGTCTTGGGGAACTGGTACTATGTGAAAACAACTGGGTGAGATGTGCTATGTTGGTCAGAGAGATCTGACCCAGTCTGTGTAATGTTGTTGTGTGGTGTTGTGTGTAAGAGTGGCTCAGTAGGTAGAGTACTGACACATGGCACAAAATTTTGTTTCAGAAGTTTCTGTTTGGCACTAAAGTGGTGCCAAATGCTGTTGTAAAAATACACAAGCGTGTGCCTGTGCAGCCTAACATTGGTGTCAGTGCAGCCTAACATTGGTGTCAGTGAAGCCTAACATTGTACTCCAGCACGGAGAGGAGTGAGCCACCAGACTCCTGTACCAGATCGTCACAGGCGAGATAAGTGATAAACTGGCCTGCTGGAAATTCACAACTAATCCACCATCAACTAAAGAACTAAATATTGAACAATATAAGATTTACTTCATCCCATAAGTCAATGGACAATGATTTTGGTAGTCACAGATTGGGCGTGATGACGCCACTCCAACGAAACATCCAGTGCTAGTTCTCCCAAAGACATTATAAATAATAGTAATATTAACCAGTCTTATAATATACCTATGTACACAAATTACATTTTATTATGCCACATATTTATGCATTTCATTAATAAATTCATATCATTACATATGTTCTGACCAAAATAAAACTTGGTTCAGAACTAATAAATTTAAAAAATTGTTAAAACTAAAACCATAACAACCAGAGTTAGTTCAGTGTATTGTAGAGTTTATTATTATTATTATTAGACTTATTGATTACATGTGTGTGTCTGTATATTATATTCACTACACATTACATTTCAGTACCCTAGACTTTTTAACGTAGCTAACATTCATTATAGTAAAACAAGTCTGTTTGAGGTCGTAAGTGGTAGCAGAAAGGCCTCCTGTAAATTCACATAAACTTTTATCTCAGGAGCCTTCACAGCTGACCTCATACAGTACACTAGGTAACATAACAAACATACAATAACATCAAAAACCACTACAAATATTGGGGTCTTGTCCGGGGATTAAGTTTATCAAAGATAGTAGGATATTCTGGTGTTGGAATTAAACTAGTGGGGACAGAGTTGTATAAAATTTAAAAGTGTCCCTTAAAATAAAAAGTGGAAAATAAAAGTTGATGAATCTTCACAGCCAGTGTTAATTAATTGATTAATTAATTAATATATTACCTTAGTCATTTTATACTTAGAATTACCTTAGTCATTACATACTTGAGATTACTTTAGTCATTGTTAATTTGTATGTTAAAGTATGGCAGATCTAGCAAAATTTAGATCGGCTGCTGTGCTGACGGCGAAGGAGATGAACATGGAGGGTCAGGTTTTAATTCAGTATGTAACTGCAGAATGTGACAAGTATATTGAAAGGGAAGATAGGAGGTTAGCTGAAGAGAAGAGGTTACAAATTGAGGCTGATAAAGAACTTAAGAGGTTGCAAATTGAGGCTGACAAAGAGGCTAAAGCATTGGAGGCAGACAGGGAGATTAAGAGGCTCCAAAGAGGCAGAAGAAAAAAAACGACAGCAAAGGGAGGCAGAAGATAAGAGATTGACTGCCGAAAGGGAGGCAGAAGAAAAAAGATTGACTGCCGAAAGGGAGGCAGAAAGAAAAAGATTGACTGCCGAACGGGAAGCAGAAGATAGAAGATTGCAAAGGGAGCACGAATTACGACTAAGGGAGCTGGAATTACAAGGCCATGCTCCTGAAAATGGTGCCAGCCCTTTTGCCTCAGATGCTACGCCTAGTCAGGTAGCCTCAACCTCAGCTATGGGGTTTCATTTAGACCATTTTGTTGAGAAAGACGATGACATCGAGGGGTACCTCAGTAGATTCGAATTATTAGCTACTACGTATGGGTTAGAGAGAGAGAGGTGGAGTCTTAAGTTATCCCAGGGACTGAGAGGTACTTCTTATGAAGTCTTTGCTAAGATGAATAGAGACGACCAAGACAATTATGACATGCTAAAGCAGGCTTTGTTATTGAGATATGAAAAGAATGGTGAATTCTATCGTAAGAAGTTTAGAAATGCCAAACTTTTGTCTGGGGAGACATACCACCAATTCTCTGCCAGACTGGAAACCTATTTGGAGAAATGGACTGCTCTGGGGAAGACCCAAGATCTTAAAGAGATGATCATGATAGAGCAATTAAGAGAGTCCATGGCTCCAGACTTGAGAAAATTTCTCATGGAACAAGGTGCAGAGAGGTTGGGGGAGGTTTTAAATGTCGCTGAGAGGTATCAGGCAGCCCAGGCAGAGGTAAGTGGCACTAAAAAGAAGCACATAGAAAATTTTAAAGCTCCACAGCAATTTAGTAGATTTGATAACAGAGAACAAGGTAATAAAGGCAGGACAAACTTTGATAGGCCACGAAATGATTATCGTGACAGAAACTCACAGTTCAATGACCAAAAATATAATGAAAGAAAACCGTTTAACCAAGGAAAGAGATGGTGTAAATGGTGTAAGAAAGACAACCATAACACCGAATTTTGTAAAAGGAAACCTTCAAACATTGCTGCAATGAAGTCGGGGACTCAAAGATTAAAGGTTAATCCTAATGGACAGCAGGAACCTTATCACCCCCCAGTTTGTGAGGATGTTATTTGTAATGGGGTCACCACAAGGTGCCTATATGATACAGGTTTGGATTATGATTCAGTTGTGAAGTCTAGCCTAGTGGACCCAAGTCAGTATACCACAGAAACAGTGGAAATACAAGGGGCGACTAAGGACATACCACTCATGACACTTCCCATCGCAAGGATAACGGTGAAAACTCGCTATGTGGAAGGAGAAATCAGAGCAGCAGTGATAGATGAACCAATCTACCCTCTGATATTGGGGTGTAGAGACGTCTTCTTGGGGAATCCCGAGAGACCTGTGATCATGGCGACAGTGCAGACCAGATCACAGAAAAAGGAGGAAGAAGGTGAACCTATAAATGCTCATCCAGAGGAGATGAGGAAGGCGCAGGCTGAGGATAGGACACTCAAGCCATGTTTTAAAAAATTGCCCAAATGCCACACACCTCCAAGCAAGGGAGAGTACTTTATGAAGAACAAATTATTATACAGGAAGGACGGAACTGGAACAAATGGTCACAACCAGCTGGTTCTTCCCACTTCATATAGGGATAAAGTGATGGAACTCGGGCATGCGATTCCCTTCAGTGGTCACATGGGGATCAGCGCCACAGGACAGCGTATAGCTTGTCATTACTTCTGGCCAGGGATAACGGAGGATATAAAAAGATATGTCAAATCCTGTCCAGAATGTCAAAGGGTAGCTCCAAAGCATTGGACTGCTCCTGCAACTCTAGGGGAAATGCCCATAGTGGGAACACCTTTTGAGAGGGTTGCAGTGGATATTGTGGGACCTCTCACTCGGACCAAGAGGAGGAACAGTTACATCCTTACTCTGGTGGACACTTGTTCTATGTGGGGAGAGGCGGTAGCCTGCCATCAATTGATTCAAAACATGTAGCAGAGGCACTACTTACAATATTCACAAGATTAGGATTCCCGCATCAAATCTTGACTGATAATGGCTCACAGTTCAAGGGGAAACTAACGGAAGAAGTTTTTAAGCTATTTCAAGCCAGACACTTTCATTGTAGTCCGTACCATCCACAAGGGAACGGCCAGGTAGAGAGGTTCAATGGGACTCTCATTTCTATCCTGAGGAAGCTGGCACACGAAAAACCGGATATGTGGGATCAATTTCTGCCCGCCGCGTTGTTTGCGTATCGGGAGGTACCACATAGTTCAACCGGGATGGCTCCCGCAACTCTGCTATTTGGGAGGCCAATAAAAGGTCCATTAGAAGCCTTATTAAGGACCTGGACGGATGAGAAAGCAGAAGAGACTGTTACCTCATCGTATCAATATGTGAACGAACTGACCACTCGTCTGAAAGCTGGATGGAAACTGGCAAATGATAATTTGAGACAAGCCAGGAAGAAACATGCAGCGTATTTTAATAGGAAGGCAAAGGACAGAGAACTAGCTGTGGGAGAGAAGGTGCTTCTTCTACTACCCGGCAGCCAGAATAAATTACAAATTGGATGGCAAGGTCCATATACGGTTCTAGAGAAGGTGTCTAGAACAAATTATAAAATTGACAAAAAGGGGAAGGAGAAGGTATATCATGTAAACCTTTTAAAGAAGTATCTGGACAGACCACTCCAGGAAAGCACCCCCTTACTGACCTTGGCTATCGCCACTAAAATGAAGAGAGAACCATTCACCTCACATGAATACCCATTACATCCTTGTGAGACAGCCGCACAAGTAAAAGTCAGTAAGCACCTGACTAAAAATCAGAGGGAGAGAGTTCAACAGGTTCTGGAGGAACATACAGATGTATTAACAGATAAACCAGGACATACAAATTTGCTACAGTATGACATGAAGCTGGTAGACTCAAACCCAATCTGTATGAGAGCCTATTCTGTTCCGTTCGCGAAGGAGAAGGCATTGAAAGAAGAAATAGATTATTTGTTGAAGGAGGGGATTATTTCACACAGTGAATCTTCTTTTAGCTCCAGTGTAGTTTTGTTGAGGAAACCGTCTGGGGAACATAGACTGTGCATAGATTACAGGAAACTGAATGCTGTCACAGAAGGACAAGTGGATCCATTACCAGACACAAAACAGTTATTTGCCAGATTGAACAAGGCAAAATACTTTTCGAAGGTGGATCTTAGTAAAGGCTATTACCAGATTCCAGTGAAGCCTGAAGTTAGACCTTATTTAGCTTTTAGCACCTCGGAAGGACATTATGAATTCAACATGCTACCATTCGGATTGAAAAATGCTCCGAGTGTATTTTCAAGGATGATGCGCAAATTGTTGGATCCCCTGAATAATCCATGTATCACGAATTTCATGGATGATATTCTCGTCGCCACAGAGACATTTGAAGAACACATTAACTCCCTGAAAATGTTATTTGATAGGCTTAGGGAAGCGAACTTAACTGCTAGACCAACAAAATGTTGTATTGGATGCAAAGAGTTGGAATTCTTGGGACACACTGTATATCAGGGTAACATGACCCCTGACCCCAAGAACTTGGAAAAACTGATGAGAGCACGTAGACCACAAACAAAAAAAGACGTGCGATCATTCGTGTCGTTATGTGGGTTTTACCAAAAATATATCAAAAATTTTAACTCTATATGTGCTCCTCTGACTGATCTGACTCGCAAAGGAAATCCAGATAAAATTGTTTGGACTGCGCAATGTGAATTGGCATTTCAAGAGTTAAAGGAAAAACTCACTAGCAAGCCTATTCTCAAATTGCCTGATTTGACACAGGACTTTGTGGTGAGAACAGATGCAAGTAATGTAGGCCTGGGGGCGGCTCTGTTGCAAAGGTCCTCTTCACCCAATGGGGAACTGAACCCAGTCGCTTATGCAAGCCGCAAATTGAATAAAGCGGAACAAGGATATTCCACAAGCGAAAAAGAATGTTTAGCGTTAATCTGGGCAGTAAAAAAGTTTCAAATCTATCTGTATGGTAGGACTTTTGTGGTCCAGACGGATCATCAGCCCCTAGTGTTCTTATCTCAGGCCAAGCATGAAAATGCAAGATTGTTAAGATGGTCTTTATTGTTACAACCTTATCAGTTTATTATCGAATATATCCCGGGGTCATTGAATGTCGGTGCAGATTTCCTCAGTAGGCACCCCTGTGATCAAAATTAGAGTAGTTGGCAGGCGTGAGAGTAATTTTATCTATGTGTATCACTGGTTTTGGAACTTGCAGTAGTGCATGTTCTCAAGTGGGGAGATATGTGATGAATTTGCCGTGATACAACGTTAAAATATCTCCAATTATAAAGATAACCTGTAGGGATAAAAATAATGCGTAAGATACTAGGAGACATGCTCGCCTATGCCAGCATTTCCTACCGCCATTGAAACTAACTAGTAGACATGCAGACGAAACGGTACCCTTTTAGACGGGAGGGAAACGGAGATAAAAATCATTATGACGGTCTGAACACGTGTTTGAATCTAGAAAGGCAAAAAGACGCAATTTGTAGTTTAAAGGAAAAAAAATACGCCACTAGTTGACACAATGTAAGGAAATGGACAGAAAAGACCTTAGCTCTTGTTAGAAACAGTCGTATCTTAGACGTTTTACCGTACTTGGTTGTTTTGTTCGAATATAGCGGCAAATGCCATACCCAAAGGTTCAAAACATATTTCAAAAAACTAACCTTGAGAAAAGTAAGGTTTTCGTTAATAATAAAGTTATGAAAATAAAACCTAGCTAGTTTGATAGCCCATCTTAAGCTGACAAATAATATACTTTTATTTATACAGACGGACAGATAACAAGGAAGATAATGACAAAAGACCGTATTGTTCCTATCAGACTAGCGAACAGTATTGTTGTGCATACTTTCACTAAAGTCACAATTTTGCGTCCTTGAGACAAGAAAAGGCAAAATTCAAACTGTAATAAACTAGCGGGGCAAAGTCGGGAGATAGTGGCTAAAAATAACTTAGGAAGCAGGTTTGTGTCGTTTTTACATGTAGTAGTCTAAAAAAAACAAGTGAAATTGGGGAAAAGCCAAAATGTGACCGACGTACATTTGAGAAATTGAGATGTACTTTTGACTTTATTTTCAAAATTCAAATTGCAAAGCTTGGTCTTTCGATCTGATTGGCCAACGCATTTTTATATTAGCAAGATAGAGACGCACATTTGTGCCATTCAATAGAAGTCTGTCCTGTAACACAGTTCATAACTGCTAGTGGTGTTTTCCCGGAAATAATACATAAAATTCAGTGGGACGCCATACTCTAGCCAGCAGCTCAGCTGAGTTTTGCTAGTATTAAGTAACTGTGTTCTCAATTTCGAATTGTGGTAAGGATAAAAGCATTTCTCTTGTTTATTTTAACATTTTGAGTGATTGATACTGCCATATCAAAAAGAAAATGATTACGACAAGTAAGTGCTTGCTCTAGGTCCCCAGCCGCAGTTCAGGGTCTAGAGACAAACAAATAATATATGGACACCTAACTAAGACTATGGAAGGCGGATCTATTATTGAGATCAGTGGGAACATATCACCCATCTTATTGAATGTAAGAGGAAACTATTGAACATATCTCAGATGCAATGCAGTCTTGGGGAACTGGTACTATGTGAAAACAACTGGGTAAGATGTGCTATGTTGGTCAGAGAGATCTGACCCAGTCTGTGTAATGTTGTTGTGTAGTGTTGTGTGTAAGAGTGGCTCAGTAGATAGAGTACTGACACATGGCACAAAATTTTGTTTCAGAAGTTTCTGTTTTGGCACTAAAGTGGTGCCAAATGCTGTTGTAAAAATACACAAGCGTGTGCCTGTGCAGCCTAACATTGGTGTCAGTGAAGCCTAACATTGTACTCCAGCTACGGAGAGGAGTGGGCCACCAGACTCCCGTACCAGATCGTCACAGGCGAGATAAGTGAACACCTGGCCTGCTGGAGATTCACAACTATTCCACCATCAACTAAATAAATAAATATTGAGAAATATAACATTTACTTCATTCCATAAGTCAATGGACAATGATTTTGGTAGTCACAGATTGGGCGTGATGACGCCACTCCAACGAAACATCTAGTGCTAGTTCTCCCAAGGACATTATAAATAATAGTAATATTAACCATTCTTATAATATACCTATGTACACAAATTACATTTTATTATGCCACATATTTATGCATTTCATTAATAAATTCATATCATTACATATGTTCTGACCAAAATAAAACTTGGTTCAGAACTAATAAATTTAAAAAATTGTTAAAACTAAAACCATAACAACCAGAGTTAGTTCAGTGTATTGTAGAGTTTATTATTATTATTATTATTATTATTAGACTTAATAATTACCTGAGTGTGTCTGTATATTATAATCACTACACATTACATTTCAGTACCCTAGACTTTTTAACGTAGCTAACATTCATTATAGTAAAACAAGTCTGTTTGAGATCGTAAGTGGTAGCAGAAAGGCCTCCTGTAATTTACATAAACTTTTATCTCAGGAGCCTACAGCAGCTGACCTCATACAGTACACTAAGTAACATAACAAACATACAATAACATCAAAAACCACTACAGCAGCAGACAATCTGGTTTCAGAGAACGAGGAAGACAAGAGAAGGATGAGTAGACAATTTTGTAGATATCCTACAAAAACACCAACTTACAACAGCCAACGTGGTACAATGTGCTCAACAATGAAAACGTCGGCTCTGTTATGAGCTTCATGGCGTGATTACACCAAGGAAAGTAACAAGGGACAGGTAGAGTTTACCTGTAGCACGAAGAGACAAAGTGAAGGTAATAAAAACAACATTTATTTAACTAAATGTAAGTAGCCTAACTTTAGGTTTTGTTTTAAAGTTTAAAGCTACATACAATTTACATACAAATATGTCGAATCATCATCATTAATTAATATTCAACTCCCCAAGGAATATAGGCCTTCAAGAAACTTATGCCCAGTCCTACTGTCCCGTGTCATTAGCTCAAAGTCCTGTCATGCCCAGTCCTCCTGTCCCGTGTCATCAGCTCAAAGTCCTGTCATGCCCAGTCCTCCTGTCCCGTGTCATCAGCTCAAAGTCCTGTCATGCCCAGTCCTCTTGTCCCGTGTCATCAGCTCAAAGTCCTGTCATGCCCAGTCCTCTTGTCCCATGCCATCAGCTCAAAGTCTTGTCATGCCCAGTCCTCCTGTCCCATGTCATCAGCTCAAAGTCCTGTCATGCCCAGTCCTCCTGTCCCGTGTCATCAGCTCAAAGTCTTGTCATGCCCAGTCCTCCTGTCCCATGTCATCAGCTCAAAGTCTTGTCATGCCCAGTCCTCCTGTCCCGTGTCATCAGCTCAAAGTCCTGTCATGCCCAGTCCTCCTGTCCCGTGTCATCAGCTTAAAGTCTTGTCATGCCCAGTCCTCCTGTCCCTTGTCATCAGCTCAAAGTCTTGTCATGCCCAGTCCTCCTGTCTCGTATCATCAGCTCAAAGTCTTGTCATGCCCAGTCCTCCTGTCCCGTGTCTTCAGCTCAAACTCCTGTCATGCCGTCTTCCTGTCTCGTATCATCAGCTCAAAGTCTTGTCATGCCCAGTCCTCCTGTCCCGTGTCATCAGCTCAAACTCCTGTCATGCCCAGTCCTCCTGTCCCGTGTCATCAGCTCAAAGTCTTGTCATGCCCAGTCCTCCTGTCCCGTGTCTTCAGCTCAAACTCCTGTCATGCCCAGTCCTCCTGTCTCGTATCATCAGCTCAAAGTCCTGTCATGCCCAGTCCTCCTGTCCTGTGTCATCAGCTCAAAGTCTTGTCATGCCCAGTCCTCCTGTCTCGTATCATCAGCTCAAAGTCTTGTCATGCCCAGTCCTCCTGTCTCGTATCATCAGCTCAAACTCCTGTCATGCCCAGTCCTTCTGCCCTGTGTCATCAGCTCAAAGTCTTGTCATGCCCAGTCCTCCTGTCCCGTGTCTTCAGCTTAAACTCCTGTCATGCCCAGTCCTCCTGTCCTGTGTCATCAGCTCAAAGTCTTGTCATGCTCAGTCCTCCTGTCTCGTATCATCAGCTCAAAGTCTTGTCATGCCCAGTCCTCCTGTCCTGTGTCATCAGCTCAAAGTCTTGTCATGTCCAGTCCTCCTGTCCCGTGTCATCAGCTCAAAGTCCTGCCATGCCCAGCCCTCATGTCCCGTGTCATCAGCTCAAAGTCCTGTCATGCCCAGTCCTCCTGTCCTGTGTCATCAGCTCAAAGTCTTGTCATGTCCAGTCCTCCTGTCTCGTATCATCAGCTCAAAGTCTTGTCATGCCCAGTCCTCCTGTCCCGTGTCTTCAGCTCAAACTCCTGTCATGCCCAGTCTTCCTGTTCTGTGTCATCAGCTCAAAGTCTTGTCATGCTCAGTCCTCCTGTCTCGTATCATCAGCTCAAAGTCTTGTCATGCCCAGTCCTCCTGTCATGTGTCATCAGCTCAAAGTCTTGTCATGCCCAGTCCTCCTGTCCCGTGTCATCAGCTCAAAGTCCTGCCATGCCCAGTCCTCCTGTCCTGTGTCATCAGCTCAAAGTCCTGTCATGCCCAATCCTCCTGTCCCGTGTCATCAGCTCAAAGTCTTGTCATGCCCAGTCCTCCTGTCCTGTGTCATCAGCTCAAAGTCTTGTCATGCTTAGTCCTCCTTCCCGTGTCATCAGCTCAAAGTCCTGTCATGCCCAGTCCTCATGTCCCGTGTCATCAGCTCAAAGTCCTGTCATGCCCAGTCCTCCTGTCCTGTGTCATCTGCTCAAGGTCCTGTCATGCCCAGTCCTCCTGTCCTGTGTCATCAGCTCAAAGTCCTGTCATGCCCAGTCCTCCTGTCCCGTGTCATCAGCTCAAAGTCCTGTCATGCCCAGTCCTCCTGTCCTGTGTCATCAGCTCAAAGTCTTGTCATGCCCAGTTCTCCTGTCCCGTGTCATCAGCTCAAAGTCCTGTCATGCCCAGTCCTCCTGTCCCGTGTCATCAGCTCAAAGTCCTGTCATGCCCAGTCCTCCTGTCCCGTGTCATCAGCTCAAAGTCCTGTCATGTCCAGTCCTCCTGTCCCGTGTCATCAACTCAAAGTCCTGTCATGTCCAGTCCTCCTGTCCCGTGTCATCAGCTCAAAGTCCTGTCCTGTCCAGTCCGCCTGTCCCGTGTCATCAGCTCAAAGTCCTGTCATGCCCAGTCCTCCTGTCCCGTGTCATCAGCTCAAAGTCCCTGTCATGTCCAGTCCTCCTGTCCCGTGTCATCATCAACTCAAAGTCCTGTCATGTCCAGTCCTCCTGTCCCGTGTCATCAGCTCAAAGTCCTGTCATGTCCAGTCCTCCTGTCCCGTGTCATCAGCTCAAAGTCCTGTCATGCCCAGTCCTCCTGTCCCGTGTCATCAGCTCAAAGTCCTGTCATGTCCAGTCCTCCTGTCCCGTGTCATCAGCTCAAAGTCCTGTCATGTCCAGTCCTCCTGTCCCGTGTCATCAGCTCAAAGTCCTGTCATGTCCAGTCCTCCTGTCCCGTGTCATCAGCTCAAAGTCCTGTCATGCCCAGTCCTCCTGTCCCGTGTCATCAGCTCAAAGTCCTGTCATGCCCAGTCCTCCTGTCCCGTGTCATCAGCTCAAAGTCCTGTCATGTCCAGTCCTCCTGTCCCGTGTCATCAGCTCAAAGTCCTGTCATGTCCAGTCCTCCTGTCCCGTGTCATCAGCTCAAAGTCCTGTCATGTCCAGTCCTCCTGTCCCGTGTCATCAGCTCAAAGTCCTGTCATGTCCAGTCTTTCTGTCCCGTGTCATCAGCTCAAAGTCCTGTCATGCCCAGTCCTCCTGTCCCGTGTCATCAGCTCAAAGTCATGTCATGCCCATTCCTCCTGTCCTGTGTCATCAGCTCAAAGTCCTGTCATGTCCAGTCCTCCTGTCCCGTGTGATCAGCTCAAAGTCCTGTCATGCCCAGTCCTCCTGTCCCGTGTCATGAGCTCAAAGTCCTGTCATGCCCAGTCCTCCTGTCCTGTGTCATCAGCTCAAAGTCATGTCATGCCCAGTCCTCCTGTCCTGTGCCATCAGCTCAAAGTCCTGTCATGCCTGTAGCGAAAGGTTTTATATGTGTGATGATGATAGTGCTAGAGTAGAAATAGTATTCTCTCCAGAATGTGTGAGATCCCAGTGACAGATAAGTACACTGGTATCACTCGATAGTTACGGCTGTGAAAGTATCTGGACTGAAAATATTTAAAGAACTGTCAGACCTTACTGCGCCACCTCCGCTATGTGACCACCTGTGATATTAATAACAATTCAACCAAACTCAATATCAACTAAATTGAATGAATAAAGCTGGTGAATACAATTTATATATCCTCTTCATTTACGTCTATCTAATTGTGGTGATTGTGTGTGACTGTTGAAAAAAAAAATTATATTTATATAACAAACCAAATTGGTGAAATCAATTAAAGTTTCACAAGTTAAAACTAAAGTTTCCTTCTAGAATCTTCCAGCTTGTTGGGTAATAGATTTCTTTACTGTCTTATTCATTTTATAGCTTTCACTAGTTTATCATGCAAATTGTCATCATAAAACTCTGCTTGACAGTTATCACTTCTTGGGTGCACGATTGTCACAAATATCACTCAACTTCTATGATCATCAGTGTTCATATGAGATGTGCAGCTTCAGTAGGTCATGCTTCTACCAATCCAGACACTGCTGGGGCGATTAGCATTGATCATCGAGCAATTCTTGATCATGGACCTCTAGCTTTGGGTTGACAAGTATGAACCCTCGCAGGATCTAATTAAGATCAGTAAAGACTGGCTTTTGTGGAGTAATAGAACTGCTTGGCTGCAAATAAAGAGATATTGGCCTTTACACGTCTCTCTCTCTCTCTCCAGCCGTTGTTCTTCTGTCTTCTTCGCTGTACAAGTTAATTTGAAATCATTTTCGACCGCCCTTATATATGGAGCTTCCGGACGTATGAGAAACAATGATCGCAACTCCAGCCAACTTCCCAAAATATTTATAACTCAGAGAGGTTTGTGCTAGATGGGTTTCAAACCTTGGTCTCGTGAATCGCACCTTTCCCAGTTCAAGCCTTTAGAGTTATAGATTTCCATTCTCAGCAAGTTGACCTTTATATCCATATGTTGTCGTCCTATATCGGTGGTGTTAACGATTTTATTTTGAATTATGAATAGGAAAAACACAGGATTTCTCAATGCACGGACACTTATTTTTGCAAAATTCTTCACAACTACTTACTCCCTCCAAATTTCCTTGTATCTACACATAAATGAAGATATCCCCGTCAAAAGGAGACCATTCTCATCCTTGTCTGTCCTTTCGTTCTCCTTCCCGATCTCTAATTCTAACTATGTTTCGGACGATTTTATTCTTCCATATATACTGAAGCACATTAAAAACGCACCACCTGTATAATCCAGGAACAGGGTGTGAAATGTAAATATAAGTGTGTACAAGTTTACATATTTGGAATCTTTATTCATTTTCCTATGAATCCATGCTGGTCATTAATTTGTACATTTGATTGTTATGAAATTCATTGCATTCTGTGCAGGCAAGGGAGAAAACCAAAAATACAAAAAAATGCACGTGCGTTATCCTGCTGGAGAAGCTGCAAGTCTGGATAAATTGTGAACGCAGGAGCAACCAGTGCATCCAGAACCTCATCTCGATATGTCACAGCATTAACATTTCCACGGAAGACGTGAAGAGGCAAGCAATGGTGAAAACTGAATCCTCCCCAAATGTGAATACTGCCACCTCGAAATCGGTTGACACAGCAATCTGCAAAGCGCTCTTCACACCGTCGCTAAATCCGCATACGTCCATCTGCAAAGGATATGTTGAATCTGTTCTCGTCTGTGAATAGGGACAGCATTCAACTGCAGTCTAGTCCATCTGATATGTTGCTCTGTCCATTGCAGGCGCTGCTAAGCAGATGGACTACAGACCGATGTCTGTGAGTCAAGTTTGGCCCAACATAAGGTCGTCTTGCAGTAAGGCCTGTATCTCTGAGTCGTCGTATGACTGTCATTCGAGAGACTTGCCCATGTCTACCCACTATTGCTCTTGCTGTTTGACTTGCCGGGAGAGTCAAATCCTTAGGTGACTCAGCACAATATGACGATCTTGCGCAGGGGTAGTAACTCGTGGTTGGCCACTCCGAAGTCTATCCCGGGCACTGCCAGTGGTTCCGTAACGTTCATTGAGACGTACAATAGTGCTGTGATGGCAATTCATCCTTCTGGCAATGGCCCGCGAGCTCATTCCGGTCTCCAACATACCAATGGCTCGTTGGCGGTCGTTTTCAGATAGTCGTGGCATTTCAAGCACATGTACTGGGTGTTTTGTCTCAACGGCCTTTTTATACCGAGTATACTGCCACAACGCGTACACATTTTCAGGGTCATAGCTGTTGAGAATCGTGTTGCACGTGTAACTTTCATCGTTTTCATGTAGTCTGTACACACACCCATGGGTTGAATCTTGCACTTTCCATTCCAGCAGCCATTCGCTCTCTACCGCATGGCAAACACGGGGAAAATCCATTCCCACACTTTTCTTTGCCAGCTTCTCGGCATCAGTATATATAATAGTGGTGCGTTTTTAATGTGCTTCAGTATATAATCGTCGAAGTCTTTCCTATCTGTCCGTGGGATACCCCGTTTCTGATTGGCTGCCCTAGATACACACAAGAAAATACCTCTGCATCCATTTTTTCGGGCTTGTATACTTGTGTTCCACTTTCCGGTCTTCATACATTTAACTAGGCAATTGTGTAACATGCTACAATGCCCAGTCCTCCTGTCCTGTGTCATCAGCTCAAAGTCCTGTCATGCCCCGTCCTCCTGTCACGTATCATCAGCTCAAAGTCTTGTCATGCCCAGTCCTCCTGTCCCGTGTCATCAGCTCAAAGTTTTTACTTGTCATCAGTATCTGCCTCTATTACCCTGGTGATTCCAGAAACAGGATTGTTTAGTAATGCTATAAATAGGTTCCCTCAAGTGTGGCCTTTCCATAGCCAGTGTCTTTTTCTCTTCTCTTATTCGCTAGTACATAAAGTTAGTTTTTCTTTCTTTTGTGGGGTAGGATCCAAAGAGATACCAAAATGGAGGGGGCCCCACGAAATAAATCTATCACTAAATATGATTTCTTACAACTAGACGATCAAAATAAAGGACGATTAAAGAACGATTAACATTTACAATTCACAAAACTGAGAAAAAGAAATATTACGGACCTCGTGACAAACACGCGCAAGATGTCGGATATTCACATCTAAATCATTATCATTTTCCTTTCCGCTCCTTAAAGACCAAGCAGCCATGAGTCACATGGTCTTGCAGCGGTGGTCTCTGGGAATTTGTTTCACATAATGAGTTTGCCAGCCCCAGACACAGCTTCATATTAGTTGTCGTATATCAGTACGACATGCCTGAGTGTGTAGTAGTCCTAGTCTTTATGTCTCCAGAGACCTCTGGAACTACTTCCAGGTCATCTAAATATAACGTGCAGACTAAAATGGCAAACTTATGTCTACATTTCAAAAGGAATGTCCGGCGACAACTTGTAGTGGCAGTCCTCGGAACAAGAGAAACAGGGTACCCAATATATGTTTGGATAGACAGTCAGAAATAGAAAGACAAGGCAAAGACAATGCTACTGCCAAAAGACAGACAGTTAGATAGACATAATAAGGCAGTCACTGGAAGTGATGAAGGAGGCAATGAGATTCCTGGTGACAAAACGAAGGAAGAAGAAAAAAAGGAATTCGTTGTGTCATTGCAAGTCTGAAAGGAAGAGCTGGAGAAGAGAGGGATGGTCATCAGCAGCTCCAAAACAAAAAGCATTGTAATATCACGAGAGGAAAGAAGGCATTAGATTAAGCTGAGTGAACAGGTCCTGGAGTAGGTCGACCACTGTAAATACCTCGGAGCTCTTCATGGGCAATGTTTACAATCCACAAAAGCCAGATCCAAACCTCAGAAATGAGGTATCTGAGGAAGGAAGTTGAAGTAACAAGAAGAGACATGGTCCGAAACCAGATGATACGTCAAGGCAGGCATAAAAAACCCAACCCTTGCAGACTCAAGCAGAACAGTCCCAACTAAGATGGTTTGGCCATGTCTGCAGAATGGGCGAATATCGGCTACCATGACAAGCATGGGAAACTAAGAGCCAGGGATCCAGACCTCCAGGACGACCCAGAGTCCACTGTGAGGACAACATTAGACAATCTTTGAAGGACCGAGGACTATAATGGAACCAGGCTAGAAGGAAGACAACCGATAGGTTAGTATCGCGCTCTCTCTTCCAAACCTCTACACCCCACGGTAGAAGAGGAGCAACTAAGTAAGTGCCATGTATTAAAAGTATAGCTGTAACGACACGCTCATGGCATGTACGAACTCTCATGTCATGTACACACTCTCATGTCATGTATAAAGTATCTTATCATATAAACACTCTCATGTTATGTAATCACTCTCATGTCACATGTCGTAAAATTAACAGAGATACAACGTTAAAATACCTCCAAAGATAACATGTAAGGATAAAAACATAATGCGTAGGCTGCTGATAGTACATGATCGCCCTGACCGCGGGTCATCACCCTCCATAAAAATTGACTTGCTAGACGGGAAGTCAAAACGGTTACCATTTGAACGGGATGAGAACGGCGGATCAAAAGGAAAAAAATATGACTGAAAAATTGCGTGAGACTAGCAAGGCTAAGGAGACACAATTGGGGGGGAAAAGGAAAAATTCACGTCCCCAAATTGACACGAGGTACGGAAAGGGACGCTTATGCGATACCAAGCCTTTGATTTGAATTAAGCGGCAAAAGCATTACAACGCAGATGCTTGAAATATTACAAAATTTAAAAAGTAACTTTTTCTTAATATTAATGTTAGGAATATAAAAATTAGCTGGCCGGATGGCCCATTCTGAGCAGTGAAATAATATGCTTTTATTTATACAGACGGATAGATAATAATGAAGACATTGACAAAAGACTGTGTTGTTCACATCAGCGAAAGACTGCATTGAATCAAACATGTCACTATTTGCACAAAAATCGCGACCTTGAAGACTCAAGTGTCCAAATCTAGTTAGAATGAAAGAGAAGGGGAATTGGTGGAAGCTGTGGCTAAAAATAACTTTACAGACAAAAATTGTAGAGGGGATGAATAGGTTGGTTCAAAAATCAAGTACGTTTTTGTGAAAACGCAAGTAGAGACGGACAGACTAACAGATAAAAATCCATACTTGACTGAAGCATGACTGAAATGACTTTAGTGTAGGAAATTTGAATTGAAAAACACAAGGCAGTGATTGGCCACAGACAATCATATTATCGGCGCTCAGACGCGCATTTGGGGTCATTCCTCAATAGTTGTCCAGTGATAGACACAGTAAATTTCAAGTGTGGTGATTTCCAAATGAAATAAATTGAAATAAGTTCAGGGACGCCATACTATAGCCAGCAGCTCAGCTGAGTTTTGCTAGCATTTCTGTGTTCTTTATTCATAATCTTGTAAGATTGAAATTATTTCTTTGTATATTTTGAATATTGTTTAATGTTTCGAGTGATTTGATACTGCCATATCGAAATCTAGCCTTACAAACAAGTAAGGATTTGCTCTAGACCCCCCGCCCTAGTTCAGGGTCTAGGGACAAACAATATACATAAACTCCAGCAAGGGTTAGGAAGGACAGATCAAGTGTTGAGAACAATGAAACATATTAGCTATCCTATTTTAGGGCAGGAAACTAATGAACCTATTTCAGAATCTGTAGTCTGGGAGGACTTATCCGATGTGAAACCAACATGGTAAAATGTGCTGTATGGTCAGAGAGATCTGACCCGTCTATATGTTGTTGTTGTTGTGTAGTGTGTGTCCAGTCATGGTTAGAGAATGGAATTTGACACATAAATAATACTTTGATTGCAGAGCTGTGAGTTTTAGTTGGCACCCAAGCGGTGTCGAATGAGTTGGTGATTTTACACGAGTGGATCCGTGCAGTAACGTTGTGTCAGAGCATTTTCTTATTGCCCCCAAGCACGGAGAGGTGGGGCCACCATAAGTCTTATATTGCCCCCAAGCACGGAGAGGTGGGGCCACCAGATCTCAGCACCAGAGCTACCTATTCAAAGTTGAGTGAGCCTCTGGTCTGCTGGAAATTCACCAACTCCATTTAGTTACTAACAATCCCATAAAATTCCTGCCATTACTGGACAATGTGTAGTCACTATAGATCGGGAGTGATGAGGCCACCCCAACAGCACAACCATTAACTATCCTCCCAATTAGATGACTGCTATAAACATTAATAAAACTAAATAGTCTGGTAACATACATATGTACACCCTTGCATTTATTATGTAATATTCCATGCATTTCTTTCAAAATTTCTAAATCTTTCATAAGTTCTGGTCAAAATAAAACTTGGTCCAGAACGAAATAAATGTAAGAAAATTTCTATCAAAATTTTTACACACTTGAGTTAGTTCAGTGTATTATAACATTTGTTAATATTATTAGACTTCTTAAATATCTGTGTGTGTATGTCTATAAACTATCACACCACATTACATATCATTACCCTAGACATTTAACGTAGCCACATTCATTAGAAAAAAAAAAAAAGATAAGTGTGAGGTCGTAGTGGTAGCGAGAAGGGCCTTCTGACAATTCACAGTTACATATTATCTCAGGAGCCTTCACAGCTGACCTCATGCATCACACGTAGTACTATCACCATCATATAATACCATCAAACCCACTACATCACACATAAACTTTTATGTCATATATACAATCTCATGTCATAAACACACTCCCTTGTCATATACACGCTCTCTTGTCATGTACACAGTCTCATGTCATGTACACGCTTTCATGTAATATACACTTTCTCTATGGAACAGGGAGGGAAAGATGAAAGAAATGATGTACATTCTAAGTATAATAGTTACATTTTCGAACCAGTGTAAATGTCTATGTACACATATTCACTTTAAAATTAATGAAAGTTTCAAACTGTTCAACAAGTGTAGGTTTAAATGAAAACATATTCAATTTATACTATGAACACTTTTCAATCAGTGGAGATTTAATTGTAAACATATTCTATCTGTACTATTAACCTTTTCATTTAAATGTAAAATAAAGATAAAGCTATTCAATTTAAATGTAAAGGAAGTTTCCTCTCCAGGGATTAAGTTTAACTCTCTTCGAGGGTAAATTCTGAGGCAGATGGGATGGTGGAATA
Organism: Oreohelix idahoensis; assembly: GCA_024509875.1. Lineage (NCBI taxonomy): Eukaryota > Metazoa > Mollusca > Gastropoda > Stylommatophora > Oreohelicidae > Oreohelix > Oreohelix idahoensis. The sequence continues at coordinate 26,476 of JAMPIV010022022.1, read as the reverse complement.
GAGAGAAAGGGACACACATGTCGGGAAACACAATACTCAGGAGAGCGTTTCGTTTCTATTCTTTTACCATAGTTGTTGGTGGTACCAGTGAGGGTACTAATCTCTGGAACAAAGTGAGGATATAAGTGGACTGACGTAGAACTAGTAACCATCATCAGAGGATCTTACTTGGAACGTGCTGCGCCATTAATCTTGACCAGAGACGTGAGAACTCCAGTGACCTATCTGCACAGAACCAAACCATCAGGGAGCAGAACCTACCATTGGCAGATAAGGGGAAACCTATAAGCTGCCACGTGAACTCCTTTATAAACTTTCATCCCATCACAACAGTGATGACAACTTTCTGTTAAATCATTATTCAAATTTTCTAAAACCTTGTTAAACCTAAATGATTATTAAATTTGTTATTTGTAATTATACACATTTAACTTCAATTTAATAATTTTGAATGTACTGCATGTTTGTCTCAGTCAATTTACCGAATACACTCTAAACAGAGCTATACCTTAATAATAAGAATTCCACTGAGTAAATCAGGGTGGGGGCTTGACGAGTATAAATTACGAGTAATAATTGCTTAATTCTTCATAAAATGCAGCTGACTGATATAAAGTTAACAATCGCCCTGCCAATGCAGCATTGTTCTTGACTTCGGAAATATCTTATGAACACTACCTTGAGATAGAAACGTCATTATCCTTCTATCTACCACTCTGCCAAGAGTAATCTTGTGCGAAGGTAGACACCTTTGAAGGCCCATATTAGATACTCGTGAGTTTTGGCCACTGTTGGACCACTACTGCAAAGCAGGGGAGGCAATCCGTGACATCCAGACATATTTGCAAACATCTGTTGAAGGAATGTATCAGTTCCTGCAAGCAACAAAACTCATGCCAAAAGTTTTCAAAACTTTTATATCATTTCATTGTCCTTGTGGCTCCTTATGGAGCATGCAGCCCCCGGTGCAGCTGGTCATACTTTCAGGAAACGTGTACCAAAGCAATAATGTTGTATTGTAGTGGAAGTTTCTGCAATTTGTTGTACATGATGAGGTTGCCAACCACCATTTTATTATCAGTCACCACTGTCGACATGCATGAGCGAACATAATTCCTATTCTTTCTATATCTCTTCAGAGACCACCAGGAACTAACATGGGGCAGCTTAAACCGTGACCCAGCAAAAACAAACCAACCTTTATTTCGTTATCTGTACTGACAAACGTAAGGCAGATGGCTCTTCCGACAATACGAATCATCGAAAAGTTGTATTTCTTAAAATACGCAGTTAAATTTAAAAAAAAAAAAATGAAATGTGACTTAACAGTATAGTCCAAATTTAAACTAGGGTGTACTCACGCGCACGTTGAGATTCTAGTTGTAGAGTCCAGGATGTTGTTAGCGTCTGAAAGTTGTACTAATAGTGAACTTCGACGCACAAATCAAACATTTGCATTTACCAGTTATGTAAAACTATCGACGATAGTATCTGATATTTTTAACAAAACAAAACAAAAATACTATCACAAAGACTATCCACTGTTTATATGGTGTGTTTAACACGGAAAATATCCCTTGGCAGCCCTGGCCAACCGGACAGTGGAATAGTGAGTAAATGGGTGAGTAACAGCGGGTGAGGGAATGATTGAACTTGGAAAGGAGAGAGAGATGAGAGGGAAGATAGCGGAATTTAAAACGTTATTTGCTGCGCCGGTAGGAAAAATGGCTGGCGGAAGCGAATGCTCACCGGACTCTCAGATCGATATTTTCGCTGGGGAGAATGATTGAATCTCGCGCGTGCGTGCGTGAGTAAACGGGTATGTGTATGTATGCGTGTGTGGAGAGGCGATGACTCATTCATCGCGGCAAGAGACATCGTGCCCCTTACCACCCCTTCACTTCTTCCCTACCCTACTTCTTGTCCTACCATAGTTCAGTAGCACTTCCTTTCCGTTGCGGTTTATCCCTACTGTGTCTTATTTTCTGTTTCTGTACCATTCGTTCCTACCCTTTTTTTTTTGGTGTTCTTGCATCATTCTTCCCACTCTGATGCATTCGTTTATCATTCTTCCCACTCTGATGCATTCGTTTATCATTCTTCCCACTCTGATGCATTCGTTTATCATTCTTCTCATTCTGATGCATTCGTTGTATCACTTTTGCCACTCTGATACATTCATGTATCACAGATTCCTTCACTGTCTTATTCTGGTTTGTGTAGCCTCAATTCTCACGGTGCCTTCTGTATTCTAGAATCATTATTCACATTTTGATTCATTTTTGTATCATTGTCCCACACTCTGATGTTTTCTTGTATTATTTTTTCCTACGCAAATGCATTCTGTCTCAGACATTCTCACACCACATATTCCCACTCTGTCTCACGCATCCTCGCAAGACTTACTCCCACTCTCGCACTACTTATTTCCGCTCTGTCTCACACATCTTTGCATCACTCATTCCCACTCAGTTTCATATATTCATATTTCACTAATCCCCACTCTTGACTCATATATTCATGTTTTCCATATTGGCGCTTTATGTAAGACACATTACGGTATCAACCCCACTATTTCACCACACATATGTCTTTTAACATAAGTTCGTTTCCAACACCAGTTTTACTCTTCCTCACGACTGTTGTATTTCATTCATATTACACTTTCAAATTTTCAAATTACACTCCAGAATTTCTCATATAAATGCAGCAAATGATAGCCACGGGGTATTTGATAACCAGACCATACGGTCTTTTAAATTTGGACACGCACCCTCTTACACGGTGCAGTCAAAAAGGCATGCACCCCATCATTGCGGGCAGACGCTGGACATGGGTTGGCCATGTCCTCAGTAGAGACCCTGACACCATCACAAGAACTGTTATGCTACAGACCTCAGAAGGACGGCGATAGAGAGGCAGACCAAAGACAACCTGGCGGAGAACTGTGGAGTCTGAGATGCAAGGCATGAGCCAGAGTTGAGAGACGGCAACAAGGATGTCCAGCAAAATGGGGACAGTTTGTTACTGCTCTACAAGACGCCACTAGGCGTGATGGCCACTGACTGTTTTGCCAGTCAGGGACTAAAGATCCAAAAAGAAGAGGAAGAAGATGCACCCTAATATAAACGACGGACCCGGTGTTTAGGTTGAACGTTACGCGCCTTGTCAAAACTAGGCAAAAATTTAAAAAAAAAAAAAGAAGATTGCATTTGGAGACACGTCTATACAAGATGTGGGCGCCATACAAGATATAAGATCTCTCATGGCAGCAATATCAAGTTGGAACAACAGATAATGCTCATCATGACTATTCGGCTCCACAAGGAGCATAGGCCTTCAACAAACACGTGCCAAGTCTTCCTGTCACATGACATTAGTTCAAGGTCTTCTTGATTCTCTTCTTGTCTGTCTCCACGTGTTCTCTGGTCTGCCTCTACCTATCTTACCCTGGGTATTTGTGGACCAGGACTATCTGGAAATGCTATCAACAGTTTTAGAAAGATGAGGGAGACTGCAGTAAGACGTGGAGTAGGATAGATAGATATTTTATAAATTCGAAAAAAATGTGATTCGTCTGACTAGGACTAAAAAACACCAAAAAAAACCAAAGATATTAGTCAACGTTGCGGCCATAAGGCCTTCGTCAGGGAAAGGACAGAAAACGAGAGCTAAGTAGGACATAAGAGGAAATAAATAAAAATTGGGGACTACCCGTAAAAGCGGCTAAGACCTAGAGTGTCCTTCAATATGGGCTCTCTTTCCATGACGAAGGCTTTGTGGTTATATTCTTGGTTTTTTTTGTTCTAGTAAGACGAATCATCTTTTTCCAATTTTAAAAAGATGTTCCTCCACGCTATCAACCCACCCTCATGAATTGGGTACCAGAACAACTCTAGAAAGGTTAAGGCGGCCGGCATGATGCTGACCACACCACTCCTAGTGTGCCCATGGTCAAGAAAAATTGGGGCTATCATAAAATTTCTCAGTATGCCTCAATGGACGTGTAACGGGATCCTATCAACAGGTTTCCTCAAAGTGTGTCATATCCATCTATAGCGTCTTCTCATCTTCCAGTGACATTTGTCTGGTTCTTGTCATCAGGTCCCCACTAGTGATCTTAGGAACAGAGAACGCTATCTACACAATAAGAGAGAAAGCAAGAAGAGCTTTCTCTGTATTGTGGAACTCAAAAGACATCAAGTCCAACACACACAGGCACAAGTAAACACATACAGGAATATCAGAATTTCGCAGAGTCCTGTTGTATGGCCCTGGAGCATGAGAAATACCAAACACGACAATAAAGAAATTACAGAATTTCAAAAATGAGTGATTGCGTTGTATAGAAGCATTGAAATTGTAATTTGTTTAGTTTATGAGTGAGGAGATAGTTGATGAACGAAGAGATGGTTCACGATCAAAGAGAGGTAACCAGATTTATAGTAAGTAAGAGATTAGCAGTAAGCGAATTGGACAAAATCATTAACTTGGAACTGATGTCAAGAACCAGACAACGGACAGCTGAACCAGATATGAAAATAAGACAGTTATCGCTGGGTAGGACACATAATGAAGAAACCTAATGATAGCTTTACAAGACAGTACTTGTTCTGGAAGTGCCAGGATAAGAGAGATAGAGAGAAAGAAACACTCGGGGAAGGAAATTACAGACAGACATGAAAGAGATAACGAGGACATAGATGGACGTTGAACGAATGATACAGGTAAGGAATCTGTCGCAAGCCTATGAAGGATAATGGCGACTTTGTTCGTGAGCGAAATGTTTTGATTGTTTAAGCGTCGAAAATTTTTGTCAAATTTTGATTTTTTTTTCTTCAAGTTTCTCAGTCGGGTTTATTTTTACTTATTTACGTATCTTATTATTATTATTTGTTTCTGATTCCGCGAGATGTGATTCACCCCACATTCTATATATCCTCAGTGAGGCGCTTAAAACAATGATAAATGCATATAAAAACTAGGGACTTTAATTTGTAATTTATTGTTTTTAATAATATTTTTCTCATGTTACTGAATATAGTTTGGACCATTCCAGTTCTCTGTTTACTTAACGTCATTTTCATATCTACCATAGTTTATTATTATGTGTTCTATACGTGATAAAAGTTTCATTTTGTTCCGCGTCTATTCATTTATTTTTATGTTAGTTTCACGAGGGGAATCCAAAAAATGTTATTACTGTACTTCATTTGTCAGCTATAAATAGGCACTGCCATACCCATTGTTATTTATAGATTCATTGTGGTGTACTTTTCATAGATACGTACAGGAAATAACGCCAGGAAGAAACTTATTGAAAATGTTACCAGCTTTGCATGTAAAATGTTTACAATATTCTAAACCAGCTCAAGAATTGATAAGCTGCATATTTCGTTGTTACCCCGTGTAGCTCCCCGGGGGGTCTCTGAAGAGGCAAAGAAAGAATATGCCTACTGTACTCTCAGGCATGTCGTACCAGACCACTAGTATGAGGTTGTGCATGGAGCTGGTAACCTCATCCTGTGAATCTAAATTGCCACAGAACCTCCTGCTGAACGAGCATGTCAATGTTTGGTGCCGGCTTCCTGCGGGCGAGACGAGTTGTAGTGGTGCTTCGTGAGTAGTGAAAGAAACAATAATGATATTTCACTGCCGTATCAGAAGTTACTCCATGCACGATGTCTTTACACGTGCTCATTCAGTGAATATTATCATATTCACAGACAATATCACAGACGAGGGGAAATTCTACACACAAGTTCGGAAGCCTAGCGGATTTTATTTCTTAGGCACGAGAATTGTGTAAACAGAATCGGCCTAAGAAGAAAGCAAACAGCGGTATTTAAATACTAACTTTAACACAGCAGAGAAAATGGTCATGTGCACATTGTAGATTCGAACCCGGTCCTTTCCGGTGATAAGGTGTCAGTTTGCGAGATTTTACTTTATTTTTTTTTTTGGACCTATATCGATGTACGGTTATATGTTGCAGATTTTTGTTTCCTGAATAATGCTGGAAGGGTCATTTCCTATTTGCCCAACTAACCAATGCATCTATTATATATATATTATTTTTTTTTTTAAATAGGACTTTTGCCCCGCTTTGCCAAGGCGCGGTCTGTTCAGCGTAGATACGGGGTTGTCGGTTATATTAGGGCGCATGCCCAAATATAAAAGATGTGTAGTCTGCTAAGTCTTACAGTGCATCTATTTATTTATCTCTAAACACGTAGTATTATACATAGCTCATATTGAAGAGAATTATGGCCAGTCGGCAAACAAATAAGAAGATATCTAGAGAAGGCGGTGAAGGGTTTTGCACAGGAATGTTAAAAACATCAAATGCAATTATTAAAAAAAAATCAAGAACACTTTTAAATTAAAAAAAAGCTCAAGGAACACGCAGAGACCATTACAGCCCAAACATACTATTCTTTACCAATAAATAAATAAGTAAATAAATAAATAAAGGTAATGAACAGGTACACGTTGGACATAAATGGTGACACCAGACAACAGAAAGAAAATATAAGTAATAGGCTTACCGGGAATCGAACCTAGGACCAACCAAACGGCGCCATCGCCTTGCTGTGACAGTACATCGTGAAAGAACGCTCAGCCAATGTTGCACCCCAAAAAAATGCATCATTGGCTGAGGTCATTCTCATGACACCAACACAACTGTGGTATATAGGACCTACGGATGACCCAGACAATTTAAAGACGCAATCACTAAAATAGCTTTCATATCAGCAAGTATAGACCAAATGAAGGCCGAAATACTTGTGTCCAGTGATGTATAGTGGAAGACGAATATTAGTGATGGTCTATGTGTGGATATCACCAGACCACAGAACTGAAAATCAGATTGATCACATATGCATAAATAAGAAGTTTAGGTCATCATTGCAGGATGTGAAAGTATGTAGAGGAGCAGATGTTGTATCAGACCACCATCTTCTGTTGGCTAAAACAAAATTAAAACTCAAGAAATTTACAACAGCATATAGCTAGCTATACACAACAGTATAATGTGAGATATCTAAGAAATCAGGAAATAAGAGAAAAATTTTCAATCACAGTATCCAACAAATACCAAGTTTTCCAACAGCTGGAAGATGGAAGAGATACGGAAGATCACTTGCAACAAGTAAAAAATATATGGAACGAGACATGTGAAGAAGTACTGAGAAAAAGAGAACATCAGCACAAAGTATGGATAACAACAGAAACCATAAGTAAGACAGAAGACAGGAAAAAACAAGAAAGCAGATTTAAACAGAAGCAAAACCAGAAGCTCCAAAGCCAAGACTCATGAAGTGTACATAGAAGCAAACACAGAAGTAAGAAGAAACATCAAAAGAGACAAGATTAAATATATTGATGATTTGGCAAGGGAAGCAAAGGAAGCTGCAGCCAAGGGAAATATGAGGGACCTGTACAACAACACAAAGAAGCTAATAGGGAAATATAAGCAAGCAAATGGCCTCATAAAAGATAAGAATGGAAAATTGCTTAGTAATATACAAGAACAAATGAAAAGATGGACAGAACATTTTGAGGAACTTCTCAATAGACCATCTCCAACTAATCCCCCAGACATCCAGCCAGCAGAAGAAGAGCTACAAATCAGCTGTGAACGACCAAGTAGAGAAAAAATAAAGAAAGCCATAAAGCTTCTGAAAGATTGAAAAGCAGCTGGTCCAGATTGCATTCCAGCAGAGGCCATCAAAACAGAGATATTATACTTGGCAAAGTCTGGGAGAGAGAGGAAATACCAGCAGAATTGAAGGAAGGTTATCTGGTCAAGTTGCCTAAAAAGGGAAATTTACATGAGTGCACAAATTTAGAGGAATAATGCTACTATCAGTGCCAGGAAAAGTATTAAACAGAATCATCCTTGAGAGATTAAACGAGTCCATAGACAAGCAACTGAGAGATGAACAAGCAGGTTTTCGACAAAACAGATCCTGTACAAACCAGATAGCCACATTGAGAATAGTATTTGAACAAAGTCTGGAATGGAATTCACCGCTATACATCGGATTCGTGGACTATGAAAAGGCATTTGACAGTGTAGACAGAGAATCGCTTTGGAAATTGATGAGGCATTATGGAGTTCCCATGAAGATCATTAACTTAATAAAGACGACCTATGAAGACATGACATGCAGAGTTCTTCATGACGGACAACTTAAGAACCGTTTAGGATTAGAACGGGAGTGAGACAGGGATGCCCCTTGTCTCCATTTTTTTTCTTACTAACAATAGATTGGGTTATGAAAACATCGACATTGTTGAATATTGTTGCATGATTTGCAAGCGTCTGGGTTTGAACTCGATTCGGATGGTTGCATCATGTAACACCTCGGCTGAATAAATAAGTGAAATAGATCGCGTATATCGATGCATGACGTGTTAGACATAGTTACGACAGTCACTGTATGGCCTTCAAGCCAAATGGCAGTGTTTCAAAATGTGTGGCATGTCCACTTAGCCAAAGTGTTTTAAATATGTGGTATAGCCACTCAAGTGTGATAGTGCATAACTAGAAAGTTATATTTAAAGCAGAAATAAAAAATGTATAAGGACCCTTGAGTCTGAAAATATAAGACGGCAATATTAGCCGTAATAATTTATGATTAACGTAAGTCGTGATAATGCGAAAACGCAGTTAGAATATGTAGGGCTGATTAAGCCTGACTTTGAATGCCAAAGTAAATTAATATATTAGACAGTGTATCTAATAGAACTACTTCTTCTTCTTCTTTGATCCTTAGCCGCCGACCGTCAAAGCAGTCAGTGGCCATCACGCCTAGTGGAGTCTTGTAGGGCAACAACAAATTGATTCCACTTTGCTCGGTCGGTGGCCATCCTTCGTACAGTGCCCCAACTCTGGTTCATTCCCTGCATCTCAGCCTCCACAGTCCTCCGCCAGGTTGTTTTTGGTCGGCCTCTCTTTCGTTTTCCTTCAGGGGTACAAAGCATAGCTGTTCTTGTGATGGCATCGGGGTCTCTTCTGAGGACATGGCCAACCCAGCTCCAGCGTCTGCCAGCTATGATGGTGTGCATGTCCTCTTGCTTGCTACGAGTAAGCAGATCTTGGTTAGTGATGGTATTCGGCCAAAAGATTCGGTGAATTTTTCTTAGGCATGTTGTGTGAAAGGAGGACAATTTCGACATTTCCTTCTCTGTAACTCTCCAGCATTCCGCACCATAGAGAAGCACAGAAAGCACACAGCTCTGATATAATCTTAATTAAGATTATATCAGAGCTGTGTGCTGTTTAATAGAACTAGCAGAATGTTTAATTCTGTATAAATACAAGAATTATGCCAAACAGTTTTGGTGGAAATATAATCGAACGTTAATTATAACGATAATGTATCGGACATGCAATGTCTGTGAAAATATAGACTCTACGCTATAATGTATCCAGTGCTCTTGATGTAAACTATGTTAAGTATTGTCTGTGGTTCATGATAGAAGAATGAATCCTTATTAAATTATTATGTCGTCAAAAACTGGTCTTATTCAATAACGTATTCAAGGTTCCAGTTATGACTGTTTTTATGAAGAATGACCATTGACCTTCAAATGAATACACACGCTGTCACACTGGTAATATGAAATGAAACGATATAACACGGTCATTCAAATATATATGAACATTTATTGAAAGCACGTTTAAAATGCAATTTCTTAAAAGAAGTATCAAAAGAATCTATGGTTGTAATTAATATCGATACCGGGTGGAACACAGAACAGACGATCAAATAATTGTACGAACATAATACAAGATTAACTCATTCAAATAGAGGAACGCCCGTAACATAACTGGTGTCAGAAGTAACGGATCTTCTCTTCTACCACCCGATTTTATCAAGTATCGAAAGAAAATCAGGTTGACGATGGAACTTCAATCGTAAAATATTCATCCAAGACACGCTTGCAACTCGAATGCGCATGTCAGTACTCTGACGTCATAAGGTCAATTCAGTTCTACATCAACGGCCAGAAGCCGCAACGCTAATTCAGTTCTACCACCCGATTTTATCAAGTACATCAACGGCCAGAAACCGCAACACTAAGTCAGTTCTACATCAACGGCCAGAAGCCGCAACGCTGATCTGAACCGGAAATCAAGTTGGAACATTTCGACAGTCATTAGTAGTCTGGATCACGTGTCACGCAGTCGTTTACCATCAAGGTCAAGGTCTTGACATCAGCTGTGTTCCAGTGTCGATTTGAACTGTACCAGAGACTTGCATTTTGGTCAGGGATGTTTATCATGATGACATGAATGGAAATAAGATAAGTCCTTGTATTTATTAGGGCGCTAACACTTTATCCTGTTCATATAGGTCTAGCTTTGGCCTTCAGTCCATCGTCACTTCGCTTTACTTTTCTATTGATCATTTTTATGTGTTCACAATCTATATTTTCTGTATATTCGTGGGTGGTTGGAAAAAGGGCTTGCTATTGCCTGGGATTTTCTTAGGAAAAATTCAGGGAATTGCAACGACTGTTAGGGTCGGTGTTTGTATTTGCTGACTGAAGGACTAACGATTATTTCGTTATAGAAGTCTCGCTTCAGTTTGCAAAACGAACCATTTTTTTCGTGCTTAGTTGTGACGTCACGGCGGTCGTCATTTTTAATTTGCATGACCTAATTTCAGTGCTGTGTATAAGTTTATACGTTGTTAACCTAAAACTCTCGTCTTTTGTACATTTAACGACGACTTGTCTTGTTTATTTTTGTAATGTTATTTTAACGTTTTATTTTTTCTGATTAATAAGTCTGAGTCTTCCTTATTTGCTTTATATTTGTTCGTGGTGTCGTATAATTGGAGATATCACTTCACTGTATTTCATTTTCTTGTACCTTCCATTGTCCATTGTCACCTGTGCTCGTCTCTAGTTTACATTGAAGAACATATTTACATTACAGATTAGTTGAGTTTATATAGTAGTTGTATATTTTAGGATAACTAATATACTATTGTAAGTTAATTAGAAACCTATAACCATGTCTACATTAGAAGAATGTAATAACATTGGTAAGAGTTTAGGTAAATCGGGCACTGAGCTTGAAGAATATGCTGAAGCTAGGTATGAAAAACACTTAGCTCATGTTGAGAGAATTGAATAGCGCGACGCTGTTAAGCGAGCAGAGGATCTTACAAGGTTTGAATTAGCCCAAGAAAAGGAACTTAGGGAGAAAGAAATGTCTCTTAAACTGGAATTGGAAAGGATAAATTTAGAACAAAAAGATAAAGAAAGAGAACAAAAAGATAAAGAAAGAGATTTAGAGAAAGAGAAAATGGAAATAAGAAGAATGGAACTTCTTCAATTAGATCAAGCTCATAGAAATGCTATAAAGCTTGAATCATTAAGACTTAATGCAGAGAAGGAAAAAGCTTTAGAGTTAGCAAAGTTGCAATCTGATCATTCTAAGACTTCAACAGGTTCAACTGTGTTCTATCCAAGTTAAAGATGCCTCATTTTGATCAGAATCGCGACTGTGTGTACTCTTTCTTATCTAGGTTCATCATGAAGGTAACACGTTTGAATGTACCTAAAGAAAGATGGAGTAGTGTCTTAGTTGATTTTTTGACTGGTGACTCGCTCCAATACTTCATGAATCTGGATGAAAAGAGTAGAAACGATTTTGATGTCGTAAAAGAAACACTTCTTAGACGTTTTCAGTTAACTGAATCTGGATTTCGTAATCGTTTCCATGCGGCTAAGCCAAGTAAGGATGCTGAGTTTGGTGAATTTATTTCATCTATTAAACATTTTTTGTCTAGATGGATTGTTTAGTCTGGTATTAATAAAACATACGATGGTTTGATAGATCTAATGTTACGAGATAAGGTTCTATCTTCATGTAGTCATGAAATGGAGTCATTTTTACAGGAAAGACACCCAGACTCCATTGAGGAATATGAAAAATTAGGTAGACAATTTATAACTGCACATCCACACAAGGATGTCCACAAATCTTCTCCTCGAGATCCTATGCCTGCGTGCGCGGTTCACCACGATCGTAGATCTTATGATCACCGACCTCGATCGAAGAGCGTTGACGGACGCTATCGTCCCGATTTTCGTCAATCATGTAGGGGGTCTTACAACTTCCCTCGCCAACGCTCGCCATCAAATGTTTACCGACGAGGTTTTCGAGGGTACTCACCTCATGATCGTGGCTATCACAAAGGCAGGGATTATGATGATGCACATCATAAGGGTTACAATAAACAAAGATCGTCATATGGTAGGGACTGCAATAATGATGATTCTGCAGATTTTTATTATAGTAAGAAGAAGTCTTTCAATAAAAAGACAGGTCATTTCAGATCTCCTTCGAGAGATAAAAGTAAACATAGACACGCTAATGCCTGTACGGACAATAAAGATGATGATAAAGATAGAACTAATCATGCCAATGCATGCTCTATAATAGATGACACATGTTATGTTTGTCAGTCACAATATGCGTCTGATACTAATACTACATTTCGTTGTGGTCACACCATTCCTGCAATGTCCGCGTGTGAGAACCTGGGGCGTCTCACACAACATCAAGGATTTTTGTATGGACAGAAAGTGACAGTTTTGAGGGACACCGGATGTTCCACTATCGGCATCCGTAAATCGCTAATAGATACCGCTGCATTTACAGGGAAATCTGTTAAGTGTGTCACTTTTGGGGGTACTGTAGAAAGGTTCCCGGTGGCACGAGTTTACATTGATACACCATTCTATACAGGCACTGTGTATGCCTGCGGATTGAGAGCACCTGTAGCTGACATAATTGTGGGGAATATCCCAAGGGTTAAAGATTGCACTCCACAGGAGATTGCAATTTGGGTTGATTCGCACCCACTGGTGGCAAATGCTGTTGTAACTAGAGCGCAACAGTTAGCTACTGACACGGCTACACCACCTACTCCTGTTATAGATAAAATCATATCTCATGGTGTTAGTACTGATACTCCAACTGTTATTGCTGGTACATGTGTTGTAATGGATGAGTTTAACAATCTTCAATTACATGAAAATGTTTCGCATGACAATAAAACTCATGGTATTCGTGGTAACCAGGGTTCACCGGAGGGTGAGGTGATCAATAATGATCAATGTAATAACTTAACAGTTTTTAGCTGTACTGCTGTTGGAATAGGTTATGAGGACTGTTGCAGGGGTGGGCTGTCGTTTATAGTAGTGTTACAAATCCAGTGTTACCAAAGGGTTCTTCAGTGATTACCATTACTTTCATTTTTATCCCTTGTCTTTCTTAGTCAGTTATGGTATCGTGCTATTGATGGTAAATTACGCGAAGGTGGGATAGAATATTTGTCAACATCATTATATGTTCAACTTCCAACGTTCAGAGACTTGATAAGTCATTCCTTGAGTCCATATAAATTTAATATATCAATTCCATACACGAACAGTTCACACATGGTCATCATGAAGAATTATACATAATAATTGCAGTTCATACTTCATCTATGATTCCTTTACAAATCAGTCCTTGTCTCATACATCTGAATTACTGTAGGCAGAACGACATAACTATATGCACGCGTGGTTGGTAAATCCAACGACCGACAGTGAGATTATGCGTCTGGCACTAGTATTAACTAAAATGGACTGTCAAGTCACCTCGACACGGTTTGGTCAATTACTAACCTGTAACTTCATCTTTCTTCATCATAACAGTGGACTGACCCATGTCCATAATTAAATACAATATAACCGTGTGGCCTTCCATGCCCGACACTATAAGAATATAAAGACACGTCTTCTCCGTTTGACGGTCATATAAATATTTTATAAATCATTTATTAGGGGCAAACTTGACTATGCCAGTGTTGTCTATGCATCAGCCGCCCCAAGCAATAAGAAAAAACTAGACACAATCCAAAACCAGGCACTGTCAATAATAGCAGGTGCCTCAAAGGGAACATCAGCAGAGGCACTAGAAGTAGCGCTAGGCATTATACCCCTGGAGCTAAGGAGAAAAGAACTGAGATTCAGCTACTGGGCAAGAGTGGCAAAAGATCCAACTCACCCAGCACATAAAACCTTTGATAGGGGTAACCAGTACATGGGCCACATTCCATTAAACCATAATAGATACCCGTCAGGGTGGAAAACAATGGATGAAGTGGATCAATACCCAGACCTATTTAATGCGATACACAGTAGTGCTCTGTATAAAGCAAAGATCCCACCATGGGAATTAAAAGTGCCAGAAACTGACTCCCACTTAACAAAGATCATAAATAAATCTAAAGACATAATCTCAGCAAAAAGTAAAACACTAGAGTACATAGAACGGTATATAAATAATAGCCTAACTATATATACAGATGGGTCAAAAGATGAAGAAGGACAATTAGGAGCAGGAATAGCAATACCAAAATTAAAAATTTATAAAAGATACAAAGTAACAGGTAATACATCCATATTTACAGCAGAATTAGTGGCAATCCTAAAAGCTTTAGAAATAGCTGCAGAAAATCCACCAAAAAAAGTAACCATTCTCACAGATTCCCTATCATCAGTATTAGCTATCAGAAACAGAAATGAATGTAGCAGGCCAGATATTATAGAGGAAATACTACAGGTTAATACATATCTACAAACTATAGGATGCAGTGCAACAATAACATGGATACCATCACATGTGGGGATAGCAGGAAATGAGCTTGCAGACAAAGAAGCCAAAGGGAGGAGAGTTAGCCATAACAAAATTGAAGTAGGCTTAGGGAAGTTTGAAATTAAGAGCTTACTTGCTCAAAAAATAACTAAAGAGTGGATAACAGCATGGGACCAAAGTAAAAAAGCAAGACACTCATATAAAGTCCTTAAAAAACCAAGCAAAAAATGTCACATAAAAGATGAACTAAAAATACCAATTAATAAAAAATTGCTGAGGCTCAAGCTTGGAACTGGATATTTCATGATTGAGGAACCCACATGTGAAGAGTGTCAAGAACCAAACACAATTAGACACTTTCTGGTGGACTGAAAGAAATATGACCAACAGAGGCAAAACATTAAGACATACTGTAGTAACCACAATGTAGAAATGAGGGTAGAAAATCTCATAGGCACAAAGACGCCTTCAGAAATGCAAAAGTTAATAAAACACTATATTACAAAAACTAAAGCTAACATATAAAAAACAAATAAGGATTTGAGTCAGTAGTCCAAACTCGTGAAAGACTCGCCGCAGATACATACAGATTAACCAAAGAAACCATCCAGTGAAAATTAAAAACATACTAACTTAGAAAATAGCATATTTTGGAATTTCTTTTAAAAACCATGTTGAACTATAACTACAAAAGGAAAAATACCGACTAGAGATAATATAGTATAAAATAAATACAAACAAAAACATATTACAATAAAGGAAACACGTCCTGATATAACCAACAACTCCATGTACATGGTAGATGGTTGAAAGGGGCGTGCTACAAAGAAAAGTAGCAAACACATTAATTTAAAAAAAAAAAAATTGACGGTCATTTGAAAAAGGGTCCCGTCTCTTATTCACCGTGCGTGACTACCAACGCTGAAACGTCACAGCGTTCACTAGGATAATAATACTTTACATTACATTAAACGTTGTAACTACTAAAATCGCATGCTGCTAACCTCTAGCAGACAATGCCAATTAATCTACCGTAACAAGGACATTGATGATTGTCAGGCCTTTACGACATGTCCTAACCATCAGGTTCCATCCAATGGGGATGAGTTACGACATGCTAAATCTACGCATGTGGGAGTTGTTAATACTCGTTCCGATAATCCCAAGTGTAACAACGATTGTCACATCAATGCGACATGCAAAGGACGTAAGAATACTTCCGTGCGCTTGACCCGCACGACACATAATAAGGTCAAGGATTCTCGGGCTCAGTTTCAACCTGGCCGAGATCATACTTCACCAAATCGCACTATCGTGGTGCACAATTTACCTTCGAGCGTGACTTGGTTTACACTTAGAAAATTTTTCCATCAAGTCGGAGATGTTGAATTTGTTCGTATGTTTACACTTCAACACTCCTCTCACCAACTCGCATTTGTTCGATTCTATCCATACTATGATGCTCGTAAGGCTATAAAATTCAAAAATGGTTCTTTGTTTGCACACCATTATTTAGACGTGTAACTCGCACGAAATTCTACACCACGAACTTTATAGTTGCGTTGGTCTATTTTGTCTTCATTCTTTGGATGTTTTGATCTTTTATACATCCATAGTCTATTGTGCTATTTCATATATCTCGTTGCACATGAGAATTTTTGCCGTTAATATCGATATTTCTTTCTTTCCGGATATTATCTCGGTTATATCTGTCATCAGTTGCGTTATTTTTTACTGACTTCGCGAGTCTCTACAACTTTATCTTTACTGATTTGTGTAACGATGATTCGTTACTTATGTGCGAATGATGCGCCGCCTTCTTGGCGATCGAGAAGATGTCATCACATATGTCATCTTAGGCTTAATTAATTTATATCACAAATTTCTCCTCCTTTGTCTGGACTGCTAGCTAAAGGTAGTCCAAATAAAATTGAATGGACATCGGATTGCAAAGGCGATTTGGTAAGACTAAAGGATTTATTCTCGTCTCCACCTATCTTATTGTTGCCAAACCTATTTTGTTATTGCCAAACCTACACATTCCGTTTTTAATTCAAACTGATGCTTCAAATTACGGCATCGGTGGATGTTTACGAGGTACGAGGGTATGCCACATTCATGTTACTTCTTTTCCCGGAAGCTATCACCAGCGGAAAAGATCTATTGTCAAGCATCTATACCGGAAATTACTTTTTGACTAGTTAGAATACTATTATGCTATGTATTATTTGTGTGAAAATAATAACAGTTATTACTTTAAATGCATACGTATCCTTCTTCTCCACCGATCTCACACGTGCCACAAGTGTCACGTTTGGGATCGAGGGGGATGATGTTGAGGATTGTTGCATTGTTTGGAAGCATCTGGGTTTGAGCTCGATTCGGATGATTGCACCATGTAACACCTCGGCTGAATAAATAAAGGAAATAGATCGCGTATATCGATGCATGACGTGTTAGACATAGTTACGACAGTCATTGTGTGGCCTTCAAACCAAATGGCAGTGTTTCAAAATGTGTGGCATGGCCACTTAGCCATAGTGTTTTAAATATGTGGTATAGCCACTCAAGTGTGATAGTGCATAACTAGAAAGTTATATTTAAAGCAGAAATAAAAAATGTATAAGGACCCTTGAGCCTGAAAATATAAGACGGCAATATTAGCCGCAATAATTTATGATTAACGTAAGTCGTGATAATGCGAAAACGCAGTTAGAATATGTAGGGCTGAGTAAGCCTGGCTTTGAATGCCAAAGTAAATTAATATATTAGACAGTGTATCTAATAGAACTAGCAGAATGTTTAATTCTGTATAAATACAAGAATTATGCCAAACAGTTTTGGTGGAAATATAATCGAACGTTAATTATAACGATAATGTATCGGACATGCAATGTCTGTGAAAATATAGACTCTACGCTAAAATATATCCAGTGCTCTTGATGTAAACTATATTAAGTATTGTCTGTGGTTCATGATGGAAGAATGAATCCTTATTAAATTATTATGTCGTCAAAAACTGGTCTTATTCAATAACGTATTCAAGGTTCCAGTTATGACTGTTTTTATGAAGAATGACCATTGACCTTCAAATGAATACACACGCTGTCACACTGGTAATATGAAATGAAACAATATAACATGGTCATTCAAATATATATGAACATTTATTGAAAGCAAGTTTAAAATTCAATTACTTAAAAGAAGTATCAAAAGAATCCATGGTTGTAATCAATATCGATACCGGGTGGAAAACAGAACAGACGATCAAATAATTGTACGAAACATAATACAAGATTAACTCATTCACATAGAGGAACGCCAGTAACAAACATCACACAACAGAAATGGAATCCAGTGGAATCTGACTAAACAGCTTGATGATCTGGATTTTGCAGATGACTTGGCTCTTCTGTCCCATAACCATAATCAGATGCAAGAGAAAATGAAAATTTTCGATGATAGGTCACAACAAGTGGGCCTGAAAATACACATGGAAACGACAAAGATTATGAGAATAAATGCAAGAAATGATAACAAGGTTGAACTTGAAGAAACATACTAAAAGATGTAGAATCGTACACATATCTTAGCAGTAATATAGACAAAGTTGGAGGGACAGACAGTGATATCAAAATAAGAGTACAAAAAGCAAGAGGAGCTTTCATTGCATTGGGAAACATATGGAGAACAAGAGAAATCAAGTCCAACACGGAAATAAGAATCTTCAACTCAAATGTGAAGTCAGTCCTATTGTATGGCTCTGAGACATAGAGAACAACAAAAACAACAACCAAAAAGCTACAGACTTTTATAAACGGGTGCATGCGTAGAATAGAAGGACTGAAATGGTATGACAAAGTCACAACTGTGGAATTGATGACAAGAACCAGACAAGTGCCGGTGGAACAAGAGTTGAGAAGAAGACGCTGGCGATGGATAGGACACACATTGAGGAAACCTGTTGATAGCATTACAAGACAGTCCTTGTTCTGGAACCCCCAGGGCAAGAGAGGCAGAGGAAGACCAAGAAGTACATGGAGAAGAGAGTTGGAAACAGAGGTGAAAATGATGAGGAGAACATGGAAAGAACTTGAGATGATGGCACGTGACAGGAGGACTTGGCATGTGTTTGTTGAAGGCCTATGCTCCTTTGGGAGTGGAGGGTTATGAATGAATGTGTGTTGGACATTAATTAAGTTTAGTATTAAGTTGTTAATACCTATCTAAATTAACTAATTTAAACAATAATATAGTATGTGATGTATTAATAACTATATAATATAGTAGTTACATACAATAACATTATATAAGAATCATGTGAGTTCTTATTTTTTTTTCTTTCTTTCTTTTTTTTTCCAAATTTCATTTTTTTTTCATATTTATCTCACCTTTCATTTTAATTTCCATTATTTTAACGACTTAATTAAAATTAATTAAAGTTGGATATGATGCTCCATCCGTAGGCTTGATCCTTGTGAATTACGATTAGAGAAGACTGTTTAAGTGTTCTGATTCAGAATAAGTATCGATATTCTTAACGTCCAAGAGTTCCTATCACAAGGTGCAATTAGTTCGAAATGTCATCAAGTATTAATTTCAAAGTTGTTTCAACCAGTTTTATCCGGAACGGACACTAGCCAAAGTCCCGGCGTAAAATACGAACACACTGTCTCTTGATTTAGTTCATTTCGTTTCGCACTTGTCTGTACAAGTTATTTAGTTGAATCGTAAGCAAAGGTTTATCTCCATGTCAAGAATTTCGCGATAGGGTTCAGTCTCCTGTGACACGTAATTTCGGTTGACGTATTAGAAAAGTGTCAGTGTTGATTACTCGACATCCAAAGGATTTCTGGATAGTGCGTCTGCGACGATATTGTCTGTCCCAGAAATGTAGTCAATCGTAAAGTTGAACGGTTGAAGGAGAATGGCGAATCTGGTGAGCTTTGGACTTTTATGATTCGCCCGTCGTAGTGATGCTACGGCTTTCTGGTCTGTCTGTACTACGAACGGGGCTCTCAACAGGAACTTCTCCAGTTTCGTTATCGCCCACACCACTGCTAAAAGTTCGCGGTCGACAGTTGAGTATTTAATCTCTGGTGGTTTCAGTTTCCGTGAGACGTACAAGTTTGGATGGAGGATGTCGTCATGATATTGGAGCAAACATGCGCCAATTCCGTAGTTACTCGCATCTCTGCGGATAATAAACGTTTTGGAAGCATCAGTTAGTCTCAAGATCGGTGGGTTTGAAAATATATTAATAATATTATGGAAAACATTATTACACTCAATAGTCCATGTCACCTTCACTGGCATGTCCTTCTTTAATAATGAGGACAAGACAGCCGTGATAGATGACAAGTTAGGTACGAATCTACTGTAATATTGGACTAGACCTAACAAGCTTCTAACCTGTTTCTTCGTTTGAGGAACGGAAATGTTTAAAATTTTAGAAACCGTACTGGGTAGTGTTCGGATATATCCTGCTCCAATAATGTGACCCAAAAAAGTTATTTCATGAAATGCTACTTGTAATTTTGTGGGTTTAGCAGTTAAATTGTTCCTTCTTAATGTGTCCAAAACGTTTTCAAGACCCAAAAAATGTTCCTCAAAAGATGAACTAAATAAGCATATGTCGTCTATGTATGTAATAATGTCTGGTCTACCTGAAAAAATGTGTCGCATCATGCGAACAAAGGTAGCTGGAGCGTTAACAAGCCCAAAAGGCATAACATTCCACTGGTAGAGACCTTGCGGAGTGGAAAACGCTGTGTAGTATTTAGCTTTTTCGGTTAGTGGTATCTGCCAATAACCTTTAGTTAAGTCTATCTTAGTGAATATCGTTGCGGTCGATAGACGTGGCAGTAAGTCGTCGAGAAGTGGATGTGGTTCGCTATCAACTATCGTTTGTGCATTTAATTTTCTATAGTCGACGCATAGTCTAATGTTATTGTCCTTCTTTCGGACAATAACTAATGGAGACGAAAATGGGGAATTACTAGTTTCAATAATTCCTAAAGATAACATCTGTTCAAGTTCCTTAGTAGTTTTAGTAAGAAATTGTAGAGGAACAGAATATGGATGTACCCGAATTGGAGTATCATCGTTAAGAGTGATGTCATGACTAATGACTGATGTGCGACCTGGAACGTCGGTCAACACATCCAGATAAGATTGTAGAAGTTCAGCAATCTGTTGATGCTGTTGCGGTGTAACCGACGAAGAGATGGTTACGTCCCGCCAAGATTCACTAGGCTGTACTACAGGTACAGGTAAAGCTAACTGTACCTCAGGAAAAGAAGATTCTTCTTCCTGGATAACAGACAAATTAGAATAGTGACATCTAGGTACGACAGTGTCATTTAGTTCATGAAAAATAGCTTGTAGATGTTCAGGTCGAGTATGAAATTGTATGAGCATATTTATGTGGAATATTTTATGATGTCCCTTAATGTCCAGGACATAATCAACATCAGAAATCTTATTGATAACCTGGTATGGACCGTTCCACGAGATGAGTAGTTTATTATTGTTATGTGGCAATAACACATAAGCTTGATCTCCTGGAAATAGTTGACGTAATCTTCTACTACTGTTTTGGAAAGTTCTAGCTTTCGCTTTAGCAGCCTCAGATGACGCTGTTGCCATTTTGCAGGCATCAATAATGTTATTCCGGAGATTAATTACGTATCCTGAGTCATCTCGGAGTCAATCAATAAGTCTTTTATTAGTCCCATAGGACCTCTTGGTGGAGCGCCAAAGACTAATTGAAACGGAGAGAAGCCAGTTTGTTCATGTGGCACCTCTCGATAAGCGAATAACACCGCTGGGAGTACTCTGTCCCAGTCCTGTGGATGGTTAACTGTAACCTTATGTAACATTTGTTTGAGTGTGCGGTTAAGTCTTTCTACAGCACCATTACTCATTGGGTGATAAATGCTGCTGAGATTTCTATCTATTTTCCAAGTCTTCATTACTTCTGTCATAGTCTCAGAAATAAATTGAGATCCATGATCTGACAAAAGTTTACTAGGAAAACCTACTCTAGAGAAGATCAGGTGTAGTGCATCAGCTACATCTGTGGTGGTGGTGGTTGTTTTCAATGGAATGGCTTCTGGCCATCGTGTGCATAAATCGATGCACGTGAGAATAAATCTATGTCCTCTGGCTGTTGGTAAAAGTGGGCCAATAATATCAATGGCCATCTTGTCAAAGGGTCTCACCGATATGTCACAAGCCTGAATAGGCGCCGTGTGAAAGGCTCCTCGTGCTTTCACTTCTTGGCATATCGTACAGGAGCGTACGTATTGTGAAATATCACGTGACACTCCTGGCCAAAAAAAAGAAGATAATACTCGAGAACGTGTCCGAGTATATCCCATGTGACCTGCGCACTTAGAATCATGTGCGTGTTGAAGTATGTACCGTCTAAAAGCAAAAGGTACCATGACCTGTTGTCTTACATGAGTTTTATCCATAAAACATCTTAGTAGAATGTCATTTTTAATAATAAACCAATGATTATTATTATTGTTCATAGCAAGATTGCCAACTTTGTTGACCAATGCAAAAAATTTTGTTAATGACCTGTCTTCCCTCTGTTTTGCAGCAAAGGATACTCGGTCAATAGCAGAATGAATCTCGATACTTTCATGTTTGTCTGTTTCCTTGTTTTCAGTGTCCATAGTCTCTAATTGTTTCGTATGTGCTCTGGTTATTACTGCATTTCCGATGCATAGATTATTTTTTTTTATCCCATTTCAATAATCTCTTCTGGTGTGCAATCTTTACTTCCGTGTATGCATCCCACCATAAGGTCGGCAATTGGGTTTTTTAACATGCATACTTTAACGTTGCCTGTGAAAAAAGGTGTATCAATATGTATAATAGCAGTTAGATAATATTCTATGGTTCCCCCAAAGGTCATGCACCTGACATGTTCTCCAGTTGCACAATTTGGATGAACAAGTGACTGACGGATTCCGATCGTTGTCGATCCCGAATCTCTTAAAACTGAGACGACGGATCCATTAACTTTTCCTCTGTTGAAGATCAGCGAGCCTGTTCCGTCATTGACTGCTAGACTGACTTCTGGTAGAATGTGTCCGCAGTTCAGAACTGTCTCTTTTGCCTTCTGAAATATAAGATTACATTTTGGGCAACTATTTGCCACGTTATAATTCATTGCAAAACAAGTAGACGAAGACTGTATTTTGTTATTAGTAGGTGAACTCGGAACCTCAGGGGTTGTAGCAGTAGTAACGGCTGCCCCTGTATTATGCTTATAATTTGTCGATCTACGAGAATGAGAACGATGACGAGAATAATCAGTTGAATTATTCCTTTGTCCTCTATTGTAACTGTTATCTCGATGTCTCGAGTTATAATTATTGCTGTTGTTCCAATTGTTACCGTTATTATCATTATATGAACGATTATAACTTGAGTTACGTGGATTACTGTTGTATCTGGACTGAGGTGAATAATTTCTGTTTTGTGGTCTTCCTCTATTAACGTTATTGTTAAAACTATTATGTCCCTTATGAAAATTAATGTCATAGTTTCCCTTGAACCTACCTCTGTCCACACTGTGTGTTCTAGGTTTGTTATTACTATGATATGCCATATTGGAGGCTACAGGAAGTGGTTCTCTTATTAACGAGCCAGAAATGTTAGCATTCGGATGAGCGGTGCAGTAATTTAAAGAAATTTTTTCTAACTCATCAATAGTTTCTGGTTTCCGTTCTTGCAGATAAGCAAAGAACGGTGGGCTGACAGAAGATAACACTTTATCCCTCAATAACAAATCGACTAACTTGTCGTAAGATTTGTTGACACCTGCCAGTTCAACCCATCTGTTAAAAGTATTGCGTATGTTAGCGATAAAACCTGTAAAGTCTTTATTATTATCTGGCAACAAACTTTTGAAACGTAATCTACATGCCTCTTCGTTCAAATGGAACCGACGTAATAACAAAGTCTTAATGGCCTCATAGTCTGTGGCTAATGTCGGATCAATATTTTGTGCTGCACTTGCAGGTTCTCCATCCAGAAATTCCTTGAGTTTAAGTGCCCATGCTGTTTTGTCAAGGTTATTGACCTTACATATATCCTCAAAGCGCGCCAGCCATGATGATAGGTCGTCCACGTGTAATTTGAACGGTGGTAGCTTAAAGTAATAATTGCCCTTAAGTCGGTTGGAAGACGATCCCGATTGAGCATTATCATTTTGGCTTGCTGCAACACCCTGCGAATTAAGTTTTGCTGTTTCCAATTTAAGCCGTTGCAATTCCATTTCTTGCTGCAGTATGATTTCCTGTCGTTTCAATTTATTCTCTTCTTCAATCCGAAGGATTTCATCTCTTGCCACCTTTCTTTCTTCCTCTTCCTTAGCAATAGCTTTCTTTTCAGCCTCTTTTCTTTCAAGTTCTTCCATCTCTGCCTTATATTTTGCAATTTGTTGTTCCGCATATTCACGTAGTTCTGATCCTTTCAAATTAAAATCCTTCCCATTATTAATAAAATAGTCTAAGTTAAGCATCTTGACGTTAATTT
This sequence comes from Oreohelix idahoensis, assembly GCA_024509875.1. Classification (NCBI taxonomy): domain Eukaryota; kingdom Metazoa; phylum Mollusca; class Gastropoda; order Stylommatophora; family Oreohelicidae; genus Oreohelix; species Oreohelix idahoensis. Next base: position 2,247 of record JAMPIV010022022.1, on the reverse strand, counting down.
ATTTAAGTACTCAATTACTTATGTCCAGTAATCACCACTAGAATATATGTCGATAATTCTAACTACTCAACGAATGAATAATCAATATAAGATATTGCAATATTCCTGTACTGTTATTTATAAGTTACACAAATCTATAATATTGTGTAAAAATATTATATATATCAACTAATATCTATCATAAATAGTTATGATAGTTAGTTATATAAGGTGCTGAAATTATATCATGCACTTAATATTAGTATTCAATAATTATGGGTATTATCCCTAAACAATTAGGTTATTTAATCTTAATTAGTTTCTGAAGTTAACCACTGTGCAGTAATGGGATAATGTAATAATTAACAATTAATATGTTCTTAATTTTTATTTAAAGTTTATAAATAATTATTAATCATGGTATAGTATATTTTGCACCATAGTTCATGAGCTAAGCTATAAAGTGCATTGTCCCCATTTTCTTGGGGACCACTACTGCAAATATGGTGCAAAAGTCCTAAATTCCTCCTTAAAGTTCATAAAAATTTAATCAATATTCTTATACTATAATTATGAAGAATTATTGCAATAATATTAAATTATTAAAAGGAGGAAATGAAGACAAACAATACAAGTGTGAACCAAGGATTACAGAACAGTTTTTACCATACGACAGGACAATTTCACAATAAAAATGCATTTATAACTAAGTGGTATAAAACGGGAAGTGAGAGAATAAGATAGGAAATCGAATAGAAAACTAACCTGCGGACACAAAACTTAGTGACGTTATACATGGGACTCATTGACGATTGTACCAAAAAATATAACTGAATGATAGTAAGCAGAAAAACACGATGGTTACAAACATGTTACAAAAACTGAATAAAATTAGAAACAATATACATAGAATACCCCAATTATATCTAAGACTTTGGAAATTAACATGCAAGGTCCAATAATAGCAATTACGAACGGAACGAAAATCATCGGAAGGTCGTCGTTGGGTTCTTCGTTAAAGCAATTAACTAACGGCCTTAAGGAACATTCGAAATGAATATCGGATCCTCAGAGCAATGTTATTCATTCCAAACGCGCCCATCCTGACCCAGAAATAAAGGGGACACATCAACGGAAAAAAAAAAAAACAGATATGTCATTGATATTTAATAAATAGCGGGAATGCCTGCCAGCGAAATAGGACTTAGTATTGTGTTTTATGACGGACAATCGTCCTATGTCTAATCTTATTTTTAAAAAGGCTCCGGCGATGTCAAGTTCACCAAGGACTAGATCATATGGCCTAGTATGTTTGCTCTCGATGGTTGACAACGTATTCAATCGTCCCGGTCCTTCTTGGGATAAGGTAAATCTCATCAATTGGAGGCGTTTGACGGTTGTACTTTCAGAGCGTGGGCATCTGGCATGATGTAGGGACTCGTTCAGATTGGCTTTTCGTAGTCATGCGTTTGAACGTCGTTTTTACGCATCAAGTGACTTTCTTTGCGAATTGGTAAAACAGTCTGTAAAGCATGTAAAGAAGAAAAAAAAAATTTACTTTTTGCTTTCACCCAGAGATGGCCAACTAATTCTTTTTTCGTTCGTTACCCATCAATGGCCAACCAGTTGTTGCAGGGGTGGGCTGGCGTTTATAGTAGTGTTACAATCAAGTGTTACCAAAGGTTCTTTCAGGGGATTACCATTACTTTCATTTTTATCCCTTGTCTTTCTTAGGTCCAGTTATGGTTATCTGTATTGATGGTAATACGCGAGGTGGGATAGAATCTTTGTCAGACTGCATTATTATGTTCAACTTCCAAGTTCAGAGAATAGATAAGTCATTCCTTGGTCCATATAAATTTAATATAGCAATTCCCTACACGAACCAGTTCACCACATGGTATTCATTCGATGAATTATACATAATAATTTGAGTTCATATTCATTATGATTCTTTACAATCAGTCCATGTCTTACATCTGAATTACTTGTAGCAGAAGGGACATAACTATAGGCACGCGTGGTTGGTAAATCAACGACCGAAGTGAGATTATTGCGTTGGCACTAGTATTGAAACTAAATGGACTGTCAAGTCACCTCGACACGGTTTTTGGTCAATTACTATCCTGGTAAACTTCATCTTTCTCCATCATAACGTGGATGACCATGTCATAATTAAATACAATATAACCGTGTGGCCTTCATGCCCGTTCTCCAACTATAAGAATATAAAGACACGTCATCTCCGTTTGACGGTCATTGAAAAAG
>JAMPIV010022021.1:0-174812 GCA_024509875.1 Oreohelix idahoensis | reverse complement strand
CGGCAATCTTGCTGGTCTCCCCTGAAGACACTGTCCGGTTGAACTCTCCTCACGCAATCCCCTTGCGCAGCTTTCAGTCACATGACTGGCTATCTTTAGTTTAGCTTCGTGTCATACACATGCCATCATCAACAATGACCATCACTCACCCCCTAATATCCATACATGCTTCCTATGAGGCACAGGTGAGTCAAAGTTGTAAAACATCCTGTGACAGTAAGAGACAAGCAAGGAAATCTCATCACCACAGCACAGGGGCAGGAAACAAGATGGGCAGAGCACTTCAGAGAAACACTGAATAAGAAACCACCAGAGACGCAGCTGAATGTTCCTGAGGCTGAAAGTGACCTAGATGCAAATACAAACATTCCATGAAGAGAAGAAATCATCACAGCTATCAAAGGGTTAAAGAATGGAAAAACGCCTGGTCACGACAATTTAAAAGCTGAGTTATTCAAGGCAGACCCTGAACTAGCAGCAGAACTATTAGAACCACTATTTGCACAATTCTAGAAATCAGAGATAACACCAACGGAGTGGAGTAATAATTGTCAAATTATTACTCCACAAATTATTACCCAAGAAGGGTGACCTTGCAGACTGCAACAACTGGAGAGGAATTACTCTCCTCTCAGTTCCCAGTAAAATACAGGAGAATTATCCAGAGAATTTCAAAAGCAGTAGACCATAAACTGAGGAAAGAACAAGCGGGATTCAGAAAGAACAGAAGATGTGCAGATCATATATTCACCCTCAAAAACATAGAGCAGTGCTCAGAATGGCAGAGACAGCTATACATTAACTTTGTTGATTTTGAAAAGGCTTTTGACAGCATACACAGGGACAGCCTATGGAAAATACTGAGGGCTTTTGGAATTCCTAGCTGCACTGTTTCCATTATAAAAAGCCTCTATTCTAACTTTACATGCAGTGTTGGGTTGAGCAACTTAACTTCCGAGGTGAAAACCGGAGTACGACAAGGATGCCCTTTATCAACAACTTTATTTTTGACAGTCATAGACTAGGTGATGCACCAGACAACAGTGGGCAGTCCAAAAGGAATTAGATGGACAACGTTTTCTACACTGGAAGACCTGGAATATGCAGATGACATTGCACTACTCGCACATTCACATCAACACATCCAAGAAAAAACCGATAGACTGAATAAGTGTAGCCAGAGGTGGGTCTGAACATCAATCTGAAGAAGACAGAGGTCATGACACTCAATGTGGGCAATCCTGAGCCAATAACAATAAGGAACCAGAAGCTAGAACAGACAGGCACATTTACATACTTAGGATACATAGTAACACCAGACAGCGGAACAAGCAAGGACATCAACAACAGGATGAATTAAGCGAGAACAGCCTTTGCTAGTCTCAACAACATCTGGAAAAGTCTTCCCAGTGCAGCACAAACACCAAATTAAGATTATATGAGAGCTGTGTACTTTCTGTGCTTCTCTATGGTGCGGAATGCTGGAGAGTAACAGAGAAGGAAATGTCAAAACTGTAATCTTTCCACACAGTGTGCCTAAGGAAAATTCACCTAATCTTTTGGCCGAATACCATCACCAACCAGAAACTACTTATTCGGAGTAACCAAGAAGACATGCACACCATCATAGCTGGCAGATGCTGGAGTTAGGTTGGCCACATCATCAGAAGGGACCCTGATGCCATTACAAGAACAGCTATGCTATGGACCCCCAAAGGAAAGCAAAAGAGAGGCTGACCAAAAACCACTTGGCGGAGAACTGTGGAGGCTGAGATGCAAAGAATGAACCAGTGCTGGGGCAATGTACGAAGGATGACTGCCGACCTAACAAAGTGGAAGCAATTTGTTGCTGCCCTACAAGACGCCACCATGCGTGATGGCCACTGACTGCTTTGATAGTCTGTGGCTAAGGATCAAAGAAGAAGATGAAAAAAAAAAAAAAAGAAATAAGCCTAGAAGAAAGAAAAATAAAAAGGCAATCCATTTTTCTTCTAAAGCAGTTTTCCCCTAACTTTTTTTTTTGCCTGTGGCCCTAAACACAGTTTTTCTGTCAGTAAGGCTACACTGGGATCGGTCCATGTTGAATAATAGGTAGATGAAAAACATATTTGGTCATTTTAAAAGTCCAAAAATCTGGATGTTAGAAATCTGTACCACCAGAGAATCCAGACTTTTTGAAAACTCAAACTTTTTAAAATTTCTGAGCAGAAAAGTGCATGGAAACAGTTATTAATTTTGTGGAAAAGAACCATAGCTTTAGTCTTCAAGCCATCATGCATGTGCATATGGTGCAGAATAATCTTATCACAAAGAAATTACAAAGCTGTAAACAAGGTGATATACAAAAGTATTTAAAGGAAACAATAGAAACGTTTGCTGACCAAACTACGGTTCCATCAACAAGCAGTGCAGTAGACATAGAAGCTGTAAGTGTTCCATCCACAAGCAGTGCAGCAGATGCAACGGAAGTCACGGAAATGAACAAATAAATATACTCATTATGATAAATGAAGCATTCTGCCTTTGTTAATGAATTTGCCTATTCATCTCTTCTTTATTCTTCCTTAAATTTGAATTTTAAAAGTACTGCACAAGAATCTGAATTTCTGGATCGACCAAATCCCTGAGCAGTCTGATTTTCGGACTTTTACTGTATTAAGGACAACATAATAGATCTTCCAGCGACCCGCATTTTGGTCATGACCTGTGGTTTGGGAACCACTGCTCTAAGCAGCTGTACTAAAAATATATGACCATTTAGTGTACATCTTTAATCTGGCCAGCTCCTGCCTACCTGTATTCTGGAGTTGCCCCAATCAGCTACAAGCATGTTACCCTTGTCATCTACAGCAACACCCGTTGGTGCATTGAACTGTCCATTTCCTTCACCATTGGAACCAAAGCTGAATTTGAAGTTCCCATCTCTGTCAAACACCTGTGGTGAGAATAAGAAAATATTTGGCACTTAGCTAGACCGTGGCTTGACAAATAACATTGTACATCTAGAAATATGTGCTTATACATTTTTTTTTTTTAAAAACAGCCGTAGAGAACTACTGCCCACTTTAAGCATGTTGTCTGATGTGCCCCTTTAAGCATGTTGTCTGATGTGCCCCCTTTAAGCATGTTGTCTGATGTGCCCCTTTAAGCATGTTGTCTGATGTGCCCCGTTTAAGTATGTTGTCTGATGTGCCCCTTTAAGCATGTTGTCTGATGTGCCCTCTTTAAGCATGTTGTCTGATGTGCCCACTTTAAGCATGTTGTCTGCTGTGCCCACTTTAAGCATGTTGTCTGATGTGCCCCCTTTAAGCATGTTGTCTGATGTGCCCCCTTTAAGCATGTTGTCTGATGTGCCCCCTTTAAGCATGTTGTCTGATGTGCCCCTTTAAGCATGTTGTCTGCTGCGACTGATATGAGGTTGTGTATGGAGCTGGAAACCTCTTCATGTAAATCAAATCTCTACCAAAAGCACAGCTGTAAAAAAAGGATCCCGTTACACACCCATTTAGGCATATTGAGAACATGGTGTTAGGCCCATATTTTCTTGACCATCGGAACACTAGGGGTGATGTAGTCAGCATCACGCTGGCCGCCTTAACCTTCCCAGAGCTGCTCTGGTACGCAATTCATGAGGGTGGGTCGATCCCGGAGCTGTTTACGGTCTAATTCATCCCACCTCAACTGGGGATCGAACCATGGACCACCAAGCTAGGAAGCCAGTGCACTAACCAATGTGCTACTACAGCTCCCCATAGCTGTAAGACCACATGGAAACTTTGCTGCAGGTTTCTTGCAAAAGGACCAGCTGCAGTGGTGGTTCCATGCTCCATAGGAAGCCCAAAGGAAAATGAAGATGACAGAGAGCCTCTAATGTTTCAAAAGGGCTATGCGCTAATATGCAAGTTACCTAATGATGACAGATTAAGATGCAAGATCAGCATTCCAAGCACTTCAGTCCAGAAAATTGCCAGGTATACAAGCCCTACTTTCTGAACCGTGCAACAAGCGCAGGGTCGCCATGCAATGGATACCGTCTCATTGTGGAATACCAGGAAACGAGAGAGCAGACCGACTGGCTAAAGAAGGTGCTGCAGACGAGCAACCGGATGTACCAGTTACGTACCATCAGAAGAAAAAGATGATCAAATCAATCAGAAAGCCACCAACACCAACGCAGAATGACTACCAAGCTATGAACAGATCAGAACAAATTGTCATTCTGCGCCTCAGAACAGGACACAACCGACTCCGCAGCAACATGTATACAAAATTCAAGATTGGCAATTCAGCCATGTGTACAGGCACCCCAGACTGCGGAGCACGTACTTCAAGATTGCCCCGAATATTATATTTTGAGGCAAACCCACTGGCCCAGAGAAACAACACTGGAAGCAAAACTATACGGACCTCTGTATGAACTACAAAAGACAGTGAAGTTTATACAAGAAACAACATTGCAGATATAGACAATATATTTCAAGCGAACGAAAGAAGACAGATTAAGAAAATAACATCTTAAATTGTATAAACAAAACTAAGCTCTGGCACAAACTTGAATGGTAGCCACACAAAGAAGAGTATACTTATTTGTTCTGCATTCAAATTATAGAACAAAAATTAACTCCTATGTTGTAAAATGATGTGACTGTTGTAAATATGTTAGACACAATAAATTTAGCTGAGCTGTGGGTGCAGCCCTAGCCTGGTCCATTGAAAAGCAACATAATATCATCTACAGTTACATCTATTGACTAATCATAGGTAGAAGATGAAGCTAAAGATACTGTTAAAATCTGAAACAGAGTTTTTATGTAATGTTATTCCAGTTTATTTGTTTGAAAATTACGTAATGCAATACTGTATATATTTTGTGATTTTTATAAGGAACCATAGTAAAAATGAAGTAAGAAGAGACATGGTCCGCAACCAGACGATACGTCAAGGCCTAAAATCCCACCCCCTGCAGACCCAAGTAGAACAGTCCCAACTAAGATGGTCTGACCATGTCTGCAGAATGGGAGAAGATCGGCTACCACGACAAGCATGGGAAACAAAGAGCCAGGGATCCAGACCCCCAGGACGACCCAGAGTCTGCTGGGAGGACATTAGACAATCTTTGAAGGACTGAGGACTGGAATGGAACTAGGCCAGGAGGAAGACAGCCGATGGGATAGTCTGGCGCTCTCTCTTCCAAACCTCTACACCTCACGGTAGTAGGGGAACGACTAAGTAAGTAAGTAAAAATGGTGTGAATTCACTAAATGTGGCTATATTCAATGTTTTATTAATTTGTGAATGGGTTACCTTAAGGTTATAAGATAAAAAGAAAGTTTTATTGTCTGCAACAACAAAATGTCCATGGTAAGTTTGTATTCTACTGTGAACTTTTTTGAGTTTTTCACTTTACAGGCAACATGTTTTTATGTATATCAATAGTACTCGTGTTAATACTAACAGATTTTGCACATCATGACTCTCTAACAATTTCCTTTCAGACTGATATGTAACATGTGCACATTCACGGAAACGATTTACTTAAAATTTACACAAGATGGTATACTTCACTGTTTAGAATTCTTCAAAACAAAATTCTGTCTGAGGATGGAAAATAATTACCGTCAAAGAGTTAAAAATACTCCATCACAGCACTGTCAAACTTAGTGTCAACATAATAAAAGCACCACTCCTTCAGTTTCCTGTAATGTCTGATTTCTTAACATTAAACTAGCACTGTGGTTTTCTTACCTTGACGCAGTGGTTGTGAAAATCAGACACTATAATATCATTGTTCTCATTAATGGCAGCGTAGTGTGGTCCAGCAAACTGATCATCTCTATTTCCCCTGGAGCCAAACTTGTGCATCAGCTTGCCACTGGGTTGGAAAACTAAGACAGAACTGGACTTGTTATCCACAACAATAATACGACCCTCTCTGTCCACTGCTACACCTTTTGGTCCTTGAAGACGACCGACACCTATTCGACTGTGAATATTGAGATAAAATAAGAAAGTTAATCAAATTTAGAGGAGAAAAATAATATAAAATTTATACAATTTTCAAAAACAGTTAATCAAATTTAGGTGAAAAAAAAAAAAACGATATAAAATTTATACAACTACAATTTTCAAAAGAAATTAACTCTTTCAGTCCCAAGCAAAAAAGTGGGTTTGGCCCAAGCAAAAATGGCCACCCCAGTGCGTTTTTATTGTTGTTGTTTGGAAATAATTTTTAAAAATGTTCATATGCATAAATAACTTTGTTGTTGTATATGAAACTGAAGGTAATTGGATGTACTTTACTCTTGTGCTACAAGTATAAAAGCTTTCATTGAAAAATGATTAGTTATTCAAGGTAAAATGGAGGATATGCGCTTTAAAAAATCGCTTTAAAAATCTAAAATAAATATCTCAAAACAGAAACACGTTCACTCTTAAACACGTGCGGTATTTAAAAGAATGTACTTGCAGTCGGAAATGACTTTGTGGGTAGTTATAATTAGAAACAGTCTCAAACAGAGGCACATATACTAAAGGCTTTTTAAAGTCGATTGGGCCAAGCGCATCTAACCCCTGAGCCTTTATAAAGTCGATTGGGACTTAAAGAGTTAATAAAATTTAGGTGAGAAATACAATATAAAATTTATACAATTACAGTTAACTCTTTCACGCTGAAGCAAAGCAGAAGTGCTTTAGTTTTTTTTCAAATTATTAATCTACTAGAAAGCAGCCAGTCAAGAAATTATTGGAAAGGAATATGGTGTGCAATTTCTGCATCATATCCTGAGGTCCTCCACAATTGTTTAAGTAACCATCTGTAGTGTAATTATGTGGCACTGAGCCTTCATTTTGCTGTTATTATCATATGTGTGATGAATCATCAGCAGTCCTACTTTGTACCTTTTTTTTTTTTTTGTTAATGCTTGAAAAGTGTATACCTATAAATTCTAGGCCTCCTAGGTGAATGAATGATGTGTTTGATTTTGATACTTTGTTTTATCAAATTATGAAAAAAATGCAGAAATGTCAGACACATATCAGATCTAGCTGATAAATGGGCTTTGCCCAACTTAGCTCATTGCATCGCAACAGAACTAGACCCACAGTTACACCTCATGGCTGATCATGTGTAGAAGATGAAGTTTGAGGCACTGTTAAAACTCCAAACAACCGGAATAATATCTAATAAAAACCAAAACTGGGGGGAAATAATGCAACGTTAAAAAAAAAAACAATGAAATTTAGGGAGGCAATGTTTATCAAATCAAGCAAAATAAAATTAAACTACCCTCAAAATTTATCAAGTAAATGCTGATCTGATGCTCTTGGGTCACTTACTGTCTTGGAAAAAAAAAGAAAAAACATGACAATAGCTTAATTGGTTTTGAGGGATGATACCAAAGAAGAAGTCTTTTTTGAACTCTGATAGCTAAAAATATAGTTCATAATGTAGAATTAACAAAACACAAGGGCATTAACAACATCAATGACTACATAAAAAAAAAAGAAGAGATAACTAGCGCACACATTATATTTGTATTAAAACGTACACCAGTTTATGGCCTTGAGATGAAACCCATCTAAGGAAAGAGAAGGCCCAGGGCTTCTTTCTCTTGATATCACCTTCTGTGAAAGTGCATGAAAGTAACAGAAAGAAAAGTAGCAATATGATCATCCTCAATCAGCACTATTTAATAGGAGACTGTACTAAAGTCAAAGATATGTCACATCACAGTTCATTTACCTGACATATTTCCCATCAGGACCAAATACACTAATCCACTTATTGTCATAGTCAGCCACAAGGTAGTTTCCATTTTGACTCACAGCGACACCAGTTGGTCTCTGTATCTTCCCTGGTGCACGTCCGGGAGTTCCAAACTTGAGACAACACTCTCCAGACGGCGCAAAAACTTGGACAGCCTGATTGTTGCTGTCTGCAACTACAACTTTTTGCTCATGATAGCATAGACCTTGTGGGTTTGAGAACTCTCCTGTTGATTGAGATAAGAATAATCTTTAGGGAGAAAATCACTGCAGGTCAAAAGTATCAAACATGCAAAAGACATGAAAAAAACTGTCCTTAACAATGAAAACTGTTTGCCTCTAATAATCTCCATTGATACGTATAAAAAAATGTAAACTGTTTGTATCTAACAATCGTCATAATAAAAAAATTAAAATAACATGGTCTCTAAAAAAATTAAAAGAATGGCCACAAATATATATCAACCTTAAGTGTGAAGGCAAAACTTTTGTTTAGGCCAGTCCAAAATGTAAGTTGAGTCAGGATGGAACATTTAGCTCGACTTACAGTTAACAGTGATCATCTTAAATAGATTGTTTTTTAAACAAAGGCAAAAGAGACAACTAGCTTGGGACCATCAGAGATGCTTAAAGTTAGCACATTTGAGAACAGGAGATTGCACTCTATATGGAAACAGCATGGTTGTCTGACTTTTTTCTCACTGAAGTGGCAATTTTATTTTAAAATAAATTAATGTACAAGAGCATGAGTAACACTTTTGCAAAGGCAGAATCATTCAGGGTTGGTTTGGGAAAAACCTTTCATCAGTCACAGTGACAGGATAATAAGGATAATTTGGACATCCTCGTTCCACACAACCTGCGTAAGGAAAATTCTTCAAATTTTTTGGCCGAATACCATCTCCAACCAAGAACTGCTTATACGGTGCAGTCAAAAAGATATGCACACCATCATTGCAGGCAGATGCTGGAACTGCGTTGGCCATGTCCTCAGAAGGGACCCTGACACTATCATCAGAACTGCTATGCTATGGACCCCAGAAGGACAGCGAAAGAGACGCAGACCAAAGACAACCTGGCTGAGAACAGTGGAGGCTGAGATGCAAAGCATGAACCAGAGATGGGGCATGACACAAAGGATGTCCACTGACCAAGTGAAATTGGGACAGTTTGTTGCTGCCCTATGGCCACTGACTACTTTGTCAGTCGGGGGCTAAGAATCCAAGACGAAGAAGAAAAAGGAGAATGATAAACCTTATACAAGGTTAAAACAATACTTTACTGACAAGTGAGTCATACGAGATATCATCAGATCTCGTGCACCACTTCATGTACCTGGGATCTACCATCAATGACAAACTCTCTCTTGACACAGAAAGTGACAGCTGCATTGGCAATGCTGCAGCCACCTTTGCCCATCTCACAACGAAGACCAAAGCTGTAGTATATTTAACATCTGCGTCACCAGCACACTTCTATATGTTAGCGAGACATGGATAACCTATGCTAAGCAAAGAAGGCTCAATACTTTCCATCTACGGTGTCTACGCCACATCCTCAGTATTTTGTGGACAGACAAAGTGAGAAATGTCAAGGCATACATGCCACACGCTATGGTTTACCCATAATCTGTACAGGGTGTTTGCGTTTTCAGATGTGTACAGCCCGTACATACCGTCTGTACGGGTTTTTTGCTTAATTATTAAATATACATATAAATCGACCGTCTTGTGCCACTACACGATTTTCCGTAATTTGCGTCATGAGATTCGGCGAGATTTTAAGCCAAGTGGATAAAAAAAAAAAAAAAATAACCAATGAAAATCAAGCTGCCTATTTTGTTGGTCCGCAAATTCAAAAACTTCTTCATGATGACGAGTTTCTTTGCGTGTTGCATGGCAAGGAAAAAGTAGCATGGCTAGCATTTAAGTCAGTGGTGGACAATTTTCTTGGAAACAACAGATCTGATAATTACAATGAAATTGTAGAAAATCTCCTTCTGAAGTATAAGAGTCTTGGCTGCAACATGTCTTTGAAAATTCATTTTCTGGATTCTCATCTGGATTTCTTTACGTCAAACTGTGGAGCGGTCAGTGATGAGCATGGTGAACAATTTCACCAGGACATTGCTGCTATGGAGACATGGTATCAAGGCAATTGGAGCCCTTCAATGCTTGCTGATTACTGTTGGACTGTGACAAGAGACACCTCTTCGATTGACTACAAGAAGCAAGCAAAGAGAGCTCGAACAGCGACTGAATAATGATGGAATGGGTTCAAATGTGCCTTTTTAAAACATGATATGTGAACTTTAAATAATGTTTTTATTTTTTCTATCATTTTATGTTGAAATATCAATTAATTGAGTATGTAACCACAATTTTTATAATGCTAAAATAGAAAGACTAGCTGTTCACCCCAGAGAATTAAACAAGCATACATTATTTGTATTACTGTAATGTAAATACACCATTAAAAAAAAACCCAGAGCCAATTGGTGAAATTCGTTATGATATTTGAAATCAGCATGTCAAAATCAATAAGAAATGGTACATTTAATTTCTGGTACAAATAACTTTTGAAAATTTGTTGACTAGTTTTATTTGCATGATTACGCAGCACTGAGTTCTTTTTTGAGTCGAGCCTATTGTTTGGGATTAATTTCCAGTTTAGTATTGGTAAGTAATTCATTAAAAAAAAAAAATATTACAATAACATTGTTTAGATGAAGTTAGATTTAACTGTCAGATAACTTAGGCCTATGCTTTCTTTTCCCCTAAGGTTTAGCATAATTTATTATTTACGGCTGCTTACAAAAAAAAAAGGCTGATACCACTACATATTATTTGATTTCACTAAAACTAGTAGAGTGCGTAAGAAATGTAAATTTGAATAATAATACAAAACAAATTATGGGTAGGCCTAATATCGGAATGATGGTCGCCGAATGCTCTGCATGTATTTTCGTACCATTTAGAGTTAGGATTAGGGTTACAGTTGGGGTTAGGGTTAACCCGAAATCTAAATGGTACGAAAATACATGCGGAGCATTCGGCGACCATCCTTCCGATATGACCAAATTATGAAACTGAAAAAAAAAAACCCATAAAAGCAAGGCAAATTTGCATCTTAACCCGATCAGAGAAAAGTTTATTTGGAGTTACTTCTCTTCTGTTTTAATTTCCTTGGGTGATCATCATTACGGTCATCCAATGATTTATATTTATTAAATAATTAATTACTATCAATGTTTGATTGACACTAAAATTCGTATGGGTATGTCTATTTAAAGCTACCAGTTGGGCTATAACGGCTATTCCAATTTTTGAAGTTCGGTAGAGAATATATAATATTGCGCCAGTTTATATTTTCATTGCTAGCTTTAAAAAAATAAAATAAAAATATATATATATTTGATTTAAGATTCCTAAACCTAACCCATAACGCTTATTACTGGTCTCTTTAGATCTATACTTTTATAAGGCACTATAGAACACACACCAAACTGTTCTTCATTTCCACCATAAATTGTTTTAATTTTTTTTGCAGAAATAGACTAAATCAGCGGTGGCCAAACTACGGCCCGCGGGCCAGATCCGGCCCGCCAACCTGTTTTGACCGGCCCGTCAACCTGTTTTGGTCGGCCTCTTATTGTTGATTGAAGCCACACTCTTCACAATGAAATAACACACAAATGTATGTTTGAAATAAATAATTACATGTCAAATTACAAATTACAAAACAAATTAAAACATCAGATTCATTATATTTTTTTAAACAGTAATTTCAGTTCGAACGTTATTTTTTAAGGATTTTATAGGTCTGGCCCTCGGGTGTTACCCTTTACCATAATCTGGCCCTCGGCCAACCTTAGCTTGGCCACCACTGGACTAAATGATGATACAGTCACAGCATTTCTACAATACAAAATAAATTCTAACTCTTGTTGTTTAGGTTTTAAAGCAAGTGAAGACATGCTCAAAAAGGCAAAGGGCGCATGTCACTATGATGGTGCAGAACCAACTAATTGAATATATTTGTACATTAATTAACTCTATTGTTACGTTTTTCAGTCTTTGTACAGGTTTTGCGGGTCTTTGTAGAGGGTTTTTGGATTTTTTGTAAAGGTTTTTCATGTCTGAGGTGTGGCATGTATGTGTCAAGGTGTTGTCACATGTATACACTGCTTTGTCAGCGCAGACTACGCTGGCTTGGTCATGTCAGTCGCATGGAAGATGGTCGCATCCCGAAAGATATCTACTACGAACAACTGGCAGATGGCAAAAGAACAGTTCGGCAACTGCAGTTGAGGTTCAAAGATGTGTGCGAAAGACATGAGGGCACTGGACATAAATCCACTGCCCGGGGAGGATGAAGCTGCTGACAGCACCAGATTGGGCAAAAAGAAGCTCTCATGGCAAGCAGAAGAGAGGAGAAAACGTCGAAAGGAACACCAGGAAATTAAGCAGCTGAGGGCAGTCATCTCAGGCGCGCATTCCCATAGTAAGTTATGACTTAAGGGGCTTTTTTTATTACTATTATCTTCAGATTTATATGATTTATTTCTGTCACAGCTATTAAAATGAATGACAACAGATTTACTGGTTCTGTGTACATGTCTGTCACATGGTTCCTAAATCAACCAGATAAATACTGCTTGTTTTACCAGTGGTGTCATGCTACATCTTTTTAAAAAAAAATTTGTAAATCAGATTTCCTAATTTACAAGAATTGATATAATCTGATCAATTGCCATTTTAGCCTCAAAGGTTGGCTGAAAATGAATCTGGAATGTCTTTTGTGTCTTGTTTTGATGGTACTCTCTGACACACTTTTATGTCCATTTCTTGCTGTTACCATCCCACTTATAGCGCTGTCTTCCTGTTGTATGTTAGAGTTGAGATTTTCCTTCCATTTGGTTTTCAACAAGATGTTGTGTCTTTTTTTATATGACCAAAACATTTTATGTTTGATCTCTGTTATGGCCCATTCTGGCCATCATAAATGTTAAGGTCAAGTTCTCCATAAGTGTAACAGTCCAACTTCATAGTGTTAGTGTCCTGTGTAGTGTTGGAAGCCACCATGAAAGGTGTAGGTGTGAGTAAGGGGTCAGGTCAACCCAGGCAGTACAGTACAGGTGAATGTAGGTCACCAGGCGTTGAGGCACTGACAGGGTGCAATGAAGACTCTCTTAAGGTACATGCTCTCAGATGTGTAGTAATGATCGTAGCAATATGTGGTTGACAGTATGTGTGGGTGAGTAGACCTCATGATAAGGTGTAGTATGCGAATGTGTATAGGTTCTGGACATTGGCACAATACCCACTCAACCACATGTAGAAAGTCAGAGAAGGTTGTTAACAGCAGCTGACTTTTACAATGTTTTAATGCAATACGATATGAGAGACGCCGACATCAGGACATAGTCATTTGACAATACTCAGGAACATTGTAGACATGACGATAGTACAATACAGTTACAGCATCAACAGTTCATCAATCAGTAAGCTGGGCATATATATGATTGCTGACTACAATCGAACTCCCTTCCAAAAGCCTCAGCATAAATACCCCGCATGACCAGCGGGTTTGATATATGAGTATAAACAACTCCCTTCTGAAACAAGTACATCAGTTACATTGCCTAGCATGCAGTAGGCCACAAGATGGCAGGCCTCTAGGTCCAATGGCCTCTGTGATATTTCTTAGCAAACAAGGTGGGTCAGACCCTGTCCAATATGATACCGCTGAAATAGCGGGATGCATCAAATATAATGTTCTCTGGGCATACACAGGCCCTAACCAAATAATGTCAGCATAGTTCAAGAGCTCAACTCTCATATACTTGATAGACTCTTTCCCGCCCAGGGGAAAAGTTGCTGAGCTGGTAAATAAATGTGATATGTGATTCTGATAGTGAAGGAAAATAAATCGAAGTATAATTTACCTTATCAGTCCCTCAGAATAACACTAATAACACACTCATCTCCTAGACGCTTAGAAATATATCGTGGGGAAGACATCTTCAGACTTCTAAGTTCACCCACAGAGGGCTTTCGTTCCCCAGGCTTAAAGCCATAACAAAGACGTCGAGAGCACGTCTTGACACTCTGAAAATTCACAGCTCGACTCTCAGATTGGAAGTCTTTCTTAACCGCTACAAAAGCTTACGCATGCGTCGTAGACGCCAGACCTCCCGAGCTAAACTCAGGTGGGCAATGTTTGAACACATACCAGGAAACGACTGACCATTCAAGCGTTATATGGTCATGAAATAAGACATCAGCTCTAGTTGCAAACATTCCTAGTAAAGCTAACCAATCAAGCCATATATGGACATGCAACCAGACCTCGGTTCTAATATTAGACCGGAGGTACAAACAAGTGGGCAAACAACCACTGTAAAATTCAACCCCCAGTAAATCATGAGTAATACCCCTTAGATCAGGAATAAAAAAATAATGTCTCCCTGGTAAACAGGTACATTTAAAAGATTATACACACAGCGAAAACTGACCGCAACAATCTCACTCACTTTTTCTGTTTTCATTCATAGCTTTTCTAAGATTTCTTTATTTGTTTTCTTCTCTTTCCATGAGATGCACTCCTTTCTTCTATATATCTACATCTCAAGAGCCTCAATTCTTCTTACTGCTTGTTCATTGTCCATATTTCTACATCATACTTGACGAAGAGTATATATATATATATATATATATATATATATATATATATATATATATATATATATATATATATATATATATATATATATATATATATATATATATATATATATATATATATATATATATATAACGATTACTATTAATTTGTGAGTGTAGATGATGATAGGATACTCTGTACAAAGTGATACAACAGGAGGTAATCTGATCATCAGAAGTGGTTCCCCCCATCAAACAAGTGTTTCGGCCCTTTATCTTCTTTACACTCTGAGGAGGGCGGGTCCAGCTGGGTCATGACTCCCAAGTGTCCGCCTCCTGTTGTCTTTCCTGCCTGCACTGCGAATAGAGCCCACTACACCAACTTAGTTGCAACTTTTAACAGATGTTAGTATCTGTCTCATGTCATTCTTCTTCTTCTTCTTGCGATCGCATCTTTGATGATTACACCGTCAGACGAGTTCTCATGATGAATTCGACTGTTGTTTGAAGTTCCTCTTTAGCTCCATATAGCTTTGAGTTTAGTGTTGAGTCATTGGGCCAGTATATCTTTCTTAACTGGTCATACAGAGTACAATCCTGTCATTGAATGTAGCTTTGACCAATCTTCTCTTCTTGATTTCTGTTTCAGGTCTGCCTTCTTCTGTTATTATGTGTCCAAGACATGAGAAACTCTCAACTTGTTCACAACAACAGCTGTCTGTTGTAAGCTGTGCATGATCATTGAAGATTGTGGGTTTTCCCCGATAGAGGGTTACTTCGATTATCGTTGTGCAGGCTTTATAAAAGAAGTAAAATGCATTGCAAGGATGGAAAGTGCGATGTCAGAGACATAGACTGAACACTGGTCAGGCCGGTGGAAGGACAAGATGTCTATTTTATGTGTACCTCATTAATAACGTTAAAGGTTGTGAAATCCCAAGGCAGGGTGGCCTCTCAGGTACCAGTGAGATAATTAGTCAAATTTCAAGCTGTGATAATGTAACTGCTGTTTATGAAACTGGGCCCGATAATGGAAATATGTGCAGTACAAGTGACTTAGGTCATGAAAGAAGATACCTGATGTGTGATGTCAGAAGTAATGCCTGAAATGCTCTGAGAGATTTTGTTCTGTTTGATTTAAAATGTTGTACAGCATATGTGAAAAACGTAAGCCGGACAAAAATATTGCAAGCATACCTTTGTTACGACCTTTCACACCTATCCTCATAATGAGATCATCCTCTATTCTATTGGTTCGCCTATTACTGGAACCTTGGGATCTTGAGCTTGATGGACGCTTTACACCTTTCTGTTTGACTGCCATGGTCCTTGGAAGCCTGAAAATGAATTACAGTTTTTAAAAATATAATTATACAGACTCATTTACAAGAATAAAAAAAATCAACACTGGTTCAGGGCAAAACTCCCCAATGTTTTGTTTTTTTAAAATTATTATTATACACATTTTACATTTTTTTTTTAATTCTCTGAATCATTTCACTCAATCATTTTCGAATTATCGTATCATTCTCACCCTTCAACTCCCAAACAGAACAGGCCTTCAAATGTGTTTGCCAAGTCTTTCTGTCCCATGGCAACTAGCTCCAGGTCTATCCATGTCTTTCTGTCCCATGGTAACAGCCCCAGGTCTATCCATGTCTTTCTGTCCCATGGCAACAAGCTGCAGGTCTATCCAAGTCTTTCTGTCCCATGGCAACAAGCTCCAGGTCTATCCATGTCTTTCTGTCCCATGGCAACAAGCTCCAGGTCTATCCAAGTCTTTCTGTCCCATGGCAACAAGCTCGAGGTCTATCCATGTCTTTCTGTCCCATGGCAACAAGATTCAGGTCTATCCATGTCTTTCTGTCCCATGGTAACAGCTCCAGGTCTATCCAAGTCTTACTGTCCCATGGCAACAAGCTCCAGGTCTATCCATGTCTTTCTGTCCCATGGCAACAAGCTCCAGGTCTATCCAAGTCTTACTGTCCCATGGCAACAAGCTCCAGGTCTATCCAAGTCTTACTGTCCCATGGCAACAAGCTCCAGGTCTATCCAAGTCTTACTGTCCCATGGCAACAAGCTCCAGGTCTATCCAAGTCTTACTGTCCCAAGGCAACAAGCTCCAGGTCTATCCAAGTCTTACTGTCCCAAGGCAACAAGCTCCAGGTCTATCCAAGTCTTACTGTCCCAAGGCAACAAGCTCCAGGTCTATCCAAGTCGTACTGTCCCAAGGCAACAAGCTCCAGGTCTATCCAAGTCTTACTGTCCCAAGGCAACAAGCTCCAGGTCTATCCAAGTCGTACTGTCCCAAGGCAACAAGCTCCAGGTCTATCCAAGTCTTACTGTCCCAAGGCAACAAGCTCCAGGTCTATCCAAGTCTTACTGTCCCAAGGCAACAAGCTCCAGGTCTATCCAAGTCTTACTGTCCCAAGGCAACAAGCTCCAGGTCTATCCAAGTCTTACTGTCCCAAGGCAACAAGCTCCAGGTCTATCCAAGTCTTACTGTCCCAAGGCAACAAGCTCCAGGTCTATCCAAGTCTTACTGTCCCAAGGCAACAAGCTCCAGGTCTATCCAAGTCTTACTGTCCCAAGGCAACAAGCTCCAGGTCTATCCAAGTCTTACTGTCCCAAGGCAACAAGCTCCAGGTCTATCCAAGTCTTACTGTCCCATGGCAACAAGCTCCAGGTCTATCCAAGTCTTACTGTCCCATGGCAACAAGCTCCAGGTCTATCCATGTCTTACTGTCCCATGGCAACAAGCTCCAGGTCTATCCATGTCTTACTGTCCCATGGCAACAAGCTCCAGGTCTATCCATGTCTTACTGTCCCATGGCAACAAGCTCCAGGTCTATCCAAGTCTTACTGTCCCATGGCAACAAGCTCAAGGTCTATCCAAGTCTTACTCATCATTTTCATTTGTCTTCAGTTCTCTTCTTCATGTGTTCTTTGATCTCTCTCTACTCTCAAACCAAAATCAAAAGGATTAAAATGGTATAACAAGGTCACCAATGTGGAACTTATGACAAGAACAAGAGTTGACAACAAGAGTTGAGAACAAGAGTTGAGAACAAGAGCTGAGAACAAGAGTTGACAACAAGAGTTGAGAACAAGAGCTGAGAACAAGAGTTGACAACAAGAGTTGAGAACAAGAGTTGACAACAAGAGTTGAGAACAAGAGCTGAGAACACGATACTGGCGATGGAAAAAAAAATATATATATATAATGAGGAAACCTGCAGATAGCATTACAAGGCAGTCCTTGTTCTGGAATCCTCAGGATAAGAGAGGTAGGGGGAGACAAAAAAATCACATGGAGAAGGAAACTGGAGACAGAAATGCAAGACCTTGAGTTGGTGGCAGACGACAGGAGGGACTTGGCTTGAGTTTGTTGAAAACATATGACCCTTGGGATGCTAAAACCTATGACCCTAGGGCAGCTAACATCTATGAACCTAGGGGTGCTAAAACCTATGACCCTAGGGCAGCTAACATCTATGAACCTAGGGGTGCTAAAACCTATGAACATAGGGCAGCTAAGTCCTATGAACCTAGGGGAGCTAAAACCTATGACAGCTAAAACCTATAACCCTAGAGGAGCTAAAACCTGACCCTAGGTGAGCTAAAACCTATGACCCTAGGTGAGCTAAAACCTTTAACCCTAGGGCAGCTAAAACCTATGATCCTAGGGCAGCTAAAAACTTATGACCCTAGGGCAGCTAAAAACTTATGACCCTAGGACAGCTAAAAACTTATGACCCTAGGGGAGCTAAAATCTTATGACCCTAGGGCAGCTAAAAACCTATAACCCAAGGGGAACTGATGGGCAAAGATGAAGATAATATGAACTGCTGTGAATGACTAAGCCTAAACTACTCTTGCCTAGCAGATCCATTCCCATTTGCTTCTGCAGCATCCATTGCTCTAATCTTGTATGGAGACCCCTTTGTGTGCTGGCCAAACATATACACACTTAGATAGTAAACACCAGCAGCTTGCAAGACAAACGTAATATCATAAGTCCCATTATAGTGGTCAGTGATGGTTGGAACAACTTTGTCCTCAGTTTGATCTGCAAAAAAAAAAAAAAACTTATTGTGGTCAGTGATGGTTGGAACAACATTGTCCTCAGTGAAAGAAACTGTCTAATTTTGTACCTGAAGAACAGACAAATATGTAAATAATGTACAAAACAGTATCTGATTAGCCTGAAAAGAAACTACACAACTGGGTTAAAAAAGCATAGAAAGGTAACTACCAAAATAACAGTACTGTGTGTGATCAAATATCTGCCATTCTGACTTATGGAACATTAAAAAAAACTGAAAACGTTTCAGAATTTGAAAAATAAAATATTTTTACTTGGTAACTGCTTTATTTATATGGAACAGCAATTTATTGTCCGCTACATTTTATCAACATCAGCAGAGCATGCATTAAGAATATTCTTGTATGTATCTGTGCAGTAGAGCCAAGGTAGCGCTGTGGTTAGTGCACTGGCTTCTGAGCTCAGTGGTCCATGGTTCGATCCCCAGCTGAGGTGGGATTTTTTAAGACTGCAAACAGCTCCGTGGTCGACCCAGCCTCATGAATTGGGTACCAGAGTAACTCTGGGAAGGTTAAAGACAGCCGTGTGATGCTGACCACATCACCCCTAATGTGCCAATATGGTCAAGAAAATATGGGCCTAACACCATATTCCCAATATGCCTCAATGGGCATGCAACGGGATCCCTGTATCTGTGTAGTAAGCCATATTTTATTTCTATGTTAATATGCCCACAAGATTTATAGTAACAAGTATAAACATTAATTAGTGGTAGTTTATTCAAGAATCACCATACTGTCTTCTCTAGTAGATACCCAATTTTCTACAACTTTTATCTAAATTTTGTTGTATGTGCATCATCAGAGCTTGCATTCTGAATCCTCAAATTAGTTCATGTTGTGGATTCAGACCTGATCTGTGTACGCACAATATTCTAAGGCAATATGTTGTAAAGGTTTCAATACTATCATTAACTGCTCTGAGAAAGCATATGTTACTTGGCATAGACAAAGTAGAAGTACTAATGCATTTAGATGTTGGTGAAATACATGTTATAGTTGTAAATAAACATTCCAGTGGTGACAGTGATGAACAAAACAAGAGAATGTCAGATTTGGCAGAAGACAAAAAACAAAAAAAAACTCAGAACTGTTACAGTTTCATGGTATGAATCATAGACTCTTCATATATGAACAATAAACACGGCTAGTCTTCCAAACTAAAAAAAAAAAAATATACTACAAAAAGATCAAAACGTGAAACAACTTAAAATGTAATAATTATTTCAGAATACTTGTTAAGTTTCATAGCCTAAGTCTCAAACTTCATCTTTCCTGGCTTGTGTTTCTGTATGTAATATCTTCACTAACAGTTTGTGGTGATATTTCATGAGAACTACCATTATGAGGCGGAACTAGCCCCTGTGGTAGCAATTCTGCTGAGTCCCTGAACTTGAATAATTCAATCATTTTGTAGCTTATTCTGCTATCCAGGCCCCTCCAAATAATCTTGTAACCTTGAGCTGCAGCCCCTCCCACTTCAATGCCCCTTCCTAACACGTTTCCATGCAGTTCATTCATTCATTTACTACCTTTGAGCTCTCAAAGGAACTTAGGCCTTCATCACGATCATGCCAAGTCCTTCTGTCCCTATGGGGGTCAGAGTGGCATTCGCCTCTAATTCTAAAGGCACCAGGTCTGATCCCAGTACAGGGAATACAAGTGATGGAAATTTTTTTGTCATACCAGTGGTTCCTAATGATGTCATACTCCCCCTGGTCTCCAGGGTAGTGAAATCCACTGCCTAGCATTCTCGGATAAGGGCGAAAATTAGGAAAATCTGTGTGCAAGTTGCACACGTTAAAAATTCTTCAGCAATTTTAAAGAGTAGGAAATATAGCCGTTGCCCTGGCAAAACTTTAAAATTAGGAACCCTACCCACCGCAAAAATATTTAAACAATGTGATTCCTGTATACACACATTGGGATCCTCGTCGGTGCTACAGAGTTTGTACACTGTGCTGAGATCCTCCTTGTGTGATCCAAGGGAGGAGATCGGTGCACTGAAGGAAATTTCCATGTGAAATAAAGATGGTCCTTAAAACCAAGCCAAACCTTCTGTCCTGCGTCATCCGCTCAAGGTCTTTTCATGTCAGTGTTGAAGCTTCCACAGGATGGGGTAGTTGTCCCAAGCCCAACCCTTCTTAGTCACCTTTTATGACATGCCTGGCAGGTTACAGCGTTACTATTCTTTGCTTCCCTTTCAGACCCTGCCCTTCTTTCACCCAACCCACAAACACATAGGCAATACTACTTCTTCGTACACTCTCAGACGACTACTTGAATGTTTCCACAGAAAGCAGTAGTCAGTTTGAGGCTATTTGAATCTCCGTAGAGCTTTTCCACAAATGGTACTGGTGTCGGCCATATGCGATTTCTCTGTTTCGCATATGTTGGACAACTCTGAAGCAGTACAGCACATTATGTAAGGTCTAATCCAACATAACAATCATGTTGGATAATTTACCTGCCTTGTCTTGTGTATGTAAACATTTATCGTCTGACCTCTGATGTAATAAAATGTCATATATGCTACAAGCTGGTCTTCTTCTTCCTGAAGTACCATGCCAGGTGGTGTAGGCGATCATGTTTCGCCACAACTTCCTGTCCCCCGTACTATTTATCAATTCTGCTGTTGACTTCTTTCCATGCCACCATGTCAAACTGTCCAGTATTTTCTCTCTTTGTCTTCCTCTATCTCTTTTGCCTTCAAGCTTTCTTGCTGTTACGATATAGTCTAGCTTTCATCTTCTCATAACATGCCCAAAGAAAGTGGACTGCTTCTTCCTAACATGAGGAATAAGTTTCATTTGTGCATTGGCCTCCCTCAGGACATCCTCATGACTCATGTGGGCTGTCCATGGTATATTTAACATTCTTCTGTAAAAGCACATCTCTGTGACCTCTACTGCTTTTCCTACTTGTTTACTACTTGTCCATTATTCACTCCCATATGTCAGGATTGGTTCTATATAACAGTGAACAACTCTCTTTCTTACTTCCATTGACTAAGAGTTGATGCATGAAATACCCTTCATTTTATAGAATGCTGTTTTTGTCTAGGCTATTCTGCTTTTCACTTCTGAGATGCATCTTCCATCCAATGTTAATAACTACGAGCTGGCATCACATATAAAATGTCATATATGCTACAAGCTGGTATCACATAAAGTGATTGCCACACAGTTTTATTTGGAACTATAAACATGCTAAACAAATATTTTATAAATGTGTACATTAGTTGTGAAAACATAAAGATATATAATATGATCAGGAAACAGCTGAAGATATTTAAAATTCATAAATTTATTTTCATACCTGGTAGTACCCCACCTGCAGTTCTCAGGTGTCTCTGAAGAGACAAAGAAAGCACAGGACTACTGCACCCTCAGGCATGTCATGAAGGGCGACTAGTATAATGTTTTACTTGGGGCTGTTGTAAATGGGTACCTGAGTTTTCACTTGAGTTAGGGAATGAAAAGGCAGCGAGGAAGAGAACTGGTCACCCCACCTCTCGATGCCAGACCTAGTATAGTGTAGTCTCTAACACTTCACTCCCCCACTGCCGTATCTGTTGTGGGACTACCTTTACCTTGGGAGCTTAGCAACCTCATCAGGTAAAACAAATTGCCATAGAAACCACTGCTGCAAGAGTGTGTGAATGCTTGGTGCCAGCTTCCTGTGGGGGGGAGAGACTAGCTGCAGTGATGGCTCCATATCAGGGGTTGGGAACTCGCGGCTTGCGAGCCACATGCGGCTCTTTAAGCCATCTCGTGTGGCTCTCTACTACTTAACTCTTAGTGAATGAGGGATACCATGTGATTTTTTTGTCATGTGGCTCTTCAGTTTGTTAAAATGGAGACAACATTAAATATTTGGCTCTTTGTCATGGAAAGGTTCCAGACCCCTGACCCAGATGGAACACACAGGAAAATGATGATGGTACTGGTAGTATGATGCTTCAAGGAATCTAGATACATTTTCTTGCAGTAAAATATTATTTAATCACATTTTCTTACCTGAGGATAGACAAGCGGTAATGGAAGCAAAACCTGTCTTGACTAGGTCCCCTTTTCTGTCCCTTGTTGTCACAGTAACTGTTGACGCTTTCCCTACTACACATCCACTAAAAGCCTCGCCCCCAACGGTTGTCTGCTGAGGAACTGCAGTATTATTGCACACACAACCCACACTGTTAATTTTCTCTCGAAGGCTATCAAAGTCCTTCTCATCAAAGAAAGTAAGTGAGTTGGTCTCCGGCTGTAGTACCAAGCCACTGGTCAGCAGATCGTTTAACTGGATGGGAAGGTATATAATATTTAAATTAATCAAACTGTTTATGTGTAAACAAATCATAAATTAACCTTATATATTCTTCATTCCAAAGGTTGTTATTGCCGGGAGTTGTAGTGAGGATAAGCTCTCACTGCAGATAAAATACTTCTATGGCACGCGCCTCAAACAGCCTCTGACAACCAAGTCCAGCTCCCGGCCTTCACGTGAAGCTCAATTTGAGCCCGGCGGAACTGTTTCCACTGACGGGAGAAGGGGCAAAGGCGAGCGACTGGCGCCTTAAAACCAGCAGCTTCAGGCAGATAGGGCTCGTGATCCTTGGTTGGTAGCTTATCTAAGAGAAGGAACTCTGAATTCAAACCACCGCTGCCTTGCAGGAATATCCATTTATGGAATTGGCTTCGGGAGTAAACCCTGAGGATAAATCCGGAGTCGGAGTCCCTAAGGCAGTCTAATGTCGATTCGACATTATTCTGGCAACTCCTGCGACATGGCTGGTACCAAACTGTATTGGCTACTGCCGTTCCTTTGGATCTACCGGCTGTGTGGAGAGGGGGAACATGATGCATGGGCAACAGCTTGATCTCCATATAACTGTGCCCAAGCTCGCGCCCTGGAGAGGACACTCCAGCTTCACCCTATAGGTGTCGGCAAAACACGGGAAGTAGCAGTTACCGGTTATAAGCATTTGCCCAATTGGCGTAGGGCATGGCGCCAGGGGCTACTTCCGACAGTGGGAGAGGTTCTAGGATCTCACTGGACAGCTACCGCCCGCTTCAAGCTGGGCAGCCCCCAGTCAATAAGGTGTTGTCCCGCCACTGTCTGCTTTCCCCATTGGGTGCATGGGGATTAGGGTCAAACCCGAACTGTGGACAGAAAATTTTGCACCAAGCAATTATCGAAAAAATAGAAATAAGCAAACTCTCAGATTGGGATGCTGGAATGTCCGGACTATGTTGACTGGACTATCCGAAAACCTACAGGATGTAAACGATGTAAGGAAGACAGCCATAATTAATGATGAGCTTAAACGACTTCAGGTGCATATATAGCTGCACTTCAGGAAACGCGCCTGGCGGGCTCTGGAACGGTGAGCGAGAAGGACTACACATTTTATTGGCAAGGGAAAGATCTTAATAAAGCTAGAGAACACGGAGTAGGTTTTGCGGTAAAAAAAATCGCTAACTAAAATGGTTGAACCAGGCGAGAATGGATCAGAACGCCTGTTAACGCTCTGCCTCAGAAGCTAAAGATGAGTTCTACGAGAATCTAACAGCAATTATCAAAAGCATACCTAGGCAAGAACAGCTTGTTCTCCTTGGTGACTTTAACGCTAGAGTCTTCTTCTTCTTCTTCCGTCCTTAGCCAACGACCGGCAAAGCAGTCAGTGGCCATTACGCCTAGTGGCGTCTTAAGGGCAACAGCGAATAGATTTTCTCTGCCGTTGTTCCCATCACGCCTAATGGCGTCTTTAGGGCAATGACAAATCAATCCGTTTGCTGTTGTTTCCGTAATCAAAGTGACTGGCAAACGGGGGATCAGCCCGTTGGGTAACGCTAGAGTGGGTGCCGATAATGTTTCATGGCCTTCGTGTCTGGGCAGGTTTGGTATTGGCAAGATGAATGAAAATGGACAACGGCTCTTAGAGTTGTGCGTCCACCATGACCTCTGCGTGACCAACACCTACTTTCAGACAAAACCCCAGCATAAGGTGTCATGGAGACACCCACGATCCAAGCACTGGCACCAACTTGACCTGATTCTCGTCAGAAGGCCACTCCTCAGGTCTGTGCTCTCCACGCGCTCGTACCATAGTGCAGACTGTGATACAGACCAATCCTTGGTTTGCTGCAAAATCAGAGCACAACCAAGAAAACTCTATCGTGTCAGACATGAAGGGAAACCACGCATTGATACCAGCAAGATGTCAGACCCTTTCATGATCGCTCAATTCACTGCGACCTTCGAGAAAGTGCTCAGTAGCCCTCAGAATGGTGATACTATTACAGAGAACTGGGAGCATCTACGGAACACCATTCAAAGTACTGCACTTGCCACCTTTGGTAAGAAAACAGCAAAGTCAAATGACTGGTTTGATGCTTCATCAGATGTGATGGCACCTGTCATTGAAGCTAAGCGCAGTGCTATGAATGAATACAAACGTTCACCGAGTGCCAGAACCCTACAGATCCTGAGGGCTACGAGAAGCAAAGTTCAACAAAACTGCTCGACGCTGTGCAAATGACTACTGGCTCCAGCTCAGTGAGAGCATCCAGATCGCAGTGCAAACAGGCAACATTAGACAAATGTATGACAGTATAAAGAAAGCACTTGGCCCCCATAAAAGTAAGACGGCACCGCTAAAAACCATCAGCGGAGAGAAGCTAACCGATAAGGGTAAGCAGATGGAGAGGTGGGTCGAGCACTACTCTGAGCTCTACGCTAGAGACAATACCGTTACGCCTGCAGCCCTTGATAGTGTCAACAGTCTGCCAACTATGGAGGAGCTGGATGCCGAACCAACATTAGAGGAACTCAGCAAGGCCATTGATAGCTTGGCCTCTGGCAAAGCACCAGGCAGTGATGGGATTCCTCCTGATTTAATCAAATGCTGTAAGAGCACGCTATTACATCCCCTGCATAGGATGCTGTGCCAGTGCTGGGAAGAGACAACTATTCCTCAAGACATGCGAGATGTAAAGATTGTAACACTGTATAAAAATAAAGGAGACAGAAGTGATTGCAATAACTACAGAGGCATCTCTCTTCTTAGTATTGTTGGTAAGGTTTTTGCCAAAGTCATCTTAATGCAACTACACAAGTTAGCTGAGCGCATATATCCAGAATCACAGTGTGGATTCCGAGCTGGCAGATCAACAACAGACATGATCTTCTCTCTCCGCCAGCTTCAGGAAAAATCAAGAGAGCAGAAAAGACCATTATATATCGCCTTTATAGACCTCACAAAAGCATTCGACCTGGTTAGTAGGGATGGACTCTTTAAAATCCTCCTGAAAATAGGCTGCCCTTCTAAAATGCTGGAAATGATAAAGTCATTCCATGACGGCATGAAGGGAACAGTCCAATATGCTGGAAGCACGTCACAGCCCTTTGATATACGAAGTGGCGTTAAACAAGGCTGTTGTAACGAACAGTTTTAGTGTAAGGGGAAGTAAACTGGAGTATGTTAGTAGTTGAAATAGATTTTGAGTTATAGCACTTAGTTGCTTGTTAGCTATCGAATTATTTAGAGAGTATCTCGTGATAGTTTCGAGAGACAGATTACAGACAGCGTGAAAAGCGCTGATATAGTTATTCTGTATTGTTTTGAGTTGGGTGAGAGAAGCTCGCTGCTAGCCCGCAATTGTTTGTGTTGTGTGAACAGTGAGAAAGTCTCGTGTCTGCTTTTGAGCGGGACGAGTGTGTTATCTAGGGAGAGTGTTCCGGGCGTTTTGACCGGGTAGGAAGACAGTGTTTTTGGGAAGTGTGAAATGCCTGTACAGTGCTGAATTTAAAATGTCGACGGATTTTTCGCTGTGGGTACAGCGTAGTATGAAACTGCAGTTTTAATTATTGTGGAAGTGTTTATAACTGCAGTGTACAGTACTTTAGGCCATGAATCATGATAGCTCCTGTGAGAGGATTGTTATTGAGGATTCTTTATAGCGCTGAGTTTAATAAGAGTACTTTAGGCCATGAATCATGATAGCTCCTGTGAGAGGATTGTTATTGAGGATTCTTTACAGCGCTGAGTTTAATAAGAGTACTTTAGGCCATGAATCATGATAGCTCCTGTGAGAGGATTGTTATTGAGGATTCTTTATAGCACTGAGTTTAATAAGAGTACTTTAGGCCATGAATCATGATAGCTCCTGTGAGAGGATTGTTATTGAGGATTCTTTATAGCGCTGAGTTTAATATGAGTACTCTAGGCCATGTATTATGATATCATTGTAGCTGCCGGGTGCGCAGTGGTTAAACGACTAAACCAAACAATATTATGTGGTTACTTTATATCTTGTGTTGTGATACCCGCAAAATTTCGCGGGATATTAATTCACAACTGTTAGCATGTAGCCTGAGTGGCGTTAGTATATGAAAGACAGACATCACATTTGAGAGCTGTATCCAGGCCCAAGGAAACTTATTCAGTATCAGTTAAACTGGGAACTGTTAACTCAAGTCGCAAGTCGCAACTCGCAAGTCAAGAAATTTATTACTCAAGATTATGAGATGTCATGATATACAGTGGCGTCTGTATACCAGTACAAGTAATCATCTGGCAGTATGAACGAGCGGTGTACCTCCTTTCAACGAAATTGACAGACGGTGACCCATTTCCTGCTTTCCTGTGCGGTGTGTTAGCACGTAGCGTGCTGAATCGAGGACCTGAGCGGAATCAAGGTGTCAAGTTCCAATGCCTTTCTGTTGTCGATTGTTTTACCATTGAACTTTGTGATATCCAGGGTGTTAACGGAAAGGAACAGAAGAGTTTTCATTCAAGATAAGTAGTTATGTTTGTGGTGTGAACTGTGTCGCCTTAACTATGTCAACGAGCCTTCCTGTGCTTTGCATCTCCTATACTGTTGAAATCTGTTGTTTTTGTTGTCTAATTCTATATAGACATATTATTAGGATTTAGTATTGATGCTAAGTATTGATGGTTGTATGATATATGTTGACTTCCCTCAGATGGAAGAGGAATTGATGATACAAAGTTATGAATGAATAATATTTTTGGTATACATACTGAACTGTGTGAAATGGAAGGGTAATTGTCAGAACTTCTTGAAACATAAACTTGCGACATTAATAATTATACTGATATAGATATATAGTTAACTGAGTGATTAAATCACCATGGATTTTGATAATAATCCTGCAGATATAAGGCCTATGTTGGAGAGTGCATTGTTAATAGGTAGAGATGAAAAGGGATTGAGAGGTCCAAGACTTGGAGTATGGATCATGGACGATTTGTTGGTTAATGTGTCAGTATCCCTAAAGTTATTTGCTGAACATAACTTTAAGCTTCTTTGTAATTCAATAATGGCTAAGGATTTGATTGATTTGCTACAGCACCTTCGTGTGTTTTTTACAACAGTATATTGAACTTGAACACGGACAGATAATGCAAAATATATTCAAAATAATCCACAACGGTATTCCTGATGAGCAGAAAAAGGAATTAGGAAGTGAGAAACAAATAAAAGTCAACAAACAGAGTGCCCTACGGGAAAGGGACAATTGTTTAAAAGTTACTACTGAAGTGAGTAAACTACACGAAACAGTCTCTAAACTCGCAAATGAGTTAGATAAGTCAAACACGGAACTTACTAAAGTACATGCGGCGTTAGATGCAGCATTGAACAAGAACAAAGAGCTGGAAATTCGGGTGAAAGACAAAGATGACGAAGTGGGTAATCTCACTCGGGAAGTTCAAAAAAAGAAAGAGATACATGAGAAATTGAAAGTTCAGGCCAAGAAATGTGAGAAATTATGTAATGAAACATTTATTAGGCTGTTAAGTGACAATGCGAATTTTAGTCACCAAATGAAAGAAAAGTAAACAGAATTTCCGAAGAAAGATGATGTACTTATGGATAATGATGATAGTCAAATTGAGGCACGACGAATTGATGCAAATAAAGAAATGGATGAAAAAGAGAGATTAGAAGAGTTAACGACTGAGAGAGAGAAGATCATTAAGATTGAGAGATTGTTAACAGAGGAGAGAAGTAAAGTTTTGACATTTGACAAATTAAATAGGAAATTAAGTGAAGAAATTTCACAAAAAAAAATGTTGAAATTGCAGAAAGTACAAAAAAGGGTAGAGGGTCTACTCGATGTTATTTTAAACAGCGGAATATGGTCTACTGTCAATGTTGACAATACTAGACAGAAGGGTGTTTACCAACAAGAAAAAAAAAGCAAAGATCCAGCCCGATACAATCTTTGCGGATAGAAAGGTTAGATGTGATAGACAAATATCTTTTCGAGGAAAATATAACTTTCGAAGGTCTTTTGATTCTGCTTCCAATAGCAACGAATCTTGGCGGAAGTGTAATAGAGAGAATGATAAGGTAACAGTCAGTCCTGATAGATTTCAAGCTAAAAGCCCAAAGATTAAACGAGTAACTGATTTTGGAAGTTCTCATAAGATGATAACAAGGGATAAAGTTATAAGTAGTGGTTCCAAGGATGAAACCCATTATAGGCGTAACGATAAAGATACTTATAGATCTGCAGATGATACTGCAAACAAGCATATTGTCAAAGAAAAGAATGGAAAGAGTTTTTGTAGGAGAGATGTTTTCTGAGGTTAGAAAGTACCAAGGAAATTCATATGATAATAATTTTCCTTCTCAGAGAGATAAGAGACAGGTTAATGTATCTCAACATTTTAATTCTCAGAATTTTGAAAATAATGGTACAGACAAATACAAGAAGAGTTTTCAATCGTGCAATAATTTTTCTGACAGATTTTTTGTGCGGAGTAGAAACGTTAATCATAACAAGTCTCACTGGGATTATAGACATAATAATAGTCTCAAACAAAGAGGAAATGATGATAAATATTTTGATCAAAACGACGAATAAGTGCAATTATGCTAATTTTGCTCGACATGAGCCTAGAAGCATTGTTATTAAGCAAAGTAGCAATGATAATGATGTCACAAATACTACTGCTTGTTATGTTTCTGATTTTGAAAGAGCAGCACGGTGTTGTGAACTTAAATGAAGAGTCGATGACATCGTGGGGGTGACCAGATTTCCACACGGACCACAGTGCGGGGTAATTGTTTGTTTAACCTCTCCGTTGTTCGTAGTAAATTTCACCATTCATTAAAATGGAATTTTCATTTGTATTTTTTGAACAGAGGCGACTTCTTGATATGGGTCAGCGCTCCTGTTTACGTTAACGGCTGTTTACGGTAGCGGCAAGAATATAGGTCAACATTGTGCCCGAGTGTGTTTTCTCAAGCGAAACATATCAGCGTGCTAACCATGATTGGACGTTTTACCCCTAGTGTTTATGAGATGTCGGCAAGACCTATGGAGATTTTTGTTTGCGTTTGATTTTTGTTTTGTTTGTTTATTAGGACAGTAGATGTTAATGTATTCTATTGCATAGATCATTATAGGTTGTTATATTATGATCATCATCTTTACGCATCATTTGATGTCTATTGTTTTTCTTGATATGTATGACTGTTTTAATTATAAATTAGTTCATTTCGATGCTATTTTTATACTATTGTGTTTTGGATAATATGTAGTGTGTTAGATGGTAGTGACGTGTTGTTTACTATTCATGAATGCAATGAGCAGGTTTATATTTAACCTTACTGGTTACAAACTTATGCCTATTTTTTTATACTCTGGTGTAGAACTTGAAGTTTTTTTTTGGTTTTGTTTTACAGATGTGTTGGGTAGAATAGTTTTGTACATGATGAGTTTGTTAGCCCTATGCACATACTCATTAGTTGTAATGTTACAATAATTACTTTTAATATATCAGGTGGAGATAGATATAAATTATTAACTGAATAACACTGTAGCTAAGCTGAACGTGATTGTCAGCCGGAAATATTTAAAAGTTTAAATTGAACTGTATAGAGAAAATTAACAGCGTTTGCTGATATTGTTATTTGATTGAGAAATCTAGAGATCTGATTTAAGCACTTGCTTAACATACATTACGTTGTTTTCATGTATTTGCAAACTTGTATTTTGGTAATAGTGTGTTTTTTCTATGTGTTTCTCTGTGACGTATTTTTTGAAAAAACTTACACGTGTTGTGTAGTGTTTGCTTAGATGCAGGAATTGTTATATGTCTCTCATTTTGCTAAAGCTAGTTTTTTTGTTAATTTGTTAATTATAGATTTGAATTAATTTAATTAAAATACTATTTTTATGTAACTTAGCATTACGAAATATTTTTGTACTGTATTTTTTGGAAAATATATTTTTTTTTCCCCAGACATTGTAATTTTTTATTTTTGGTTTTTGTGTATGCCTAGCGTTTGACTATGTGCTATGTTTGATATGTAGAGTAATGTTAGTTCTTTAAAGAAAGTTTTTTGTTTGTTTTTTGGATGT
This sequence comes from Oreohelix idahoensis, assembly GCA_024509875.1. Classification (NCBI taxonomy): domain Eukaryota; kingdom Metazoa; phylum Mollusca; class Gastropoda; order Stylommatophora; family Oreohelicidae; genus Oreohelix; species Oreohelix idahoensis. The sequence continues at coordinate 143,883 of JAMPIV010022021.1, read as the reverse complement.
TATGTTGTATTAGCGCTTGATTATGCGTTGGTCTTATAGCAATGCTATCACTTTTTTTGTGTGGTGTCGATAATTTATTGTTGATTATGTATAACTTGTATAACTTGTTTAAATTACTGATTATGTTTTGTTTAGTTATAAACTATTTTTTTGTAGTATTAGTATAGGAATACTTTGTTATTTTCTTTTGTGCTTTTCGATCGTGTTTGTATTTATTTTGAAATACGTTGTTGATCTAAATTGTTATTAGTATATATTTTTACCAACGTTCTCTATATTCTTACCTTTTGCTTTCTATCTGTCTCTGTTGATTATCCTTCATTCCATTCCTTCTTTTCTATTGTCTTTTCAGTATGGTTTCATATTTTGTTTACATTTCGTGCTTTATTTACGTTTCACTTCATTTTCCTTGTATACTTCTTCTTTCGCTTCTTAAACTTTCATTCTATGTATTGTTACTTTAATGGTATAACTTAATATAGTGTAGCTACTTGTGATATTTGTAATTATTTTACATATAACAAATTGTTTGAATGTAATATTATTGTTTTTTTCCTCATATTCTGATTTCATACTTACCTTTATTACGGATCATTTTTTCGTTTGCTTGATCTTGTCTTTTCTTGTACTATCGGTTGTTTCCTATTTAGTTGTGCTGTATTCACTTAACTTGGTTTTGTAATGCATTATTTTTGGTATGCTTAGTTGATTACATTGGATACTTCATTTTTACATTTCACTTAATGCTTATATTTTGTAGATGTCTTATTTTAACTTAACTTAAAGTAATTCTTAGACACATATGTTAGAGATTCATTGTCCTTTTAATTTTTTTGGGGATGTATTTGTTAAAAAATTGATAGAATCAATTTTTTTCTCTGGGGGTGAGGTAAGATGTAACGAACAGTTTTAGTGTAAGGGGAAGTAAACTGGAGTATGTTAGTAGTTGAAATAGATTTTGAGTTATAGCACTTAGTTGCTTGTTAGCTATCGAATTATTTAGAGAGTATCTCGTGATAGTTTCGAGAGACAGATTACAGACAGCGTGAAAAGCGCTGATATAGTTATTCTGTATTGTTTTGAGTTGGGTGAGAGAAGCTCGCTGCTAGCCCGCAATTGTTTGTGTTGTGTGAACAGTGAGAAAGTCTCGTGTCTGCTTTTGAGCGGGACGAGTGTGTTATCTAGGGAGAGTGTTCCGGGCGTTTTGACCGGGTAGGAAGACAGTGTTTTTTGGGAAGTGTGAAATGCCTGTACAGTGCTGAATTTAAAATGTCGACGGATTTTTCGCTGTGGGTACAGCGTAGTATGAAACTGCAGTTTTAATTATTGTGGAAGTGTTTATAACTGCAGTGTATAGTACTTTAGGCCATGAATCATGATAGCTCCTGTGAGAGGATTGTTATTGAGGATTCTTTATAGCGCTGAGTTTAATAAGAGTACTTTAGGCCATGAATCATGATAGCTCCTGTGAGAGGATTGTTATTGAGGATTCTTTACAGCGCTGAGTTTAATAAGAGTACTTTAGGCCATGAATCATGATAGCTCCTGTGAGAGGATTGTTATTGAGGATTCTTTATAGCGCTGAGTTTAATAAGAGTACTTTAGGCCATGAATCATGATAGCTCCTGTGAGAGGATTGTTATTGAGGATTCTTTATAGCGCTGAGTTTAATATGAGTACTCTAGGCCATGTATTATGATATCATTGTAGCTGCCGGGTGCGCAGTTATTATGTGGTACTTTATATCTTGTGTTGTGCTGTGAACGGTATTCTATGTGTATTTCATCAATGTGTTGTGACGTGAATAAACCCATATGAAATGTCACCAGTCGTTTACAACCATCCATGACTCTTGTGTACGTACCTGTGGTGTAAACGACTAAACCAACATACGCACTTAGTATTACAAGTGTGACAGGGAACTTAACACGTATTTAGAAATAGCCCCGGAGTGGGCGTGGTCTATTTGTATCGAGAACCTGTGCATCGCTTACCAGTAGACTTCTACAGTGTTTGCCTGTGTGGCGTATATGTAGGTATCAACTGTAGACATTACCAGATCCACAACACAACAGTAACGTTAGCAGATAATCAATATCCACCAAACCAATACGTTATCAGTGCTGCCATTTAAGTCATTGGCCATGACGATACACCTACATTAGGGGGGTGTAACAGCTGTGTTCTGGCTCCGACCCTCTTCGGAATCTTCTTTGCCTTACTCTTGAAACATGCATTCAGAGATGCAACTGAAGGAATATGCCTTCACACTAGGTCAGATGGCCGTCTGTTTAATCTTTCAAGGCTGAAGGCAAAAACAAAAATCAGAAGGGTCACTATAAGAGACTTGTTGTTCGCTGATGATGCTGCAGTCGTCACTCAAAGCCAACAGGAGCTTCAGAGCTTGATGAATCGCTTCACTAAAGCATGCAAGGACTTTGGCCTCACAATAAGTCTAAAGAAAACGAATGTGCTGAGTCAGGATGTGGGTGCTGCACCAGTTATCACTATCGATAACTATGAATTGGCAGTGGTGCACCACTTCACATACCTAGGGTCTACCATCAATGACAAACTCTCACTGGATACAGAAATCGACAGCCGCATTGGCAAAGCTGCAGCTACCTTTGCCCGCCTCACATCGCGTGTTTGGGGAAACTCTAAACTCACAATGAAGACCAAAGCTGCGGTATATAATGCCTGCGTCACCAGCACACTCCTATATGGCAGCGAGACCTGGACGACCTATGCTAAGCAAGAAAGAAGGCTCAATACCTTCCATTTGCTGTGTCTACGCCGCATCCTCGGCATCTCGTGGAAAGATAAAGTGACAAATGTCGAGGTGTTGTCACGTGCTGGCCTTCAAAGTATGTATACGCTTCTTAGACAGCGCAGACTTCGCTGGCTTGGCCATGTTCGCCGCATGGATGATGGTCGCATCCCAAAAGATATCTTCTACGGACAGTTAGCAGATGGCAAGAGAACAGTTGGGCGACCACAGCTGAGGTTCAAAGATGTGTGCAAGAGAGATATGAGGGCACTGGACATGGATCCAGCAACATGGGAGGATGAAGCTGCCGATCGCACTAAGTGGCGATGCTATTTACGGCGCCACCTCAGATTGGGCGAAGAGAGGCTCACACAAGAAGCAGAGGTGAGGAGAAAACGTCGAAAGGAGCACCAGGAAAATAAGCAGCTGAGGGCTGTCACCTCAGGGGCGCATTCCCATAGTCAGTTATGACTGAAGGGGCTATTAAAAAAAAAAAAATTCTTCATTATTGTACGGAGTAGAAACATGGATAATGAACAAACAATTAGAAGAAAGAATTGAGGCCTTTTGAGATGTGGATATACAGAAGAATGTGGCACGTTTCTTGGAAAAAGACAAAAAAAAACAAATAAAGAGGTAATAGAAAACCTAGGAATGATAAGAGAATTAATGAAGGAGATCAAAATTAGACAGCTAAAATATTTTGGTCATGTCAAAGACAAAACACCGGACACAGAAGACCATAACAGAAGGTCAGAGTTGAAGGCAACTGTGCAAGAGGAATACAGCGTTACAAGTGGGAAGATAACATCAAGAGATGAACAGAAGAGAGTCTGCCAGAGTGCACTATCAAGTAAAGAAACAGAAGACGGGGAGATCCATTGCAGCTGACCCACTTCTTCTCTTCTTCCGTCCTTAGCCACCGACCGTCAAAGCAGTCAGTGGCCATTACGCCTAGTGGCGTCTTAGGGCAACAGCAGATAGGTTTTCTTTGCCATTGTTTCCCATCACGCCTATTGGCGTCTTTAGGGCAACGGCAAATTAATCCATTTGCTGTTGTTTCCGTAATCGAAGTAACTGGCAAACGGGTGATCAGCCCATTGGTCAGCCGACCCACAATGCGATGATATTAACCTTCTTGTCATTTTAGGATGCATAAGGTCAATCTACAAGGACTTGCTTTTGACCCAAAGAAATTTACTATTTCATTATTTTCTATCAGTTTTAACTTTAAGAAACAGGCGAGAAACTTTTATCACATCATCTTTCATAAGTAAAATCTGGTTCTAGTGGTGTTAGTGGCTGGAGTTTGACAATGTTATGAATTAAGTGAAACTGGCATGTTAATTCATTAGAAGCAAACTGGTTACTCCACCTCATAACGATTAGACCTAGTATAATGAAATCTCTAATACTTCACTCTTATATAGAAAATATATATTATGGAACTACCTTTACAATAATGGTATTAAATGAAAGTAAATAATAATTTCTTCTACAGATGACAATAGAGAATTTAAATGTTTTGAGCAAAGAATGAGTTGAGGAAACGTTAATGGCTATTTAACTTTTGGCAGACCAGACCAATATTGCTGGCAGTGGGAACCTGTGTGTGTGTGTGTGTGTGAATATGCTTTGTCTTGGATCTACCTTCACTGAGCGTTAGCTCCTGGTGATTTTGATGCCATAATGTGAAACTGTGAGGTTCTGATTAGTTGTTCAGGTCTGCTATATAGGGTTTTATGGTAAAACAAGAGGTCTCATCTTTTGCAGTGCTGGGCAAAGCAACACTGTTTCATATAAATGTTGGCAGTGTCTACAGTTTGGATCGTTTTTTGAGTCAATTCTATTTCTATGGGAGTTTAGTATGCCCTATTCGTAATCTGAAAATTTCTGTTTGATGTTTACATTCATGATGATTTATAGCACCTTTCTTACATGGTGCTGATAGGTGCTTGAAGAGCCGTCTTCTTGTTTTAGCTATTGCCCAGGTGTTTAGCCAGTCCTCTTTACAGTTGTTTTCAACTATTTGTTTTGCTGCAGTGACAATGACTGTTGTGTGTATATATAATTATATAATAATTTGGTTTGGTTTGGATTTTGAACTCCGCACTTGAAAACTGGTCTTTTGTGTGTGTAAGGGATACCCAGTTCAACCCCATATGGGTTATATATATAATAGCCCCTTCAGTCATAACTGACCATGGGAATGTGCCCCTGAGGTGACAGTCCTCAGCTACTATTTTCCTGGTGTTCCTTTCGATGTTTTCTTATCTCTTCCGCTTGCTGTGTGAGCTTCTTTTTGCCCAAACTGAGGTGGCACAGCAGATAGTACTGCTACTTGGTGCGATCAGCAGCTTCATCCTCCCAGTTTGCTGGATTTATGTATTATTATATATATATATATTCCTATATATTAAAGAATACAGAGGTACACTAGTAATGTGCTGACAAAATTAGAATATACCTACAAGTCCACGGAGAAAATAAATAAGGTGTGAAAAAAGCCTAGACTGAATGTCCTTTATTTTAATTTTATTTAAATGTCAAGGTGCTGTCGGAAGATGGTCGCATCCCCAAAGATATTTTCTACAGACAACTGGCAAAAGAACAGCCAGGCGACCGCAGCTGAGATTCAAAGATGTGTGCAAGAGAGACCTGAAGGCAACGAATATAAATCCAGCAACCTGGGAGGATGAAGCTGCCAATAGCACCAAGTGGCGATGCTCCCTACAACCTCACCTCAGATTGGGCAAAAAGAAGCTCTCACAACAAGTAGAAGAGAAAAAAAGCACACTGAAAGGAACATCAGAAATAAAGCAGTTGAAGGATATTACCTCAGGGGCACATTCCCATAGACAGTCATGTCTAAAGGGGCTACTACTACTAATAAAAGGTCAAGGATCCCGTTACACGCCTATTGAGGCATATTGGCAATATGTGTTAGGCCTGTATTTTCTTGACCATCGGCACACTAGGGGTGATGTGGTGAACATCACGCCGGCCACCTTAACCTTCCCAGAGTTGCTCTGGTACCCAATTCATGAGGCTGGGTCGACCCCGGAGCCGTTTGCGGTCTAAAAAAAAAATTCCATCTCAACTGGGGATTGAACCATAGACCACCGAGCTAGGAAGCCAGTGTGCTAACCACTACGCTACCCCGGCTCCACTACTACTAATGTTTCATCACTATCATTTTCCTTTACTCTCCCCATTGAGCATGGAGCCACCATTCTAGTTGATTCCCTTGCTGGAAGCCTGCATTAAGCATCCACTCTTGTAGCAATGGTTTCTGCAGCTATTAATTTTTTGTGATGAGTTTGCCAGCCTCATGCACCTCATTAGTCACCTTGAATGATGTGCCTGAGACAGCCGAGAACTACATGGTGTGCTGATGTGTTTACACTAAGAAATAGAATTAGTGCCCTAACACTGGAATAGCTACCTCCCTACAATGTTTGCCTAACCTTTCCAGCCATTTCTTTTTTCACCATAACGATGTCCGTGTTTGTCCCACTCTGGAGTGAGTCTTCAGTGAGCTCACAGCAGCTGTTGATACGTGCCAAATGCTGGTGGAGAGAAAGCATTTGCTCCTGTAAGACTTTTTCTTTGTTCTCGGACACCTGGGTCAGTTCTGATAAAACTGACTGCTTTCGCTCTTTCACAAGAGATGTTAGTTCATCAAACAGTAATGTGACCTGTTAAGAAAGTAAGAGGTTTAGTGTTAGTATATAACTTTATTAGGAGAACAAGCTATCACATACAAGTCATATGTTTTTATGACTATTTTATAGGACTGCACCATAGTTAAACCCTGCATTATGTTATTCCATGTTAGATCATGTTCTTTATATATTCTTTTTTGTAACAGATTTAGCCATATGAAAAAATTATACATAATCATGAAATTTGAAATAATTTTCTGTAAAAATTATCAAGAACTTCATATTCAGAAGTGTAACAGAGAACACTAGTACTGTCCTACATGGGGTATCCCAGAGGGCAATATCAGAAAGTGAACAGCCACATCAGAAAGTGAAGAGCAATATCAGAAAGTGAAGAATATGATGCTATGCCCTTTCAGGAATGCTGTAAAAGCTATCTGTAGTACACAGAGCAAGTGACCTATTCATGTAAAGCAAAATCACTTTAGAAACCACTACTGCGAGACATGGCCAGTTCTAGGTGTTCAGTCACTTCGAGCCAACATGGGTTCAATACGATCCCAACCAACTATTCATTTGGTGCCCCCTGGCCCTACATATATACTTATATAATAAGGGAAAACCTTCTCATATTGTGTTTTGCTACTTGCTAACTAATATTTACAGGGATTCAAGCTACATAAATAAAAAATAGTCACTTCTCACATACAGTCAATCTTCGCTATTCGCTGAGGTTAGGTTCCTTGAAAACAGAAATCTGCGAATACAGAACCATTGATCCTATGGGGGAAAAGGGGGTTAGGTTACTGCGAGACCCAGTTCACCATATACTTTTGCTACCGATCACTATAAACTCATCATTTCGTGTAACCTTCTTGTAAAAAACAGCTTATTTATTATACTGTGCATTTTATAAATGTATTTTATACAGTTTTCTTTGTAATAGTACAGTATGTACAATCTTTTGGTGTACAATATTCACTCACACTGTCACTACTCATTCACATGTAAACACACACACATTATTACAACATCCCTGGAAAACAAACATTGAAAACTTTTACACAGAACATTTAAAATTAAGAAATACAGAACATTTCATTAACACTGAAAATATGTAAAGAAAACACTTAAAAATTAAGAAATTGCATTAACATTAAAAACATGTAAATAAAACACTTAAAATTAAGAAATAAAGAAAGCCATCTGCAACGATACACACGGTAGATGTCCTGACATTTTTTGCCTACTGGCATGGCCGTGAATATATGCAAGGTGCCAGTGAATAGCACAAAATGGGTAATACTTTATCTCACATGAATGAGTGTTTTCGCGAACACTGAACATATGAATAGCAAGGATTGACTGTATGACTGATTCATTATGTTCTGTGGGACAGTTGTGGCACCCCGAGCCTTGGCCTCCTGAGACAATGGTCCTATTGACTCGACCCTGAATTCAGCTCTGTTGCAGGAGCATATAAAGTGACTTCCTGCATGGTAGCCCTGTGTTCCTTAAGGAGCAAAAGAGGGATATTTATTCCTTCATTTAACCCCTCTAGTCCTACATTTATCAGAGGATAGTAATCTGGTTGACATACTTTGACCTTTGTAGCCTCTGTGTTGGCTTGCAACTGTTTTCGTGTGTCCTCTACTTCTTGAATTGCCCTTTCCACCTCTGGGGTCATCTGCCTGACCCTAGACACTAATGTGGTCAAGGAAGTCTTGTGTTCTGTCACAGCTTCGCTTAGGATCACAGTCACATGACCCATGTGCTCTGCCTTTGGAATAAAAGTAAAAATTTTACAACGCAATGTGGATTAATACTAACAACAACTAACATGACAACCAGAAGGATATAAACTTTCATAAATGGAGGCTTGCGCAGAATAGAAGGATTAAAATGGTATGACAAAATCACTAATGTGGAACTGATGACAAGAACCAGAGAAATACTAGTGGGAAAAGATGTGAGAAGACACAGGATAGGGTATACACACTGAGAAAACCAGATGATAGCCATGCAAGGCAGTCTCTGTTCTGTAGTCCCCAGGGTAAGCGAAATAGAGGGGCACAAAACACATGCAGAAGAGAGCTGGAAACAGACAAGAAGATAAAAAAGACATCAAATGGACCTAAGTGGATGGCACAGGATACAAAGGCTTGGAGTGTGTTTAATAAATGGTCTATGCTCCTCAGGGAGCTGAAAAGTAGTGATGATCTAGAAATATGACCTTACAGACCGACCTTCCTGTCAGCTCACACAGTGAATTCACTATTACCATACATACCCTCCAAAGGAGCATAGGCCTTCATGCCAAGTCCCCAGTGCCATGATCTCATGTTAATTTTCACCTAACATAGTTTCCGAACAAGCTTAATCTATCAACAGTGAATTCAAAATTCTGTTTCGCCTACATCTAGTAAGTACTGTCTATATTTACAGAAGGATTCATCTCATTTGCTCTAATTTATTATTTCTTTCCATTCCAATGACAATTCCATTCATGTATTAAACCTTTTACTTTCACTGATTACTTCGCTCTCTCCTGCAAAAAATGTACACATTTTAAAAGTAGAGCCATTTGCTTACACAACGATCACTTCTGTCAACGTAATAAGCAGGCTTGTGAAGTCGGCCAAAAAATTGTCTGTCTCCCGACTCCTGATATTTTAGAAGTCTGACTTCGACTAAAGTATTTTACTGGTCGTATCGCATAAAATTCGGAGTCGGGCTATTTTTTACCGACTCTACTAAAACATGACCGACTCCAACTCCACAAAGCTTGATAATAATATTTTGATGGAAGATGATGTCAAGAGCAGAATAGCCCAGTCAAAAGCAGTGTTCCATAATAAGAAAAGTATTTTATGCAACAACTCCTTGTCAATGGAATTAAAAGAGTTCTTCGGTTTCATATAGTCAATTCTGTTGTCCAGAAATGAGCCACGACTGGGGAGAACAGAGCTGTGGTTTTACAGAACAATGTTAAAAATTCCATGGACAACTAAAGAACAATGAAGATGTCCTGAAAGATGACAGTGCTCAAAGGAAGCTTATTACTTACATTAGTAGGACGCAACTCACTTTCTTTGGGCATTCAATGAGAAGAAGAAAGCTCGAATATATCACGACAACTGGAAAGATTGAAGGAAAAAGAAACAGTCTGACATCATGACATGAAAAGAATACAGTATCAGAACTAATAAACAGTACTGGAGAAGGAAGTTGTGGAGAGATGTGATCACTTATGCCACCAGGTATGACACTCTTACTTACTTACTTAGTCATTCCTCTTCCACCCTGGGGTGTACAGGTTTGCCGGAGAGAGTGCCATACTGTCCTATCAGCTGTTTTTCTCCTGACCTGGTTCCAATCTAGTCCTCGGTCCTTCAGAGATTGTCTAATGTTGTCCTCCAAGTGGACTCTGGGTCGTCCCGGAGGTCTGGATCCCTGGATCTTAGTTTCTCATACTTGTCATGGCAGCCGATCTTCTCCAATTCTGCAGACATGGCCAAACCATCATAGTTGGGACTGTTCTACTTGGGTCTGCAGGGGCTGGGTTTTGAGGCCTTCCCTTATGGTCTAGTTGTGGACCATATCTCTTCTTGTTACTTAACCACCTTCCTCAGATACCTTATTTCTGAGATTTGGAGCAGGCTTCTGTGGGCTGTAGTCATTGTTCATGACTCACATCCATAAGTCAAGACTGGAACATAGGTGGAGTGGTATACAGCCATCTTCGTCTTCTTGCCAATTTCTCTTTTACTGAGGAACCTTTGATTTATGGCCTGAAAAAGTCTCCCAGCTGCTGCTCTTCGAGTAGCCAACTCTTCTATGATGCTTCCATTCCAGTCCATGACAGCTCCATGGTATTTAAAGTGGTTGACCTGCTCTAGGACCTGTTCTCCAAGTGTAATCTGATGCATTCTTCCCTCTCATGGTATCACAATGGTTGTTGTTTTGGATCTGCTGATAACCACCCCTCCGTGTGAGAAATCAGGTTGGGATTTCTCTGCTAGGGTAAAGGGTAGAATCGTCGCCGAACATAGCGGATCGTAAAAGATAACAACTTCCAGCATGAGAATGGAGGTAGAGGCAGCTACTGCAGCCTTAAGGTGGCTAATTGAAACTTCAGTAACAAAGGCAGTCACTGTGTCAGATTCTCAGTCCATGCTTCGAAAAGTTCAAAATAGTTGGCTAAGGCATGAATGGAAAACTGCCATAGAAGCTTCGAATCTGCAGGAACTGGTGTGGATCTACTGTCCTGGTCATGCAGGGGTATGCGGTAATGAGCGAGCTGACAGACTAGCATCAAGAGCACCAACAGTGGGGACACCGGATATGGATAAGGGAGAGATACTGAGAACGATTAATTATCACCTGTTAGAGAATGACACTGCAATAGATGAATCATCAAGGTTAAGACTGTTGGCATATGGCATCAAACGTCAGGCTAGCAGAGATGGACGTATGAGAGGATGCATCCGTCGTGCTTATAACCAGCGATCTATAGGAACAGTTAGAATTCACACTCTTCGACATACTGAGGGAGACTAAGCACCTATGGGTTTGCCCGGAGTGCAATGATGTCGATTCTGTTCAACAATTACAATGGTTTGGCCATAACACTCGAAGGGTAAAAATGTCTTAAACGATTAATCAAGATAACATTAAATAAATATTAGACAAACATAAAGGTATGTTTTCAGGCACTCGTAAGAAATAAGGAAGTAGAAAACTAGACAATAGAAAAACAACAGACGTGAGTGTCTTACCCAGGACTGGAACCCAGGACCTTCCGTGCGACAACACGCCTAGCTATGCAAGCGAATCACACTATCCTCCCTGCCATGTAGGCATCACCAAGATAACATCAGTGTCAACATACCAGAATTCAAAAAAAAAAAATTTTTTTTCTGCTTGCAACTATCTCTGCGATTGGTCGGACAAGTTTGAACAAATAATAACCATCCTTACAAATCAATGTTATTTCCCCATGAAATCTCGACTTAGCAAGCATCCTGCATATATGTCTCGATTTAACACAACGAAATCAGCTTTCATCTTCATCTCTCAAGTACGATATCATTCCATCCTTCACTGACACAACTTACCTGTGTACAGGTTTCACAGACTGCCGTATCACAATGTGAACAATAATATTTGAGAGCACTGCCAGCATGGTTTGGACACACAATCGTTTCAGCAGTACCACTTTTTATGCCGGTAACGGTCGTCCCATTAGTATCAGGGGTGGCAGACTTAGTCGACAGTTCTGGTAATTTCACGATATGATGGTGACCTCCGTTGTCACTTTCATCCACCCCGTTTTGAACATTGTTGACTTCACCGTTCTGGTGGCCATTAACATTGTTGTTAGCGTTATCCATTTTGATATGTTTGAGGCTGCAGTTGTCACAGAGAAACGTCTGGCAGACTAAGCACTTGGAGGTGGGGCGTGACAGATCGCTTCCTAAGAAAACGGCACAAGAGATATAATCATAATGGGAAGTGGTTATCTATAACAGAGGAATTTTGATTGTTAGTGGCTGCCCAAAATTATTCAGTGTGGAAAATAAAATCGTTTACAAAATATCGCAATCCTTTATGCTAACTTTACGTGTAGTGTTGGGCAGAGCAACCTGACTTTCGAAGTGAAGACAGGACTACGACAGGGGTGCCCCTTATCAGCCACCTTATTTTTAACAGTCCTAGACTGGGTGATATAACAGATTCCAATAGGAATAAGATAGACAACGTTCTCTACACTGAAAGATCTGGAAAATGCAGATGACATTTCACTACTCGCACATTCACATCAACACATCCAAGAAAAAAACAGATAGACTGAATAAGTATAGCCAGCAGGTGGGTCCGAACATCAATCTAAAGAAGACAGAGGTCATGACACTCAATGAAGAAAGAATTAGCCTAAGAAAAAATCCTAAGCCCATAACAATAAGGAACCAGAAACTAGAACAAACAGACACATTTACATACCTAGGATGCATAGTAACACCAGACGGCGAAACAAGAAAAGACATCAACAACAGAATGAATAAAGTGAGAACAGTCTTTGCTAGTCTAAACAAGATCTGGAAGTCTTCCCAGTACAGCACAAACACAAAATTAAGATTATATGAGAGTTGTGTATTTTCTATGCTTAACAGAGAAGGAAATTTCGAAATTGTCCTATTTCCACACAATCTGGTCTAACCAAATACACAAAAATTTCGTTTGTGTGCTTAGTTATTCCTAACGAAGGTTTTGATCCAAAATGTTATTTTAAAAAAAATCTTGCGGTGTGTTTCAGTGTACACCCATCCACAATTTTAGTGTTTGAGCTCCCTCTTAAGTAACTCTGTTATAGGTGTCTTTGTCTTTTAAACTTTCGGATCATTGTAAGGCGTTGCCTGATAGATCTATGCTCACACGAGAATAGTGGAAGAAAAAATTAATAATAATGGAGGTAGAAAATCAAAATAAAACCAAAAGACTTCACATGTTGATGATATCACAGGAAAACACTGACTGTTAACAAACAATGAAGTTGCTCATGTGCGTAACACAAGGAGAAGACATTGTATTGAAGGAAAGAAATGGACGCACCCCAGCAAACACATACTGCGGAGCTGCAACTGATAACCTGTGGTTTAGAGGAATGTCTATACACAGCCGGCTCTTGAGCGGTGCAAGGAGTGCAGCCGCACCGGAGCCATCAGGAGGAGGAGGAGGAGGAGGGGGGGGGGGGGGATATATGCGCCGAAATAAAGTAAAACAAGCGCAATTATGTGATCCAACCCAGTAAAATAAAATTGTTTAGTCAGGTGACTTATTCGTTCTACTTAATCCTTTTGAAATTACATATCATAATAATAAGAATAATAATAGCCCCTTCAGTCGTAACTGACTATGGGAATACGTGACTGAGGTGACAGCCCTCAGCTGCTTATTTTCCTGGTGTTCCTTTCGACGTCTTCTCCTCTGTTCTGCTTGCCGTGAAAGCGCCTTTTCGCCCAATCAGAGGTGGCGCCGTAGATAGCATCACCACTTGGTGCGATCGGCAGCTTCATCCTCCCAGGTAGCTGGATTTATGTCTCGCTTGCACACATCTTTGAATCTCAGCTGCGGTCGCCTAACTATTCTTTTGTCATTTGCCAGTTGTGAGTAGAAGATATCTTTCGGGATGTGATAATCTTCCATGCGGCGGACATGGACAAGCCAGCGTAGTCTCCGCTGTCTAAGCAGAGTATACGTGCTTTGAAGGACAGCACGTGACAACACACCTCGACATTTGTCGCTTTGTCTTTCCACGAAATACCGAGGATGTGGCGTAGACACCTTAGATGGAAGGTATTGAGCTTTCTTTCTTGTTTAGCATAGGTTGTCCATGTCTCGCTGCCATACAGAAGTGTGCTGGTGACGCAGGCGTTATATACCGCAGCTTTGGTCTTCGTTGTGAGTTTGGAGTTTCCCCAAACACGCGTTGTGAGGCGGGCAAAGGTAGCTGCAGCTTTGTCAATGCGGCTGTCAATTTTTGTGTCGAGAGAGAGTTTGTCGTTGATGGTAGACCCCAGGTATGTGAAGTGGTGCACTACTGCCAATTCATAGTTATCGACAGGCCGGCTAAACTAGGTGAGGGTAGCCGAATGGTTATAAACCTTCGGTGAGTTAGGGTCTGCCTACCCATGCATGCGAAGACTGGATTCGATAGACTGCGCGGAAGAAACCACCTGTTGGTTCAACGGGCATGACGGCGATTACCAGCAACGCGCTGTGGAGCGTAAGGAGCACGGCGAGGCACGTAGAAAGCCCTTGTCATCCACTGCACCTGACTTCATCTCCAGTCGTCTTGACTTGTCTTGCCACTGGATTGAGATGGACCCAGGCGAGAGAGTGAGGTCGACGAATTGCGCAACTCTTCCTCACTTTAATCCAAATCACCGCGCAAGTCACTCTTTCATCCATTCATCCATTCATCCATCCACTCACAACAAGTCCTGTGGCGATGGGCGAGCGGCGAAGCGGCAGGCGTGGGTACGCTGGCAGTCGTAGTCGCAGACCTACACACAGGCGGCTCAGGCCATATGGTCGTCTTCCACTGATCGGAGCAGCAGTGGGATTCGGCAGCCCCCTGAGTGTCTGAGCAGCCCTCTTTAGGAAAGCACTGCTCACCTCCATGGCATGAGGAAGGGGCTAGAAAAGGTGCCCTAAACATTGCCTGCTTCACCATTACCTAACCAGCTTACCTTTATTGCTGAAGGTATACAGAGCTGCGGTGCTTCCAGTGCTGCTATATGCATGTGAAACATGGACTGTATACAGGCGCCACGTAAAGAAGCTAAACCACTTCCATACAGTCTGTCTCAGGAAGATAATGAACATCAAATGGCAAGACAAGATCCCGGATACCGCCGTTCTTGACAGAGCTGGTATCCCTAGTATTGATACTATTCTGATGCAGTCACAGATTCGCTGGGCAGGTCATGTAGTCCGCATGCCAGACCATCGACTGCCAAAGATACTCTTTTATGGTGAGATGTAGAAGGGTAAACGCTCCCATGGTGGCCAAAAGAAGCGCTTCAAAGACACGTTAAAGACGTCATTGAAAACCTTTGACATAAACCCAGACACATGGGAAGCTGCTGCGCAAGACCGAACTGCTTGGCGCACATCTCTTCGTAAAGGTGCAGCAGCATGCGAATCATCCAGAAGAGCAGCAGCGGAACATCGGAGACAAGCTAGAAAGGACCGTGAAATAAAACCTTCACATGAAGCAAACATTCCCTGCCCACACTGTCCAAGATCTTTCCAGGCCCGCATCGGGCTCTTCAGTCACCTTCGTACCCATAGACTAACCTAACATATTCTTAAATAATTGGATGAACAGAGTGGTCTTCATCACCCGTGATGGACGAACAACAACATATCGATAGTGATAACTGGTGCAACATCCACATCCTGACTCATCACATTTGTTTACTTTAGACTTATTGTGAGGCCAAAGTCCTTGCATGCTTGGGTGAAGCGATTCATCAAGCTTTGAAGCTCCTGCTGACTTTGAGTGACGTCTGCAGCGTCTCTTATAGTGACCCTTCTGATTTTTGTTTTTGCCTTCAGCCTTGCGAGATTAAACAGTCGGCCATATGACCTAGTGTGAAGGCATATTTCTTCAGTTGCATCTCTGAATGCATGTTTCAAGTAAAGCAAAGAAGATCTCGAAGAGTGTTGGAGCCAGAAAACAGGCTTGTTTAACGCCACTGGTGTATGTCAAAGGGCTGTGATATGTTCCCTTCATGTCTAAATGGAATGACTTTATCATTTCCAGCAATTTAACGGTGCAGGGTATTTTCAGGAGGATTTTGAAAATTCCATCGCTACTAAGTATGTCAAATGCCTTTGTGATGTCTATAAAGGCGATATACAAAGGCCTTTTCTGCTCTCTTGATTTTTCCTGAAGCTGGCCGAGAGAAAAGATCATGTTGTTGATCTACCAGTTCCACACTGGGACTCTGGATATATGCGCTCAGCTAACATATAATTGTCAAAAAATAAACTCTAGGAACAAAAATGAAAACACAATATGTATTCGTAAGACGCTGAAATCCCAACTATAGTCCGTTCGGAAATTCGTGCCCACAGAAAGCATCAATTTTCTCCAAAACTGTTTGTTGTATGGACATGAATTTTTGCATGCAGTCTTAGATTTTCCATGCAGTTATTAATATATTTTTTGCCCTTACAAAATTCATGTCACGTTCGAATTTTCTTCTTTACGTTATATAAAAAACTCTTACTGTTGTCTGGGTTAATTTTTAGTAGTTTTACAGGAAGGTTACAAGATCCGTTCAAAAAAAAAATTTTTGGTTTGAATTAGTTACTCGCGACTGTGTACAATAGGTGCGCACTCGCGCGGACATGTAGTCACTACACTAATTCAAACCAAAAAAAAAATATTTTTGAACGGATCTTGTAACCTTCCTGTAAAACTAATAAAAATTAACCCAGACAACGGTAAGAGTTTTTTTATATAACGTAAAGAAGAAAATTCGAACATGACATGAGTTTTGGAAGGGCAAAAAATATATTAATAACTGCATGGAAAATCTAAGACTGCATGCAAAAATTCATGTCCATACAACAAACAGTTTTGGAGAAAATTGACACTTTCTGTGGGCACGAATTTCCGAACGGACTATTCGAACCATACTTACAATAGTTGATGTTAGTATATAATCTATCAGGTACATCGACCATGGTTCTCACTCAAAATTTTAAACTCGCGCCAGAAAAAAAAAGTGCGCAACGCACGGTTTGCAACTTGCGCGGCGTGGGTGTTATATAAAACAAATACTTTGGTTTTATTATTTTTTTTTAAATATATTCTTTCACGAAATTAGTAGCGCTACACAAAAAAAAGAAAAAGTGCGTAAACATTGGTGTGCATGAGCCCTCACCCAATGTACAAATCATGAAAACTTGAAAGTTTTTGTTAAAACCACTTATTATCAGGGAACACTCTTTGAAAACAACCCACGCACTTTCACACGAAATGTTGTCATCAAAGAGCTTTTAAATTGAATCTAAAATAACATAATTCTCGCCGTGTGTACGTTGGTCACAGCTGAGGAATGCAACCGTGTTGAAAAATTGTATTGTTTCCATTATATATACTCTCCCGAAAATAGTTACAATCAACAAAGAAAAGCGTTCAAATGACAGTGTTCATGAACAGTTTGATTACACTGTATAATGGAAAGAAACCAAAAACACTCTAAGAATGTACTTCTATCTGCTCATCCGGAAACGGAAACAGCACACTATAATTAAAAACCCGTCAAGTTTGACGGGTTATTGCTAGTACTGTACATTCATAATTTAATCTTGAAACACTCACTGCAGCTAACGTTTTTAGTTGAATAAGTTAACAAGAAAAATAAGTGTCCATCCTTACTTCCTATAATAAGGTATTAAAACGTTCCAATTGAACAGATTTAAATATACTGAAGCACATTAAAAACGCACCACTATTATATTTACTGATGCCGAGAAGCTGGAAAAAAAAGTGTGGGAATGAATTTTCCCCGTGTTTGTCATGAGGTAGAGAGCGAATGGCTGCTGGAATGGAAAGTGCATGATAGAACCCACGGGTTTGTGTACAGACTACATGAAAACAATGAAAGTTAACACGTGCAACACGATTCCCAACAGCTATGACCCTGAAAATGTGTACGCGTTGTGGCAGTATACTCGGTATAAAAAGGCCGTTGAGACAAAACACCCAGTACATGTGTTTGAAATGCCACGACTATCTGAAAACGACCGCCAACGAGCCATTGGTATGTTGGAGACCGGAATGAGCTCGCGGGCCATTGCCAGAAGGATGAATTGCCACCACAGCACTATTGAACGTCTCAATGAACGTTACGGAACCACTGGCAGTGCCCGGGATAGACTTCGGAGTGGCCAACCACGAGTTACTAGCCCTGCGCAAGATCTTCATATTGTGCTGAGTCACCTAAGGAATCGTTCTCTCCCGGCAAGTCAAACAACAAGAGCAATAGTGGGTAGACGTGGGCAAGTCTCTCGAATGACAGTCATACGACGACTCAGAGATACAGGCCTTACTGCAAGACGACCTATGTTGGGCCAAACTTGACTCACAGACATCGTCAGCAGCGCCTGCAATGGGCAGAGCAACATGTCAGATGGACTAGACTGCAGTGGAATGCTGTTCTATTCACAGACGAGAGCAGATTCAACATATCCTTTGCTGATGGACGTATGCGGATTTGGCGACGGTGTGGATAGCGCTTTGCAGATTGCTGTGTTCGTCAGCACAACCGATTTGGAGTTGGCAGTATTCACACTTGGGGAGGATTCAATTTTCATCATCGCTTGCCTCTTCACGTCTTCCGTGGAAATGTTAATGCTGTGACATATCAAGATGAGGTTCTGGATGCATTGGTTGCTCCTGCGTTCACAAATTATCCAGACTTGCAGCTTCTCCAGCAGGATAACGCACGAGAGCACACCGCATTCATTACGCAGCAATATCAACAGCAGCAGAACATTGTGACGATTGATTGGCCTGCCCTATATCACCAGACATAGCCCCTATAGAACATCTGTGGGACGAGCTTGTCTACAGACAAGGTTCTCCAGCTAATCTGCAACAGCTCGAAGCTGCTCTTACACGTGAATGGGACTTGATTCCCCGGAATTTCCTTCAGAGACTTGTGCGTTCCATGCGGAGCCGCTGCCAAGCTTGTTTGCAAGCACACGGTGGACATACCAGGTACTGAGGATAGTGTGAATGAATTTTTTTATTGGTTGCATTTTTGGTTTTCTCCCTTGCCTGTACAGATTGCAATGAATTTTATAACAATCAAATGTATAAATTAATGACCAGCATGGATTCATAGGAAAATGAATAAAGATTCCAAATATGTAAACTTGTAAACACTTATATTTACATTTCACACTCTGTTCCTGGATTATACAGGTGGTGCGTTTTTAATGTGCTTCAGTACATTATTGTCATCAAAAGCCCCAGGTCTGGCAGAGTAAATTTGTGATAAGATAGAGGGTCTTTTTTAAAGACGATTGGAGGGAGGTGTGGGTCTGAAGCAATGACCTTCAATGTGCTGTTTATGCTGCGTACGTTTACCGTACACGAGATAAACTTATTATCCTATTTTCGACGTGTTATTGTTTTTTTTGCCAGAGGGAAATCTGATGTACAGTTACTTTTTTTTGGGTTATGTAATACCCTACGTAGTTCTTGGGGGTTTCAGAAGAAAACAAAATACTATTGCTGACTTGTGCATGTCCTTTAAGGTGACCAATGTGTGGTTGTGCGTAAGGGTGGCAACCTCATTATTCAATACCATAATTTCCGCCATAAGTACTTCGGTCGGTCGGTCGGTCAGTCACATTTTGCACACCGTCATTTGCGCACTTTTTCTATTTTCGAGAGAGTACATTAACTTTCAACCACAGCTAAGGGGGTGCAACTGTGGTTGAAAGGTAGACAATAATTGTATTGTTTTCCCTTATATGCACTCTCCCGAAAATAGAAAAGTGCGCAAATGAAGGTGTGCATGAACAATTTGATTATGGAAAGAAGCCAACAACACAATTGATAATAAAAAGTACATGAACTGGAGTTTCGTCAAACTTCAAACGTTGTTCTCAGAGGCAGTAAGTCGACCATGGCTTCTCAGAGGCAGTAAGTCGACCAGGGCAAGATTTTAAAAGATGCGCGAACAATTACGAGACATGTTGATAAAAGAAATGTTCTCAGTTTTGCAGTCAATTTACGGTCCATTAGGGCTTAAATCAACGGTCGCCTGCAATGAAATGCCCACAGTAGTGATAGTACCGTCTGTAATACATGTAACAGAAACAACACACTATAATTAATAACCTGTCAATGTTGACGGGTTATTGCAAGTCCTGTATATAAAATCGCAGCCTTTTTTGTTAGTATCGCTAAGGTAGCAACTTTGGTTGAAAGTTAGACATTAATTGTATTGTTTCCCTTATATGTACCCTCCCGAAAATAGTAACACTTACCAAATAAGAATGCGCGAATGACGGTGTGCACAAAAATATTTATAGAATGTGTGATCCCGTATCCACACATTGGGATCCTCGCTGCTGCTACGTAGTTCGTGTACTGTGGTGATGCACAGTGGTTTTTTAACAAATAAGTAAAATTGTGGTTAGGTATTGCTGCTTACTTACTTACTAAGTCGTTCCTCTTCTACCATGAGGTGTAGAGGTTTGTAAGAGAGAGCGCCATACTATTCTATCGGCTGTCTTCCTCCTGGATTGGTTCCATTCTAGTCCTCGGTCCTTCAAAGATTGTCTAATGTTGTCCTCCCAGCGGACTTTGGGTCGTCCTGGAGATCTGGATCCCTGGCTCTTAGTTTCCCATGCTTGCCGCGGTAGTCGATCTTCTCCCATTCTGCAGACATGGCCAAACCATCTCAGTTGGGACTGTTCTACTTGGGTCTGCAGGGGGTGGGATTTTAGGCCTTGACGTATCGTCTGGTTGCGGACCATTTCTCTTCTTGTTACTTCAACCACCTTCCTCAGATACCTCATTTCTGAGGTTTGGATCTGACTTTTGTGGGTTGTAGTCATTGCCCATGACTCGCATCCATACGTCAAGACTGGGACATAGGTGGAGCGGTAAACAGCGATCTTCGTCTTCTTACCAACTTCTCTTTTGCTGAGGAATCCTCGATTTATGGCCTGAAAAAGTCTCCCAGATGCTGCTCTTCGAGTAGCCAACTCTTCTTTGATGTCTCCCTTCTGGTCTATGACAGCTCCAATGTATTTAAAGTGGTCGACCTGCTCCAGGACCTGTTCTCCCAGCTTAATCTTGTTTTAGAGCTGCTTATGATCATCCCTCTCTTCTCCAGCTCTTCCTTCTAGACTTGCAGGTTGAATTGAAGATGTGACTCCGATTTAGCAATCAGGGCAACATCATCAGCAAATGCCAGCTCTGAAATACATACCTGTCTTATCTTCCAGTACCCCACTGAATACTATCCTGTCCTCTCCTTACATGCCTTGCTGACATCGTCCATGAGGAGTATGAAAAGATAAGGTGACAGGATATCACCTTGTCTTACACCAGTGCTGGTCCTGAATTCTTCTGACTTATGGTTTGCTGTCCTCACATAATTTCTGCAAGACTTGTAGAAGCTCTGTATAGCATGAATCAGTGGTGCTGGAATGTTCTTCCTTGCCAAACAGTCCCAGAGTTTGTTCCAGGGGACCTTGTCAAATGCCTTTTCCAGATCTAAGAAACAAAGATGGATCTCACTCTTATACTCAAGAGCCTTTTCACTCAAATGTCCGAGTGTGAAAATTAGATCTTGAGTACTTCGATTTGCTCGAAAGCCACACTGGACCTCATCCACGTGTGGCTCAGCTAGGCGTCGGAGTCTCTGCTCCAGGATTCTAGAGTAGATTTTACCAAGGGCACTGAGAAGGGATATGCCTCTATGGTTTCCACATTGTTGATTATCACCTTTTTAAAAATCGGTGTTATTATGGCAATCTCCCAATCCTTTGGTATGGTTTTGTTGCACCACGCTGCCTGTAGGACCCTTAGGAGTAATAGGTCACCTGCTGCTCCCATGTACTTAACCATTTCTGGTGTTTTGCCATCATGTCCTGCTGCTTTGCCCATCTTGATTTTCTCCAGTGCTGCCTTCGGTTCTTCCATCTTTATGTCATCTTCACCACCATTGGTTTCCTCTTCTGTGCCAGTGGTTATCATTTCTGATGCTTGACCTTGCTCACCATCCAGGAGTTCTGAAAAATATTCTTTCCATTTTTTCCATTACTTCTTTTGGGGTAATAAGCAATTTGCCTTGCTTGTCCTTTATAAATTTAAGAGGGCACTGTTTTTCCTTCCTCATATTCTTTAGGGTCTTATAGAACAATTTCTGGTTTGCGCTTCGTTTTCTAGCTTTTCTCCAAATTCTTCCCAGGAGTTCTGTTTTGCTGCTAGCACCTTCTTCTTTGCTTCTGTTCTGAGTATCACATATTCTCTATATTTCTCTGTTTTTCCTACTGTGTTTTTAGCTTCTAGGTATTATTTCCATGTCTTTTTCTTCTCTCTCATTTTCTCTTTGTAGCGTGAGGTTTTTATTGGCTCTAGGATCAGTATAGTACTGACAACACAGAAATAGAATTTCTGCAGGAAAATGGAGAAGTCCCAGTGTGTGAGAGAACTACTGGTATCACAAATTACTTACGGCTGTGAATGATCTGATCTCGAAAAATTAGTAGAGTGGAGACAGTCATAAAATGCCACCCCGCTGTGTAACTAACTGTGATATTAAAACAAGGAAACAGATTTCACTTAACAATTATGAAATTGACAAGTCGTTCAAATACAATTTCCTTATTTATTAAGTATATACACTATCTACTCTTGTTCTGAAGGGTGGATGTTGGAAGATGGAATGCAATGGATATGTACGTTTACACTATACTATTTATATATTTATATATTTATATATTTATATATATATATATTACAAGTCTTCCAATTTCTTAGGAACAAAATTATGGATATCAGCTGTGCTGTTAATTAATTATAGAAAATGTATCAGCTGTGCTGTTAATCTTGTCTCTCACTACGCTAAATCACTTTTTCTTTCTTGACCGTTAATTGCTCACAATTGCCGACGGAAATGGTAGTAATGTGTACTCATCTCTTAGAACAGTTCTGTCCTTCCTAATTTGTTGCACACAACACCCGCTGATGATCGGTCCTTTAGTTCCCCCAAGACTGAGGGGGACTAAAGATGTAGCTCCGGTACAATCACTGAGCTCCTGCGAAGTTCCAGGCAGCTGGATTGACTCGAACATACGACCTCAGGTTGGATGACACGAATAAACCCTCTAAAATTAATACAAGCCAGATTTGGACTCGACTTTAGTGAAGCAAGAGTGCCCGGTCACGCAGGTAAACAATAAATCAATGTTGACAGCTTTCTCTTTCCCCAGTCGGTCGTGCTGGCCTTCGTGTTTGTGTGTGTTTTTTTTTGTGTGAATAAAATGCGCCCGTTTATATAGGTAGACGCAAGGAATCTGCCAGTGCGTAAGGAACTCTTTTGATTGGTTCTCGGCGGTTTCGTACATTCCGTGACCGAGTCCCGAAAAACAGGGCTTATGCCTAATTTTATTCTGTCTGCCGCCATCTTGGGGGAACAAGAGGGCGTATACTTCGTGTAATTTATTCTGGCTCAGAGTCTGTTGAACGTGGATTGGCTGGGCATACTTGTTAACAAAGAAGTGGATTTACACACACGTTTTACGACACTCTGTAACCTCATCTGTCCACCAAGGTGTCCTCTTTCTCTTGTTCCCAAGTCGAACTTCACCACATGCTTCTGCAGCAGCTGTCTTTATGATGTCCTTGAATTTCAGCCAGAGTATTTCTAGGTCCTCAGGTTGATGTTCTGTGTTTCTCACTGCTATTGCAATAAGCCCCTGATATCTGGTCTTCACTTCTGGCTCTCTCAGCTTGTAGGTCTTAATGCTCGTTTCTCCTGTTCGTTTACTTAGCTTCTTGCGTGATGTTAGGCAGTTCCTATGCCGAGTAACTCTTTCAGTTGTTCTTTTAATTGTTAACAAGTAGTGGTCACTTCCAATCTCTGGCCCCCTCCACACTCTAGCATCCTGGACATACTTGAATGAGCTCTTCCTAACTATGGCATAATCGATCACTTACTTCTCATTCTTTGTTGGTTCACACCTAGTGTATACATGTATTCGCTTATGGGGGAACTTTGTGTTTGTAATGATCAGATTATGTTCACTGCAGAATCTAAGGAGTCGCTTTCCATTGTCATTAAGTGTATCTTTTCCATATTTTCCGATAACTCCACCCCTTCTAGCATTGTCATTTCCAACTCTGGCATTGAAATCTCCGAGCATGATAATTTCATCTAGACAGTCGTCCACTGTCCTTTGAAGCAGCTCAAAGAATTCCTCCTTGACCTCTGCTCGCTCATCCTCATTTGGCCCATACACTATGACCAGGTTGACTATGGTTTCTCCTTCTTTTAGTTTTAGGACCATAATGCGTTCCGAGACAAAGTTCCATCCCTTGATACTATCCCTTTGGTTTTTGGCAACAATACAACCCACGCCCCCTTTAGCTCTTTCAGATGTGGGGATACCACTGTAGAGCAGCGTGTCGCCATAGAGATCCATAACTCCTTGTCCTTTTTTCTTTGTTTCTGTTAAAGCCAGGATTTCTATTTTGGCTTTCCTCATCTCTTCCACCAGCTCCTCTTCCTTTCCATTCATACTTCTTGTGTTCCATGTTCCGTAAGTCGTAGTCCGTAGTCTGTTCCAGTTCGTCGCCTTTAGAATCAGTCCGGTTTTCTCTCTTATGTTTCGCGTAATCTGGTTTTTAAGACAAACAGGTGATTGGCCTGTTTTGCCTTTGCATGATGGAGGGGCTGCCTCCTTACGGCCTCCATGCAGGCCGCCCTCCTCCTTTTTCTGCCGGGCTTGGGACCGGCCTAGGCGGAGTTGGTATTGCTGCTTTTGAATTTAATTCCCGTCTTATGACGGGCTTTTATACTAGTGTAAAATAAATTGCTACATAAACGACAGCTGCACGAGCATGTGCTTTGGTGAACTCTTGAGTTTATATTTACAGGTATAAAACCGAATATTTATTCAATTAAAACTGAAGTTAACAAGAAAAAGAATTGCAAGAAATGGCCATAACAAGTTTACACATTAATATAAAGAAAGTATTGTGGTAGTGATATGAATAATCAAGAGAACGTCTAGGGTCTCTTAATTATAAAGCAGGGTTTCTTAATCTTATATGTGCTACGTGTCTCTTTGATTGCTCGGTGAAGGCTATGGACCCCTTTGATAATACTGTATTACAAACCCAAAACAATATATTACAAACCAATAGAACTGTATTACAAACCATTTACATTGTATTACAAACCAATAAGAACATAATACAAGCCATAACACCGTATTACAAACAATAACATTGTATTACCAACCAATAACATTGTAGTACAAACCAATAATACTGTATTACAAACCATTAACACTGTATTACCAACCAATAACACTGTAGCACAAACCAATAACACTGTAGTGTAGCGAAAGGTTTTTAAGAGTATGGTTGTCAGTAGTAGTTACTGATAGAACAGAAAATAATTCTGTCTGAAAAGAATATAGCCTCAGTGTCAGAGAAGAGCACTGGTATCACAGGATAGTCACGGCTGTGACGGTCTCTACTTCAGATAGTAATCAGATTAAAGTTAGAGCCTAAGATGCCACCTTCGCTAGTAACTAACCTATGATAATCAACAATTCAGTAAAACTCAAAAATGCAACAATATAAAATTGATAAGTCAGAGGAATACAATTACTGAATCATTTATTATGTACATCTATCTTTGGTTGCTTCTTGTGAAAATATGAATGATGAAAAATGATGAAATTGGATGAATAAAAGATTAATTACACAATTATTCAAAAGTTGAGTTGTAATTATTAATTAGACAAAAGGTCCTTGCTGTAATCTTCAAAATAAACAGAATGTTCTTTCAAATTTCCTTTAAAACTAAAATGTCACTTGTCTTGCCTATCTTCTAGAACAGTTTCTTCATCATGACACAATAGTTTAATTCTCTGTTGACTACTCACAATGGCTGTTTGAATTGTCACACTGAATACTTAACATTACGTTCCGTGAATGTCCTGTGGTGATACTTCACAGCAATATCAGTTGTAGGTCTTGTACCAGGCCACCAAGCACAGATGGTGCAGATTACACGAACAAAGATGGTAATATATGGTGCTCCTGCGTTGGTCCAGGAAGGCACTTTTGATCTAAAATTCTAGTCTTCTTTCTGGAGAATGACACGAATGAACCCGATGACAATATGTAACAAGTGGTTAGACTTTGGTCATAGGTTCCACAAGCCTACGTGTCAATGAATGAGAGTGTTCAGAATGTTTGATGAATATGAATGATACATGGATCTGTTCTGATCAGGATAGCGAGACAAGACAGGTGTCTATCTGCATAAACATTCTAAAACAATACATGAATAAAATCTAATACATTTTATACATAATTATGATGCTACCTTTGCCTTTCACATTCTGGAGTGCCAAGTCCATTATTCCAATATAATAACTGTAAATTGGCCATTTCAAATGACAATACTGATAATCGTTGGTATGCATCGAATTCCTTTACATATTGACAACTTAATTTCAGTTCAGTCCTCTAGTGTGATCCTGATATAATTCTATTAAAATAAGCTGCAATAAAACAATTAATTAAATATAAATTTACATACCCTCTTAGGATAGATGCACAGTACAGAACAGACTCAGTTTGGTGAGGTAGAGCTGCACGGCATATAGATTGTAACGGTTTTAGCCCCCGGCAAGCGTCTCTTTCCTTTAGCCTATCTGTCTTCTGCTGTGTGTGTAAAGTTTGAAAAGTCGCTACTGGCCTTTTTATAGAGAGGGTGCGGCCGTATCGGAGGGCAAGACGTTGTTACAGTTTCTCACTCTGTTTAGTTCTGCCTTTTGTGTGCAGATTCGAGCAAGTGTGTTAGTTTGGTCCAGGAAACATATTCGTTCTTCTCAACCATGGCATCTACTACCTTCATCTATATATCCTTTTAGTGGGACGATCCTTAGCTTTCTTTTCATCTCTGGTTTTCCTTAATTTGTTTTGTCTACGATATAAAGCAATTTTTGGAAGACCATTCTCACACTAACTTTTAACATGCTGGCCTACTTTACCTCGCATATCTCCGAAATTAAAGCACATAGCAACTATTCCTTTAGAATATAACAGCGTGGCCTTCTCCTTCATAAAATGCAATAAATTCCATTTCTTTTCTTCACTCCATTCGTTTGCAATTCATGTAAATCCGTGGTACCATTACACAAAATTTCCTGCTGCCATTACGCCATTTGCAAATCGTTCAAGTGTGCCAAACCAATAACACTGTAGCACAATCCAATAACACTGTAGCACAAACCAATAACAATGTAGCACAAACCAATAACACTGTAGCACAAACCAATAACACTGTAGCACGAACCAATAACACTGTACTACAAACCAATGATACTGTAGCACAAACCAATAACACTGTAGCACAAACCAATAACACTGTAGCACAAACCAATAACACTGTAGCACAAACGAATAACACTGTAGAACGAAACAATAACACTGCACTACAAACCAATGACACTGAAATACAAACCAATAACACTGTAGCACAAACCAATAACAAGGTAGTTCAAACCAATAACACTGTACTACAAACCAATAACACTGTACTACAAACCAATATTACTGAAGTACAAACCAATAACACTGTAGCACAAACCAATAACACTGTACTACAAACAAATAACACTGTACTACAAACCAATATTACTGAAGTACAAACCAATAACACTGTAGCACAAACCAGTAACACTGCACTACAAACCAATAACACCGTAGTACAAACCAATAGCACTGTAGCACAATCCAATAACACTGTAGCACAAACCAATAACACTGTAGCACAAACCAATAACACTGTAGCACAAGCCAATAACACTGAAGTACAAACCAATAACACTGTAGCACAAACCAATAACACTGTAGCACAATCCAATAACACTGTAGCACAAACCAATAACAATGTAGCACAAACCAATAACACTGTAGCACAAACCAATAACACTGTAGCACAAACCAATAACACGGTAGTACAAACCAATAACACTGTACTACAAATCAATAACACTGTACTACAAACCAATATTACTGAAGTACAAACCAATAACACTGTAGCACAAACCAATAACACTGTACTACAAACCAATAACACTGTACTACAAACCAATATTACTGAAGTACAAACCAATAACACTGTAGCACAAACCAATAACACTGTACTACAAACCAATAACACCGTAGTACAAACCAATAGCACTGTAGCACAATCCAATAACACTGTAGCACAAACCAATAACACTGTAGCACAAACCAATAACACTGTAGCACAAACCAATAACACTGAAGTACAAACCAATAACACTGTAGCAGAAACCAATAACACTGTAGTACAAACCAATAACACTGTAGTACAAACCAATAACACCGTATTACAAACAAATACACATTACTATACCTAACAAGAATTTTTAAAAGCACAAGATTTTCTTGCAATTCCTCATAACAAACTGCTGATCATACACCGTACTCGTTTTACCGAACTTCACTGCAAATGTGTAGTTTGACATTTCAAAGACGAACCATAAAGTATTGCCTGAACTAAAGGCAGAAACTTGATGACAATGAGTGTCTGTATTGCTAAATTGACGCTAACATCTGTGTTAACACTTCTGGACTTTAGAGTGTCGTTTTGTTGGACTTCAGTTAGCTTTGTCAATAAGGACTGACCTAAATGTAGCATCTTGGCGCAAACTAGCATACGCGCAAAGCATCAGAATACAACATACAAGCTGACAACGGTATCTGCCATTTTACGGAGACCTTCGGAAAATGCTCTCCGACAGCAAAGTTACTGAAAATAACTTTGACAAAGGCAGTATAATTGATCAAAGTAGTTATCCTTATTGAATGCAACTACTAAATGCAGTCTATGTTAATTTATCACAGCAGCATCCATTATCATCTACTTCGCCTACCTCTCATTCTTCCGAGTTCTGAAGTTTCTCTGTCGCAAACGCGACCCGTTTCAATTCGTATTGATGCATTATAGCAGGGACGGCCAAATAGGCGACCTTTGGGATCCGCAGTACTGGCTGAAATTTTGGAAAGAGCCATCGATATGTTTGCAATCAACATTAAATTGTTGTTTCTCTATTACAGATTAATGTCGCTGGTATCTCACCATTCTGGTAATATATATCATGTTTTTGTAACACCCCTATGGTGAACACATAAGATAACATCTTTTAAACAATATTTTGAAAACAAAAATGTACGCTCAATATCGGGTACTTAATGATATCCGCGCCTCACACTCGCGCTAGCTGCGCTATAGCCATACTTATTCCTGGCAGTAAAGTTTTCAGTTCACAATTCTATGCTTTCTATGCTATTTCTTCACGTGTCTACCTTTTGTATTTGCTTTGTACCCTGGCTTTCCTTGGTGTTCATCTCTTCCCCGTCTCCCCGATAACCGTCACTCGCTCACTACGCACTGCCCGCTCCAATCTGTAGATATATTAGCATAGGGGATCGTGGCTCTCCATTACCTCCATTCATCATTGATATTTTAGCATAGGGGATCGTGACTCTCCACTACCTCCATTCATCATTGATATTTTAGCTTAGGGATCGTGGCTCTCCACTACCTCCATTCATCATTGATATTTTAGCATAGGGGATCGTGGCTCTCCACTACCTCCATTCATCATTGATATTTTAGCATAGGGGATCGTGGCTCTCCACTACCTCCATTCATCATTGATATATTAGCATAGGGGATCGTGGCTCTCCACTACCTCCATTCATCATTGATATTTTAGCATAGGGGATCGTAGCTCTCCACTACCTCCATTCCTCATAGATATATGTCAGTGTTGTTGTTGGCTTCTTTTCATGCCACGATGTCAAACTGTGTAGTATCTTCTATCTTTGTTATTTTCAACCTCCTTATTCCCTTCATTCTTTCCTGCTGCCACAATATATCCCAGCATTCCTGTTCTCAACCTCATAATGTAAAACAAGTTGCCACAGAAATAACCACTGCAAGAGTATACAAACGAAAATGGCGATAATAATGATTTATCTTCTCATTAAATGTTCCAACAACAACAACAACAAAATGGATTGCTTACTTCTAAAATGATTAACAAGCTTTCTTTGCGCCTTGACTTCTTTCAGGATAATCTGAATACTCTTTCAAGTTACTGTATTCTAAACATTCTTTTATAAAACTAAATCTTGGTCGTCTCCAGGGATTTTCCTTATTGTCTTACTGTCCATGACTCACTTCCATAAGTCATGATTGGCTCTAAATGGCACCGAAGAACTCTCGTACATTTATTGTATAAAATGCGTTTCATTCTATGCAACGCTACTTTTGGCTTGGGCTATTTTACTCTTTAGTTATTTTCTATATTGCTCATCTGTTGATCAGATCATATAAGCTACCATCTTTTCATCAAAGGTCGGTTGATTGGTTAAACTACATGAGTGAGATAGAACCAATCTTACTTAAGGGAATGTTCATTCATAGTACACAAACATCATTCCAAGTACACAAACATCATTCCAAGTACACAAACATCATTCATAGTACACAAACATCATTCCTAGTACACAGACATCATTAATAGTACACAAACATCATTCATAGTACACAAACATCATTCATAGTACACAAACATCATTCATAGTACACAAACATCATTCCTAGTACACAAACATCATTAATAGTACACAAACATCATTCATAGTACACAAACATCATTCCTAGTACACAAACATCATTCATAGTACACAAACATCATTCCTAGTCCACAAACATCATTCCTAGTACACAAACATCATTCCTAGTCCACAAACATCATTCATAGTACACAAACATCATTCCTAGTCCACAAACATCATTCATAGTACACAAACATAATTCATAGTACACAAACATCATTCATAGTACACAAACATCATTCATAGTACACAAACATCATTCATAGTACACAAACATCATTCCTAGTCCACAAAGACTGAAATGGTGAGTGAAAAAGAGATGATCAATAACTGACAAAGCGAAAGAGCAACGTTTGTGGCACACTAGAGGCGTATCGGGCACAGAAAAAGATAACGGCTGGCCATCGTGGAAGAAATGAGGGACTTACAATATACTTATCCTGAAGACGGTAATCTATCTACAATTGCTTATTCAGTGATATCACGATTCTAGGCTTGTTTAAACGTAGTTTCGCGTCTCTTGAATAGAGAATGCTTTTGTTGGGGTCTATACTGTATAGTTGGCGTATTTCCTTGTCTGCTCTTGATCTCCAAATAACCATCAACTTGGCATGTACGAGTAGTTATTACTGTCTAAGCAATCACTTGGTTTTACTTGTTTCGATCAACTCTTCCCGTGAAGCGTCGTCAGGAGCTGAAGTTTTCGTTCTAGAGCCAATTGAGTCGTACTGGCTACTGTGAGTACTTGTTGTAGAATTTCTGTAATATTGTGTATCCATCTGCCCTTTGGTCGTCCTCGTGGCCTAAAACCATATTTTTTACTGATGTAGGTGAATAGTGGTTACAGGTCGGGTTTCTTTCTCATAAGATTGCCAAAGCACGTTATTTTCTGTCAGTCTCTCTTTATTTGATGCATGAAGTACTTTCTTAGACTGTGTCTGATGCTTCCATTTCTCATTCTTCCTCTTCCGGTAACATTAGTGGCTCTTCCAGGAATTTCATCTCGCATGATACGATTGTCCTCTCTTGTACTCTGACCACGGACCATGTTTGACGCTGATAGCAAAGAGTTTTTAAGAACATACCATTTATCAATTGTCGCTTAGTTTGAGTACTGGTATTCAGATGTTTGAGCAGTGGTGATAGTTGATAAGTCACTGCACTGGCGTCTTTGACATAACAATCAATGCTGCATGTTCAGGTTTACTAGCATTGATAAATTCAGCTACCCCAACTGTTGAAGAAGAGCTGCGCACGATCACTGAAGACTTCGGGTTTTCCCGATAGGGTTCCTTAAAGTATCATTGCGCAACTTTATCAAAGAAGTAAAATGCTTTAAGGATGACGTCAGGGTGAAAGTATGACGTCAATTGAATAGTGGACGGTGGTCAGGCCTATGGAAGGACAATGCGTCCATTTTTTGTGTGTGCAGAATTCATATTACAGTATTCAGGAATTGTGTATTTCCGAGGCAGGTTAGCCTCTCAGGTATCTGTGGGGATAAAAAGTTGAAGCACATGCAGAAATATTATATACTGTGACATAACAATCAATGTTGCATGATCAAGTTTACTAGCATCGATAAATTCAGCTACCTCAACCAAAACGACAACTAGCATCACCACTGTCGAATGTACACTTACCACAACTGGTGCAGTTATCCGGCAGAACTAGGACGTTCAGCAGGTTGACGATGAAAACGTTTGTCTGCAGGGCCGAGACGCCGTCGAGGGGAAGAATAGATTGTTGCCGGCAAACAGGACACGTGACTGACAGCGACTCAGAGGGAATGACATTACTAAGACACTGCTCACAGAACGTGTGTAAACATGGTAGGACCTAAAGTAGGGAGCAAATGAGAAAATAAAAATAAATGTACATCATTATCATTATCACACTTCATCTCCCTGAGGAGCGTAGGCCTTCAACAAATATCTTCAAAGACCTCCTGTTCTGTGCCATCCACTTAAGGAGTTAAACTCTTTCTAACCCAAGAGCCGTATGGTGCGTGGTTTTGTTGTAGTCAAATTTCCTCGTGTCTGCACTTAACACGATATAAAACAAACTTAAATTTTTTATTTATTTAACACTTAGAATAGTTCAAAATAATCTTGATCAAATTTACAATGATTTTATGTATTTCAGGAGACGTTTTCTCATAGCTTAGACAGCGATGACTACGCTGGCTTGGCCATATCCGCCGCATGGAAGAACGTCGCATTCTCAAAAATATTTTCTACGGGCAACGGGTAGATGGGAAATGGACAGCCGGGTGACCGCAGCTGAGGTTCAAAGATGTGTGCAAGAGAGACATGAGGGCACTGGACATAAATCCAGCAACCTGGGAGGATGAAGGTGCCGATCGCACCAAGTGGCTCCCTACGGCACCACCTCAGACTGGGCGGAAAGAAGCTCTCAGAGCAAGCAGAACAGAAAAAAATGAACCCGTCGAAAGGAACACCAGAAAAAAATGGAACTGAGGGCTATCACCTCAGGGGCGCATTCCCATACTCACTTAAGGCTGATGAGGCTACTATTACTATTTCTCATAAACATGTGTATTTACTATTTGTTTAAAAACATAAGTAGAGAATAAACAAATTGTGCATCAATGTTGGAACCTGATTTAGAACTAAAATGCGTGGAACAGAAGGAGTTAAACTTGTTCCATGTATTCCTTATCCCGTGCCTTTCTGTCGTCAATTCTCTTCTCCATATGTTTTTTGACTCTTTCCACATCTCTTTCCCTGGGAAACGCAGCACAAGGACTGCCTTGTAATGCTATCAACAGGTTTCCTCAATGTATATCTATCGCCAGCCTCATTTCCAGTACCAGTGGCACATGCCTGATTCTTGTTACCAGTTCCACACTGGTTAGCAAGGCCAGATTTAGACACGGTCAATCCCTATGCTATAGGAAGCTGTGGATGCCCTTTCTGGCTATTGGTAACAGGGAATAAGGCCGTGTAACGAATGAACTTGGCAAGAATTCCTCCAAGATGCATAACAAATCCATGCTTCAGACTGTGAGGCCCTAAGTGGTAGCTTGTTTAGCTAATGCCTAAATTTGTACCTGCTGGTGAGCATGTCACACAATTTCAATTAAGTTCTACGCAAGCACCCATTTTTGAAAGTCTATAACTTAAATAAATGTAGAGGTCAGAGGAGTCCTTCAAGTATTTGGCACCTGGGGCAGATCATATCTTTGGCAACCCCTCCCCCATAAAGAAACACTCTTGCAAGTAAATTTTTAACAGTAAGTACTATCTACCCTTCCAAGATGGAGGTGAAATTCGTTTCTCACCTTAGACGCCGAAAGAAAAACATCAGGAATGTGTATATTTCGATGGATATCACCATGTTATGTTAAATTATAGAATAAAAGATACACCAGAGTATCTAGTGGTGTAGATATTTTCCTATAACTGACCTCGAAACCCTCGAATCGGTCGGTTGGATCGGAGGGTTGATCAGTGAGTTAACAATTCACTATCGTAAAACAAGCTATTGTTACCGAAACAGAACCAGGCTCGACAGTAAACATGACTCACTCTAATATCTTGGGGGCTAAGGAGATTTCTAAAATTGGATACTGGAATGTAAGAACTATGTATCAAGACGGAAAATTGGAAGAAGTAATTAAAGAAATGGATAATTATAAGTTGGACTTATTGGGTGTCAGCGAGTGTAGATGGACGGGGAAGGGCATAAAATATATTTCAGAAGAAAAAAAGCAAATTATATACTCTGGTAGTAATGATAATCGTCACACAGAGGGAGTAGCCATCCTAATGACACAGAAAGCAGCAGCATCGCTTATCAGCTGGGTACCTATCAATGAGAGGCTAATATTAGCTAGATTTCAGACACGATTTTTCAAGCTCTCAATTGTACAATGTTATGCACCAACTAACGACGCTCTTGATACCACAAAAGATGACTTCTATGAAGCACTTCTAAGTACCATCAACACAATACCCAAGCATGACATAATAGCAGTCATGGGTGATTTTAACGCCAAAGTAGGTGACAACAACGATGGAGTACAAAGATATCTCGGTACTCATGGCATAGGCTGTTTGAATCAAAATGGCGAAAGACTTCTAGAACTTTGTGAAATATCAAACCTCGTTGTGGCAGACACCATCTTTCCACATAAGAATATCCACAAGATAACATGGAATTCACCTGATGGCAGAACTAAGAACCAGATAGATCACTTCTGCATAAGCGCTAAATTTCGCTCATCAGTTCAAGACGTCAGAGCATACAGAGGTGCAGAGATCGGAAGCGATCATAACCTCTGCATAGCTAAAATGAGAATTAAACTGAAGAAGTTATACCAACCGAATAAAAATAGAAGAATAGATGTACACAGACTGCAATCAAATGATATAAAGAAGGAATATAATGTCAAAATGAACAACTATTTCGATGCTTTAGGCAAAATTGACAACGATATCACCACCAAGAAGACAATCGATACTAAATGGGAACAACTGAGAACAGCAATGACAGAAGCAGCTGTAGCGACCACCGGATACCTAGTACATAAAAAGAAAAAATGGATGAGAGAAGATACTTGGGATAAAATACAAGAAAGGAAAACAGCAAAACTTAAACTACTAGCGGCAAGTACACATAATGCAGTTGAATCTTGCAAACTAACTTATAACTTGTTAAATAATAAAGAAGTGAAGACAAAAACTCGAAGAGATAAAAGACATTTCATCAATGAACTGGCCGTAGAAGCTGAAAATGCTGCAAGAACTGGTAATAGTAGGTGCCTTTATCAAATTACAAAACAACTATGTCACCAGCCTACTGCTATGGAAACACCTGTTAAAGGTAAATTAGGGAATTCAATACCAACAGAAAAAGAACAAATGAAGAGATGGGCTGAGCACTTCATGGAGGTGCTAAACAGACCACCACCAACAGTAACACCTGATTTTAATAATGAAACATCCACAACCACCTTGCCAATAACTTGCGATGAATTCACGCTGGACGAGATCAAACAAGCCGTTAAAAGATTAAAAAATTTTAAAGCTGCTGGAGTTGACGAAATTTCAGGGGAAATGATTAAAGCAGTTAATGACAACAACCTCTTGAGAATTTTAGATATTATAAATGAAGTATGGAGAGAAGAACAACCACCACAACAATGGAAAGACAGTATTATTGTAAAGTTACCGAAGAAAGGTGATCTATCAGACTGTAATAACTGGCGTGGTATATCTCTATTATCGGTACCTGGAAAATTATTATGTTGCATGATGTTAGAAAGACTTAAATTGCATGCTGACGAAAAGATCAGAGAAGAACAAGCGGGTTTCAGGCCGAAACGATCATGTATTGATCAAATATTCACACTAAGAACAATTATAGAAGAATCAGTGGAAAGGCAATCGCCACTTATTATCACCTTCGTCGATTTTCAAAAAGCCTTTGATAGTCTACACCGCCCATCATTGTGGAAGATACTTACAATCTATGGTTTTCCAACAAAATATGTGAATATAATCAAAGCGCTATATGACAATGCAAGATGTTGTGTTAGAACAAATAAAGGGAATACAGAATGGTTTACAGTAGAAACAGGGGTGAAACAAGGCTGTATTATGTCACCACTACTTTTTGGAATAGCTATTGATTGGGTTATGATAAAATATACCCACAAAGAACAATTGGGTATAAAATGGACAAATGGAAAATTCCTGGGGGACCTGGATTTCGCAGATGATGTAGCATTCTTAAGTTCAACACCAAGACAATCCCAAGAAGCAATAAATAATTTGTGTCATCTCTCGGTTAAAATTGGTCTCCAAATAAATGCCTCTAAAACTAAAGCTATGAACTTTTCTAACGAGACCTTTGATATCATCTTGAACGGGGAAAAACTACAGAAAGTTGAAAGTTTCAATTATTTAGGCAGTAAAATGACTCAGGATGGTGACACAACAAGAGAAATCCATACTAGAATTGCTTTGGCAGCTAGCGCCTTCAATAGATTATCTAACATTTGGAAATTACGATCATTGAATATACATACCAAGCTTCGTCTGTTTAATTCAAATGTTATCTCAATGTTAACATACGGCTGTGAGAGTTGGAAAATAACAAAATCATTGGAGAACAAGCTGAATACATTCGAGAACAAATGTCTTAGAAAACTCATGAACATCAGTTGGAAAGAATTCAAGACTAATCGACAAATAAGAGAAGACTCTAGGCAGAAATATGTCTCCGACTATATAAGGAAAAGACGATGGTCATATATCGGTCATGTCCTACGAATGCAAAACAACAGAATACCACTACAGGCGCTCACTTGGGTTCCTGAGGGTAAGCGGAAAAAAGGAAGACCAAAAGAAACACTCAGAAGAACAATAATAAGAGAAGGAAGAACGTTGGGCCTAAATAATGTGCAAGAGCTAAGAGGAGTGGCGTCACAACGAACAACCTGGAGAGCACTGGTTTCTGCCTTATGCGCCGTGTTTGGCGCTTAAAGAATTTATTATTATTATTATTACTATCATAATAGTGTCAGATGGCACCCCTTTCCTGACTGTCACCCGAGCGGATCGCCCCCCTCGCAGTCCCCTTAGTACGCCGCTGTTAGAGATATACACAGGGATTTATTGTAAAACGTGTTCATTGGTAAGCACGTGGCTATGTGTTACAATTGTGTATACAGTAAGTATGCTGTGGTCGCTGTATGTTATTAATTGAACGACAATGCAGTGTTTTAATGTGTCAAGTTCATTGTTAATATGTGATAACATGTTTTTATTTGAAAGAGGTTATCTATACTGTAGCTCCGTATGTGGTCTTTACAAAACTTATCGATAGTTCTAAGTACCGTATTTATAAATACCTTGCATGTGATGAAGTATTAAGATGATATCTGGCAAGGTTAGACTGCATTGTTGTTAGACTGTATGCCGTAAGTATTAAGCCATTATGTAGTCCCGTGTAACTGTTAAGTAAGTATATTGAAATCACGTAGTTCTTGTAATGGTAAGTACGTGGCTTCTGCTACTGTGGGCCAGTTGTTCCCCAGTTTTTTACGCATAGGAACCCGTCGAATATTTTTTTTAATATCCAGAGGGAACGAATGAACCATAACCTTTATTTACACTAAGTGAAGAAAATAAGTAATTAGTCTTTTTACATTTCTGCCCCAAACTACACAACAACAACTGTTACGCACAATATCAATACATGGCATAACACACTTTTGCAAACTAGGGATTTAACGAACTGTAATAGACATTCTGGTAATATTACGAGATATAATACTGTGAGTTGAGCAAACTAAATAAATAAAAGAAAGAAAAGATAACACATCTTATCAGGGACAGTCTCTGGACAGGGCAACCGAAGTGGCCGCTCTGGACTCTAAAGGCAAGAGGGCGCCGATGTGGGCGAGAAAAAAAAAAAGTGTATTTTCGCCAAGAAGCTCGGACTCTTCTTAAACTTAAATACAATTCACCCAGACCAAAGTAGGCAATGTGAATCTTTTATACGCACAAAAACTGAAGTGTGACAATTTTTATCTCGTGAGCGCGTGCGTGTGTGTGTGTGTATGTGTGTGTTTTTTTTCTTTCTGTAAGTAATATCAATCTAAAACAGATCTATAATTTCATTCACGATTCTTACTTAACTGTCAAGTAGAGTTTAACTGTCGCGGCTAGAAGTGTGGAGTAGGGAAGCTGTAAGTAAAACCACATGTCCGACTGGCAGAGTGGTTAGAGCGCTGGTTTCTCGTGGCAAAGGTGCCGGGTTCGAATCATGGTACCGACATGCTTCAGTCTGCCCAGCTGTAAATGGGTATCTGACTCTGCTCGTTGAGTTATGGACGGGAGAGGCAGCGAGGAAGGGAATTGGTCACCCCCACCTCTCGATGCTGGACCTAGTATGGTGAAGTCTCTAACACTTCACTCCCCTCCGGCAGTTTAAGTCAAACCACTCGCCCCGGGCGCCGAATGCCCTGAAGCCGGTTCTGCGTCTTATTAGGACAAAGGACAGAAAAAACTGCCTATATTATGGCCACAAGGCCTTCATCAGGGAGCAGACGAATAAAAACCTGAAAACCCTGAAGAATAAATGCATATTATACAACCCGTTCCTCGGCGTTACTGAAATCATGCGGTCAAAACACAAAACAATAAATTTTAAGCTTTAACGGAAAATAACGGTTGTGACATGTGAAAGATGTTCAATACCAGCATGGGCAAGGTGGCAAAAATGCAGATAATCAAGCTTGTAAATATTTAATAAAGGGATTACAATTTCTTCTGACAGTGATATAGTTATAAGAATATAGATCTACTGTTACGGCATCAGCGGTAGCTTCACGACCACAACATGAAATTTACAAAAAAGCACAAAAATGCTTATCCCCAGTTGAGGTGGGACTTTTTAGACCGCAAACGGCTCCGTGGTCGACCCAGCCTCGTGAATTGGGTACCAAGGCAACTCTAGGAAGGCTAAAGGCGTCCGGCGTGATGCTGACCATCCCTAGTGTGCCGATGGTCAAGAAAATATGAGCCTAACACCATATTCCCAATATGCCTTAATGGGCCGTGTAACGGGATCCTTTACCTTTGCCTTACAAAAATGCTTCATGGATAAAACACATCAATGTATGATTACTTTAAGAACTAGGATTCCATGATGCCAATTTTGGTAATATCTGAATGAAGTTCGCCGAACGCTCAGCAGTGAGTATGTGTATAATGTGTATTTTCATACCATTTAGAGTTAGGGTTACGATTTGGGTTAACCCTAACCCTAATACTAACCCTAACTCTAAATGGTACGAAAATACACAAATTATACACATATTCACTGCTGGGCGTTCGGCGAACTTCATTCCGATATTACCCCAATTTTTCATGAGTTAATGTTACAGCTGCCTCGTGTAGGCCACCCCCCCCCTCCCAAGGGTATCTGATGAGACAAGTAAATAATAGGACTACCGCCCCCCCGCCCCTTTTCCGTCGTGTTGCGTAAGGCGACTAACATGTGACCAGCGTGACATTTGGCAACCTCATCATGTCAAACACATTACTACAGAAACCACCCCTGCTACAAGAGCATGTGAATGCTGGGTGCAGGCTTCCTGTAAGGGGGGACCAGCTGCAGCGGTGGCTTCCTGCTCTGTAAACAGCGTAAAGGAAAAAAGATGATAATGATGAATATTTTAGCTCACCTAGTAAACACATAGATTTAATCAGTTCATTGCGTCTGTCGTCTAGACCAGTGGTTCTCAACGTGAACCATATTCCCCCCCCCCTCCCCAGGGGGCCAGGCCATATTCCTAGGGGGCCACAGTAAGATGGTAAAAAAAAATTACCTTTCCCCAGCTAACAACAGCTATGAAATAGGAGGAGGGGAAGGGGGAGCAGAGGTAAATAAAAGGCCCAGAAGGGGGCCATAAGCAAAAAAAAAAAAAAAAAGAAAAGGTTGAGAACCCCTGGTCTTGACCAATAATGCAGGTCAATATTTTATAACACGCCAGTCTGTACATACTAAACGCACACAGTATGTTAACACGCGAAAAAAGAAGACAAAGCACTGACCAAGTAAATTATATATACCACTGCACTAAACTCATATACAAACTTGATACAAAAAAAAAAAACGGCACAGGTTAAAAATACTGTTTACACCGTAATGTACTTGGAACGCGAAATTCCAAAATGGATGTTCAGGTATGCCTGAATAATATATGTATATATATATATACACACAGTCAATCAAATATTCAAAACAATGTATAACACATTAGCTTTCAAATACTGACATCACGGAAGAACTGTTTTAACCTTGAGAATACCTCCCCCCTCCCCCTTTTTTTTGAGTAATCCATCGCACTTCTATTCGCAGTGTCCTTCAATTTGAGAGTTCTCACCTGTGCATCCTATTTGTAATAATATTCAGATAACGCCGCTCCCATAAAAAACTGAATTTCAAAACATAATAACCTTGTGTAGATTAGCTCAACAGTAGGCCTACGTCTGTTTAAGATAGCGATCAGATCAGCATTAAGTTACTGTCCTGCACCACAGTTGAATGGTTGTGGCGATGGTTATAATAACTATTGTGCGATCGTGACTTTCGCGACGTTACGTCACGGATACCCTGTGTAGTTCCCGTGGGGAGGAGGGGAGGGGGGGGGGGGGGCTCTGATGAGAAAAGAAAGAACAGGCCTACTGCTAGCTCAGGCATGTCGTAAAAGGCGACTATTATGAGGTTATACTTAGTGTTAGAACGTCCGATTGACAGAATGGTCAGAGCGCTGGTCTCTCGCGGCAAAGGTGTCGTGTTCGATTCACGGTATCGACACGCTTCAGTCTACCCAGATGTAAATGGGTACCTGGACTTTATACTTGAGCTAGGGCAGGAAAAGGCAGCGAGGAAGGGATCTGGTCACCCCACCTCTCAATGCTGGACCTAGTATAGTGATGTCTCTAACACCTCACTCCCCTACGACAGTATCTGCTATGGGACTACACTTTACCTTAAACTGGTGTTAACAACCTCGTCATGTAAACAAATAGCCACAGAAACTACAGCTGGCTGCTTTGATGCAGGCCTCCTGCAAGGGATCTTGCTGCAGCGGTGGATCCATACTTCATTAGGAGCTAACAAAGACAAGAAGTACGGTATGTTCCAGAGGCGCGCGTAATGTGTGATTCGCGTAAATTGAGATAATTCCCTGTAGCACAAATTCAGTACTTTAACAATTAGGGAGTGGTGAATGCTACCACATAATAGATTTTAAAAAAAATTAACCTAGTGCACACAGAAATCTATTCTGTGTGCACTAGGTTATTTTTTTTTAAATGTCCAAAAACTGGGTCACTTTAACCCGCACGTGAAAATTGCCATTGTTGCTGCAAAAACTCGTGGTTTTTGCAACACGCTCCACTAGTTCAAAAGGTGAAAAAGTGAGTTGAATTTCTTTTTGTTAGTAAGTCACACATTATTTAAAAAAAACTTGACTGATCTTTTCCACGGATGAATCAACTCTATTTTGTAATAAAGTGTTTACACCTGGATGCATTTAATTGGTCCATAGAGGAGTTATTCTTGGTGGCCCTTAACTTTTGTCCAGTAGTATATAATTCATGGAAACACTGCTATTGTGCAACCAGCAGATAAACAATTTACAAAAGCTAAATAATTAACAAAAGTGGAAGTCGTTGGGGCAGGGGGGAGAGGGGGGGGGGGAAGTACCGGTACTAATACAATTCTCAGTTTTCACAGTAGTACGTAGTGTCTCTTCCAGTTAAATTATTGGTTGAGATGATGAACAGGTGGGCTTGTGTTCGATACGGCCTTTAAAAAAAAAAAAAAAGAATTCAGAGACACAGTAATAAGGGGTAAGGGTTAGGTATTGGATTCTTAAACCTAACCCTAAACCCTAACCTGCCTTCTAACCATAACGACGTGGGCTACTTATTTTGATGGCGTCGAAGAACACGCCCCACTTTGTTTATTTCGATTGATTTGAAGCACTGTAGGCCGTCTTTGATGTCATTGCAGTAAGTCGCCAACATCGTTAGGTTTAGGATACCTAAACCTAACCGTAACTCATTTTTACTGCGTCTTTGAATTCTTTTTAATGCCCTGCCTAACAGATGGCCCACTATGCTTCCTTTCAATCGTTCATTACAACCAAATTATTTGGCTAGTTGAATTGAAGAAGAGTGGGCCGCGTATTCGATGCGGCCTAAAATAAAGAACAAATAAGGGCTTGTTAAGGGTTTGAAATAGGTTTAGGGATCTTAAACATAGCCCTAAACCCTAACCTTAATCCTAGCGACGTCGGCGACTTATGTCTATGACATCAAAGAATACGACCCACTCTTTTTCATTTCCACCTATTTGACCATTTTGTCTTGCATATCGAAAATACCTCTACCATCAAATCCATTACGTATGCCGTATTTCATTAGTGTACCCCTTGTGTTTAAGTAACGTATGTTATTTACATTATTTACCTGATGCAGGGATAATCCTAGTTCAGTGTGTAGCTTGGTACGGTGCTGACTAATATGTTGTATGCGCAACTTAACATGAACTGTCCTCTTAATGTTGTTCACTGGAGTACCACAGACGCGATGAGCGCTTGACAAGTAATCAACACATTTGTCTATCGGTTGTTTGTCTGTTTAGTTCCGCGACAATTACATTTGTCATTTCCTTTGTGTTATGAATTCGTTTTGTTGTCGGATTGGCTAATCGATTAGGGCGTTTGTCTTTCGTGGCGAAATTACCGGGTTCCCGAGATCGCAACTACGTAGCGTCACGCTCCAATTTATACAGCTGTAAATGGGTACATGTCTGCTCTCTTGAATTAGCGAAGGCAAAGATAGCAAGAAAGGAAACTGGTCATCCCATCTCGTAAAGCTGGACCTAGTATAGTGAAGTCTCTAACACTTCCCTACGACAGTATCTTCTAAGGGATTACCTTTTAAACGCCATCCGATTGACTAAGCTGTTAGAGGGTTTTCTTCTCGTGGCAGAGTTACAGTGTTTTGGGATAGAAACCTGGTAGTGTCACGCTCAAGTCTACCCAGCTGTAAATGTGTCTAAATGGGTACCTGACGCTACTCTTGAGTTCGGGAAGGCAAAGGTAGCGAGGAAGTGAACTGGTCACCCCCACCTCATAAAAAAGCTGGACCTAGTCTTCTTCTTCTTCTTCTTTGATCCTTAGACACCGGTTGTAAAAGCAGTCTTTGGCCATCACGCCTGGTGGCGTCTTGTAGGGCAGCGACAAACTGCTTCCACCTTGCTCGGTCGGCGGCCATCTCTCGTGCAGCGCCCCAGCCCCGGCGCATTCCCAGCAACTCGGCCTCCACAGTCCCCCGCCAAGTTGTTTTCGGTCGGCCTCTCCTTCGCCCCCCCCCCCTCCCCCATGGGTCCATAGCACAGCTGTTCCCGCGATGTCACCATGAACCTAGTAATGTGAGATCTCTAACACTTTGCTCCCTTACGGCAGTTTCTGCAAAGCGTTTACTTTTTACCTGCCTTCTTATGCCTGGTACTTGTGACGATATTTGTGTATGTCCTTCTACATTCTTCGTTCTCTCCTGCATTACCAATTTATTTCTTCATTGTCCTCACTCATCTGTCGCGAGGTGTTTTGAGGAGATAGGGCAGCTTGAATGGAATGGAAGAATACAGATAATAATGTATTAT
This sequence comes from Oreohelix idahoensis, assembly GCA_024509875.1. NCBI lineage: Eukaryota > Metazoa > Mollusca > Gastropoda > Stylommatophora > Oreohelicidae > Oreohelix > Oreohelix idahoensis. The sequence continues at coordinate 100,223 of JAMPIV010022021.1, read as the reverse complement.
TGATAGCTTCCGAGTTTGAAGAAAACTGCCTCTCCTCGGGAAATAGTGTACTAGAAATTACTTAAAAGAGAATTCTGGTACCTAAACAGGATATTTTCTGGACGATAAATTCTTCCTCAGGAATCCTACAAAAGGACTGTGTAAAGCACATAAGGTTGAGAAAGAGATTTGGTGTCCAGCCACAATTAAAATATCCCGACCCAATAGAAGTTAATTGAATTATGGCTGAGCCCCCAGGGTGTAGATTATATTTAAAACAAAATACAACCCAAATAAAGTTAACAAGAAAAATAACAACAGACTCTGTTATGTAAAGTTGAATAAAAGGGTATTGAATCTCACATTTTTTTATATACATATAAATATGAAAAAAGTTTAGCTCTACTGTTTAAAAAAAAACAACTAGTTTGGTCATCACTTGGACCAGAGATCTTTTCTATGGTAGCGTTGCTGGTAGGGGTTTATACTCATCTCCTCAAGGACTGTAGTAGCTGCGGAGATGATTTTGGTTCGGACTCTCTTGGTTTGGTCTGCCCCAGCAGGTTGGTCTCATAACAGTTAATGGGTTCAGAGGGTGTCAGAGTTTGCTTCCCTGGACTCAGTGCACATCACAGATAAGGATGGGGTAAGTCACCTCTGCTGAATACCTCTTCTGCTTATGGGATGTGTGGTATGGTTACTGGGTGATAGGATATGGTTGGGTAAGGGTAATCTTTGGTACGATGGACTTGTACCCTGGACCTGGTTTAGGTATCTGGTAACCGCAACCTGGTTTAGTACTGTGTAACCGCAACCTGGGTTTCTACCTTGTAACCGCAACCCAACCTGGGTGGACTGGTAACAATTTAAATCCCATTAGTGGTTTTAAGAGCAGTCATCTCCTAAGTCTGATGGCCGGTAAGCGTCCATCAGAAATTAAATTAACACAAGGTTAACTATCATTCCGTAACAATGTATGAACTACCACGTCTTAACTGACATTATAGCATATATTGAGTTCTCAGTCTCGATCTGGCTGTCTGCTTATTTACAGCAGTGGTTTTCCCCATGTGGCAATGAGTTTCACAAACTGTGAGGTAGGGGCTGGGGTCATCAAATGGTTGAGAACCACTGGTTCACCTAGTGCCCATAGAGCAGTATTTTAATTCCGGGGTCACTGTCAACAATGGTTTGAGAACCACTGGGTAATAGTTTCCTATGCTGCTTTAACTTGGTGGGGTGTCATTGCGGCCAAGGTCTGAGAACCAATGATTTACATTCTTGCTTACTCAAGCAGTAAATCATTTGGAGGGTAGTCATGGTCTCAAGGCTTGAGAACTGCTGACTTACATTTTGTCAGTCAAGTGGTAAATTCATTAAATAGCTAAATAATTGCAAGCATTCTTAAAGTCCTGGTTCCTGTAGCAAATAACATTCATATACTGATAATAAAATAGTTCTTCAATCATACATAAAATAGTTCTTCAATCATACAACATGGTATATGCATAGGATTGCATTAAATACATGTAAAGAACCTTCCATAATAAAAAACACATTAATGTCCCTTATGTGACAAAGTGAGAAGAAGTGATTGAGACGCTGTTATCAAGTTTGTAGTCTTGGCAGAGAACACAGAAGTCTTATAAGAAATAGAAAATAGAAGAACCACTAATACACTTCTATTTTGTTTGGATCAATATGCAAATCTCAAAGTAACAACAATAATGTACATCAATTGTTTTAACCCTGTCTTATTTCTGCCAGGCTGTGAGATAAAGATCAGGAGTTAATTAGGTTTAGGAACTTTGCAAACTCATACATTAGTTTGAGTGATCTGTAAAGATGCAAATAACAGTTATTGTCACTGAAAATGAAATGCATTTAAACTTTAACAAAAAGTTACTGCAATAGCAAGCTGTTGATAAACATATGATTATTCATTTTATAAAATCAGCAGTATTAGATCTACTTACTTCGCTCAACGAATTCACTACAACTATTTCGCAACATGAAATGCCCACTTGGGCCCAGAGTCTGTCTGCTCCGAATGATGGTTACAAGAAGAATGACGTATAATTCCCTCCAATTCCAGGATGAGACTCCCGGGCAGGGATGGGCTGTGTCTTGGGTGGCCTTGTGTGGCATTGTTGCAAATACTATTCTGGTCCCAGGGGTATTAAGTTACCTTCGTTAACTCGCCATAGTATCCACTGTGTACATGTTTGCAGCGGCCAGGCAGAGTTTCTGCCCCTTTCTTGATTTACGGGTGTCCTGCTCGTGACATCCGGTCTGTTCGTAGGACTGATTTTCACCTTTTCAAGTGGAAAGACTTAGGCTAGCCAAGGGAATAATTTATTACCTTGGACCGAGAATCCTGAGCTAGTAAAATACTGTTAAATCTAAGACTAGTGAGAGAGAGAGAGACTTTAGGTTTCTTGTCAAATGATAGGAGAAATTTGTAGAGGGAAAAAAAATAATAGACAGAAGAAAAGAAGTCGGGGAGAGTCGTTCCACGACATAAGCCCCCTTTTGAAAGTTCGGCCAACGGCCAACTAAGTTCGAGCCGACTCTTCTCGTATGTCAGACACTACATTCATGTATCGTGTCCTCCGTTCCTTCAATCCAAATATTTCCTATTTTTCCTCTGTCAAACGGTATGCCTGTAATCCACACATGGCTATCCGTTTCCTCTTCAATAAGTAGTTCAGGTGGGTTGAGCAAGCCTGCTCGCAAAAATATCCCCCTCTTCTTTTCTCTCTTATGGATCCTCCATTGAAGCTTGCCTCCTGGCAAAGAGCTTGCCCTAAAGCCTACACTCTGCTTACAATTGGATCTATAGCACATAATTTTGCGTGATGAGGTTGCCAGCCTCATACACAACCTTATTTTAGTCATATTGCTTGACCTGCCTAAGGACACATACCTATCTCCCCAGGTATGAGAGCATGTATGATCTATCCCTGTTTCTCCAGTGACAGAGAAAGATAAGTCTACCAGTTGTTCCTGTCCACCAGGTACCAAGGAAATTTGGACCCGCTTCACTTTCTGATCCCAGAGAGTGGGTGAGGTTATTGGAACTGACTGAAGACTAAGTGCTTGAGGCTCATGTTCCTCTTTAGCCGTTTCTCCCGTGTTAAAGGAAGATATTCCTGAAACATGTTCCATCCCACCAGGTACCAAAGAAATTTGGACCCGCTTCACTTTCTGATCCCAGAGAGTGGGTGAGGTTATCGGAACTGAGTGAAGTCTTAGTGCCTGAGAGTCCTGTTCCTCTACAGCCGCTTCTCCCATGTTAAAGGAAGATATTTCTGAAACATGTTTCATCCCACCAGGTACTAAGAAACTCTGGCCCGGCTTCACTTTCTGCACGCAGATAGTGGGTGAGACTATCAAAACCTGTTCAGAATTAAGTGCACTGGGGTGGTCAACCCCTTTGCACTCTTCCAACTTTTCAGTGAAAATATTGGAAGATGAGTTAGGCATTGGAGTCTCCATAGCCTGTTCAGTCACGCCGTCTCTGGATCGTGCTGAGTCTCCTAAGATGATATATTTCCCTCCTTGAGGTATCGGGTAAATTCGTTCATCTAATATTGCGGCCTTTACTTTGCCGTTTACAAAGTTCGACCTAACTTCTACATAAGCTAACGGCAAAATCATCCTTCTGTTGATTATCATGGGTGCTGTTACCTCAACATCCTCTTCGTTGACTTGATCAAGGTCGATAACAGAGGCTGAGACAAGGGCATCACACCCAAGACCTTGATAATACAAACAGGTGATTTCTTCTCCATTTACTGTGGCAGTCTCCACATTTTGAGAATCCCTGTATCCACTCCGGGCCTTTGTCAAGTTCCCATCCATGGTAGGGACCTTAGCTTTGTAAGAAGTCTGTGGGATTGGTTCTCGGCGCATACAGTCTAACTGATGTAAGTTGGCCGACAGGTGATGTTCAAGAACATCCCTTCCCTTCCCATAGGGTTGCGTAATCCTTTTCCGTTGAGTGATCCTATTTAGTTGAGCGATCCTATTTACCAGGTTTTTGGTGCGGTTGTTTTCAGTATGCCTGTTGTGAGTTTTTGCTGAGGATGAGGAAGGTCTCTTCAGATTATTAGCACCGCTGTGCTCAATCTTATTTTCAGGATAGTCTAGATGTCTCTGTTTGGATATCCATACCTCTGCTCTGTCTGAGCCTGAATTCTGAGACATAGACTTGGCTTCATGTGGTGCAGTTATATTTACCACTGAAGATGGTGATGCAACTGGCAAAGGAGTGGCCTGATGAGTATCCCTAGATTCAAGTTTATCCCTGGATTGGGAGCCGCGCTAGCGTAGTGGTTACAACACCGCTCTGGCGACCGGATGATACAGGATCAAACCCGGGCGACGGCATTTGAGGATTTTTCGTCGACCAAGATTTGGACTGGATTAACTCGAGACCTGGCGGGGACATTTGAAGGAGTGTCGTCGACCAGGGACTGGCGGCTCCTGAGCCGACCCAGCTGCAATGGGTACCTCCGAAATCGGCGAGTATTTGCCTGAATGGCGAGGGACACCTGTCTCTGTACAAGAAATAAAGGGATACTCACGTAAAATCAATGTCAGGTTAGACATAAAAAATAATAACCTGAGATTTCGCCTCGAGTATTAGCGGGCGAACGAAAAAAAAAAAAAAAAAAAAAAATCCCTGGATTCAATTTTTGTAAGTTGAAACTGAGTTTCCAGTTCTTCCTTACACTGGAGGGATTTTTCTTGTCTTTGTCTCTCATGTTCCACATTCTCTTCCGTGTATTTTGCTCTCCATTTCTTCCTTTCTGCTTCTCTCATCCTGCATTTTTCCATCTTTTGTGAAACAAAAGTATCCAGTTCTTCTCCGGAGAGTTCACACTCAATGGCTAACTCTGTCCAGAATGTTCTCCACTCATTCAACTCTACAGATTCTTCCATTATATCCGTAGTGGTTCGTTGAGCGAGTATGAGATCTCTAACTCACAAACAATAATTAAGGCAAAAATACTTTCTATAGTCTTAACTATACTAAAGTATTACAAAACCATATATTAAATCAAACCAGCATTTATAACCATCAAATTAAAAATTAGTTAACAATAGGTAACCAAATTCCAGCAGTACCACCAAAAAGAGTTCTCATAACAAAACTTAAAATCTGTTTTTCTTGCAAAAATTTATATGTATTATAGTCTAGGGTAATTTATATGTCCCCTCTTTAATCTAATCCTAGACTTGGACACCAATAAGTGACAAGTACCTACAGCAGTAGTGGTCTAGGAAAGATAAAGAGTTTTCATATCTCAGACAAGTGTCTAAATATGAAATAAGAGTTTATCCCGGACACGAGCGTCCCAGTTGTCACGAGGTTTTTTGAGGAGATAGGGCAGCTTGAATGGAATGGAAGAATACAGATAATAATGTATTATTGATAGCTTCCGAGTTTGAAGAAAACTGCCTCTCCTCGGGAAATAGTGTACTAGAAATTACTTAAAAGAGAATTCTGGTACCTAAACAGGATATTTTCTGGACGATAAATTCTTCCTCAGGAATCCTACAAAAGGACTGTGTAAAGCACATAAGGTTGAGAAAGAGATTTGGTGTCCAGCCACAATTAAAATATCCCGACCCAATAGAAGTTAATTGAATTATGGCTGAGCCCACAGGGTGTAGATTATATTTAAAACAAAATACAACCCAAATAAAGTTAACAAGAAAAATAACAACAGACTCAGTTATGTAAAGTTGAATAAAAGGGTATTGAATCTCACATTTTTTTATATACATATAAATATGAAAAAAAGTTTAGCTCTACTGTTTAAAAAAAAAACAACTAGTTTGGTCATCACTTGGACCAGAGATCTTTTCTATGGTAGCGTTGCTGGTAGGGGTTTATACTCATCTCCTCAAGGACTGTAGTAGCTGCGGAGATGATTTTGGTTCGGACTCTCTTGGTTTGGTCTGCCCCAGCAGGTTGGTCTCATAACAGTTAATGGGTTCAGAGGGTGTCAGAGTTTGCTTCCCTGGACTCAGTGCACATCACAGATAAGGATGGGGTAAGTCACCTCTGCTGAATACCTCTTCTGCTTATGGGATGTGTGGTATGGTTACTGGGTGATAGGATATGGTTGGGTAAGGGTAATCTTTGGTATGATGGACTTGTACCCTGGACCTGGTTTAGGTATCTGGTAACCGCAACCTGGTTTAGTACTGTGTAACCGCAACCTGGGTTTCTACCTTGTAACCGCAACCTGGATTTTTACGTTGTAACCGCAACCTGGGTGGACTGGTAACAATTTAAATCCCATTAGTGGTTTCAAGAGCAGTCATCTCCTAAGTCTGATGGCCGGTAAGCGTCCATCAGAAATTAAATTAACACAAGGTTAACTATCATTCCGTAACAATGTATGAACTACCACGTCTTAACTGACATTATAGCATATATTGAGTTCTCAGTCTCGATCTGGCTGTCTGCTTATTTACAGCAGTGGTTTTCCCCATGTGGCAATGAGTTTCACAAACTGTGAGGTAGGGGCTGGGGTCATCAAATGGTTGAGAACCACTGGTTCACCTAGTGCCCATAGAGCAGTATTTTAATTCCGGGGTCACTGTCAACAATGGTTTGAGAACCACTGGGTAATAGTTTCCTATGCTGCTTTAACTTGGTGGGGTGTCATTGCGGCCAAGGTCTGAGAACCAATGATTTACATTCTTGCTTACTCAAGCAGTAAATCATTTGGAGGGTAGTCATGGTCTCAAGGCTTGAGAACTGCTGACTTACATTTTGTCAGTCAAGTGGTAAATTCATGAAATAGCTAAATAATTGCAAGCATTCTTAAAGTCCTGGTTCCTGTAGCAAATAACATTCATATACTGATAATAAAATAGTTCTTCAATCATACATAAAATAGTTCTTCAATCATACAACATGGTATATGCATAGGATTGCATTAAATACATGTAAAGAACCTTCCATAATAAAAAAACACATTAATGTCCCTTATGTGACAAAGTGAGAAGAAGTGATTGAGACACTGTTATCAAGTTTGTAGTCTTGGCAGAGAACACAGAAGTCTTATAAGAAATAGAAAATAGAAGAACCACTAATACACTTCTATTTTGTTTGGATCAATATGCAAATCTCAAAGTAACAACAATAATGTACATCAATTGTTTTAACCCTGTCTTATTTCTGCCAGGCTGTGAGATAAAGATCAGGAGTTAATTAGGTTTAGGAACTTTGCAAACTCATACATTAGTTTGAGTGATCTGTAAAGATGCAAATAACAGTTATTGTCACTGAAAATGAAATGCATTTAAACTTTAACAAAAAGTTACTGCAATAGCAGGCTGTTGATAAACATATGATTATTCATGTTATAAAATCAGCAGTATTAGATCTACTTACTTCGCTCAACGAATTCACTACAACTATTTCGCAACATGAAATGCCCACTTGGGCCCAGAGTCTGTCTGCTCCGAATGATGGTTACAAGAAGAATGACGTATAATTCCCTCCAATTCCAGGATGAGACTCCCGGGCAGGGATGGGCTGTGTCTTGGGTGGCCTTGTGTGGCATTGTTGCAAATACTATTCTGGTCCCAGGGGTATTAAGTTACCTTCGTTAACTCGCCATAGTATCCACTGTGTACATGTTTGCAGCGGCTAGGCAGAGTTTCTGCCCCTTTCTTGATTTACGGGTGTCCTGCTCGTGACATCCGGTCTGTTCGTAGGACTGATTTTCACCTTTTCAAGTGGAAAGACTTAGGCTAGCCAAGGGAATAATTTATTACCTTGGACCGAGAATCCTGAGCTAGTAAAATACTGTTAAATCTAAGACTAGTGAGAGAGAGAGAGACTTTAGGTTTCTTGTCAAATGATAGGAGAAATTTGTAGAGGGAAAAAAAATAATAGACAGAAGAAAAGAAGTCGGGGAGAGTCGTTCCACGACATCATCGTCCTATTATTTTGCATATTTTATGCACCTACATTTTGGCATAGTCACTCCCAGACTTGTTTACGTTTCGCCATTGAATCGTAGTATTACAAGGCTAATTAGACAGGCCAGCGGACAATACTTTTATCACTTAAGTCGTCTAGCCACCCTTGATAGAGATGGTCACAAGGTGATATCACACGATTGACGGAAAGAAAGTCTGTCTAAGAAATCCGTCCGGACGATGTACGTAAACACAGGTGATAATGAGGTAATACTTCCGCTGGACCATCTCTGTACCAATAATACAGATAACCAGTGTGGGGTGATTATGTTCATAAAAGTATTTGTCAGGAAATAAGTTCACCGATGTCTTTGTGAGTTTGTACAGAAGAATATTGGTGATTTCTAATCATCTTCCCTGAGTTACGTTGTGTATACTCAAAGAATCTAATTATTCAGAGAGACCCAACTGGTGGAAGGACAGCGAGAAAAGGGGCCTGTTAATCTTCAGCCCACAAATGTACTAAGCAGAGGCATGTGCTTTTTTATTTTTCCTAAATTTCGCGGTACGAAGTTACACTTATAAGACACCAGCCTTAAGTAGGAGTCTTCGCCACAATCTTGTGATTCAAGTTCTGGGGTCGACACCAACTACCTACAGTGGACACGTTGTGAAGACACCCACACTGACATTTGGAGTGGAGTTCATCTAGACGCCTCTAGAGAAGAGCCCTCATCACAAAAGACTCGACAACTAACCATTGCAGTACTCCGCAAGTTAAGTTTGTGTTAACAGGCGAAAGCAACAGACATTAATCATCAGTCCCCATTTAAGTCTCAGTGAAGACACTTTTAAAACCCTCTAAAGTCACTTTCATCCATATTTATTTAAATTTGTTAAAGACTAATTGCTTATTAAATTAGTTATGTTATTTTACAAATTTATAGTTGATTCAGTTCTTATAGATAAAAGAGCGCACGCATGATCTAAAATCTTTAATACATATACACGTAGTTACATTTATAGAGTCAAATACTTATAAAAGGAATTTCGCTGGATTAAACCTGCTGGGGGCTCGAACAAGCCACAACATTGCTTAAAACTTCACAAAAGGTGTTGGATCCGATATAAGTTAATAGTGCTCTGCCCTATGCAGCATTGTTCTTGACTTCTGAATTATCTTGTGAATACTCCCTTAAGATAAAAGCATCATTATCCTTCTATCTACAACTCTGCTAAGAGCAATTTTGTGCGAAGGTAGACACCTGTGAAGACCCATTTTAGATACTCTTGAGTTTGGCCACTGGTGGACCACTACTGCAGAGGAAAGGGGAGGCAAATGCCGTGACAGTACTCTACCTTGAAAGAATATCTTTGGAAGCCCATGCGATCTTGATATCTGGCCATACCACGTCAGTTTCCGCCTCTTTATTGTTGTGAGGAAGTTTCCACATGGTCCTATAACACTTGTAAATGGTTGTCTGATGTGTTGTTTTGTTACACGATCCTTGCCTTATATACGAGTATATCCTATGAGTGTCTCTTTGAAAATCTCTCTCTTACTTTTTGCATTGTCTTATCTCAATCAGGGCCGAATTATCCATTAGGCTAAGTAGGCTGAAGCCTAGGGGCCCGGAGCTCACTGGGACCCATGCATAAGTTTTAAAAAAAAATGCATAGATTTACGTACTAAAAGACATTGTTTGACAAACAGAACTGATTTCTTGCCAGTTATTGAAGAATAAAGTTTAGGCGTGGGTTATGCCAAAGTCGAACTAGTTACCACATCACCTCTCTATACCCTGCTCTCAGTTGTGACGTGTATTTTCTTTTCTTTTCTTTTATTTGTAGAAAATAATCTTACTTGTTTATTTATCATACTAGTGAATGATGATTTTATTATTTATTATCCCTAGACACTAGCACGAATAAATGCTCAGGTGGTCGGTCATACGGCCACAAGAAATTGTTGAAAGAAAAACAAGAAAATGTTTTCAATCAAATGCGTTTATTGTGTTTACTTTAAAAATAATAAAAATAATACTAATAAACATTAATTAAAAAATAATTACTAATAAAAGAAGTTAGCAATGCTAAGAAACTAACATACCAGTCTATTAATAATACTAGTATATACCATCAGCATGCCGGGGGGTTATAAAAAAAAAATATGCATAATAGATGAAGGGGGCCCCAAACACCAAACAACATAGAGGCCATTCTTGGCTTAACTCTTTGACTCCGCAATTATATTTCCATCCTGTCCCGTAATTTACATTCGTGATAGACTAAAAACAACTCTCAGAGCGTTGTTTTGGTACGGGTGTCAAATCTGACCAACGCTCTGAGCGTTGTTCCGGAGTCAAAGAGTTAATCCGGTCTTGTTCTCAATTCGTTCTTCCCCATTATTATCATCATTTTCTTTTGCGCTCCTTACAGAGTGCATGGTGCCAACCCAGGGCCGGAGTACATGGTGCCAACCAGGGCCGGAGTGCATGGTGCCAACCCAGGGCCGGAGTGCATGGTGCCAACCCAGGGCCAGATTGAGGCTAACTGATGCCCTAAGCACAGCCCAACAATGGTGCTCCCCTCGACCTTCCATTGCTCAACTGACAAGACATTAAAACTCAATAAGAGCTGAAGGTCAAATAAGAGATTGAAAAATTCAGTTTTCTTCCAGGCTTCTTCCCCAAACTATATTAAATAAAAACTTTTTTTTTAATTTTTAATTTTATTTAACACCAAACACAGTGAGCAATATAAGCAAATTATTTACTAGGGAAACACGGCAGATAAGGGCACATACAAAAAAAGTGTAAGAGTTAAGGGCATGGTAGCTAGGGGGAAAAAACTCTGTTGTGCCCCCCTTCCCTTAATGCCCTAAGCACGTGCTTATTTTGCTTAATGGTTAATCCAGCCCTGGTGCCACCACTGCAGCTGGTTAACAGGAAGCCTGCACAAATCAGTTGCATCCTCTTGCAGAGGTAGTCTCTGTGGCAATGTTTTTTACCTTACAAAGTTGCCAGCCCCACTCAGCTCACCCGTTGTGCCGTGCTTTTATTTTGTATTGTTATGTGGGACGCATCAATATTTATAAAGTCCCAGCTTTTTCTGTCACTGACGCTAAGGGGTGCAACTTTGGTTGAAAGTCAGACATTAATTGTATTGTTTCGCTTATATGTACTCTCCCGAAAATAGTAACACTCGAAAAAGAAAAGTGCGCAATTGACGGTGTGCACAAAAATATTTATAGAATGTGTGATCCCGTATACACACAATGGGATCCTCGCCGCTGCTACGTAGTTCGTGTCCTGTGGTGATGCACAGTATTTTTTAAAAATACTTTTGATTAAGTAAAATTGTCGTTAGGTATTGGTGCTTTTGAATTTAATTCCCGTCTTATGACGGGCTTTTACACTAGCTGCAAAATAATGCACTCAAATCGCTGGGCATTAGGAGGATATCTTAATTAGAAATTATCCGTAAGCGCAATCCAAAATGAAGTAAGAAAGTTTGTTAGAAGTACTTAATTGTTTTCAAAGGCAATCCATCAAGAGGCAGTCCCGGAAGAAGGGTATTCTGGACAGGTGCCATCCAGGAATAGGTAAAAATGACTTTTCATTTTTTTCTCTCTCTAACCAGCGGCACTAGAGCTTTCCAGCTCTTTTGGCCCTATGACATGTCATTGCGAGGCTGGGGGGTCAGTGGACTTTCCTTCCAACCCGGTCAGGAGCTTCGCTCCTTCCCATCCACACGGGATTTATGTGCAGGAGCCGTTCAGGTTATTCAGTCAAATTTCCGGTCGTGTAGGCCAAGATGGCGGCGTGGTAGGCCGCACTTTTGTGTTGTGCATTTCATGTCGTCGTTTTGGAGGCTGCATCAGTGGTAACAGCCCTTATTAAGGCTGTATGAGTTTGTAGTGTGTTTGGCTTTTTCTGGATTATGTTGCTAAGTATTTTAAAGATGAAAACATCAAGTTTGCCTATCATGTGAGTTCGCTGTTTGTGTTGATACAAGCAGCCAAGATGGCGGTTTTGTGATGTGTCGATCGGACAGTGTTTCAAAACATTACAGATTTATTGAGGGCTATTGTTACTGCTCCAGGTACATTTTTGTATGTACCTGCAAGGATACTTGGAGAGGAGATGGGCACCGCCAAGCAAACCTCTTGCCCACTGAAATGCTATGATGGAAAGTCAACTCAGTAATAATTTGCCGGATCGGCCGATGCCCGGATTAACAACGACCGCGCTCTCATTGCCCCTTGAGAGTGATAAGTCAGCGAATGGGGTACAAACACCTGTTTTTAAACTTCCAAGAGAAAGCTTTGTTGTTGGAACTTGGAATGTACGCACGCTATATGCGTGTGGAAAAGTCAAAGAACTAACGCATGAACTTGTTAGATACTCGTGGGACATCCTGGGCCTAGCAGAAGTCAGATGGACAGGATTAGGTGAATCAATAACGGATGATGGTCACAAAATTTGGTTTAGTGGAGATGAGTCTAAACATCAGCATGGAGTAGGTTTTATCGTACATAAAGATAGATTGAACTCTGTCATCAGCTGCACCCCAATAAATAGCAGGCTTATCACCATTCGTATTGCAGCACATCCAAAGAACATCTCCATCATACAGGTATATGCCCCCACTACTGACTATGAGGATGAGGCAATTGATACATTTTATGACAATCTGGATGAAGCAATTAAGAAAATTCCAAAGAAAGATCTTCTCATCGTGTTAGGTGATTGGAATGCTAAAATAGGGCCAGATGCATACGGTCACTGGGCTGGTACAGTAGGGAAATTTGGGACAGGAGAAACCAACGATCGAGGACTAAGGCTACTAGAATTTGCCAGCAACTATAAACTAACCCTTGCAAATACACTATTTCCTCATAAGTTATCAAGAAGAACAACGTGGCATGCCCCAAAAACTGAGATACATGGCCAAATTGATTTTATTCTTGTATCCAAAAGATTCAAGTCCAGTATTAATAAAGCCAAGACTAGGACTTTTCCTGGCGCCGACATTGGTAGTGATCACGACATGGTATTGATGACGCTCAAGCTTAAACTTAAAAAGAACTATAATCAAAACAGATGTTCTCAGTTAAGATTCAATTTAGACAAACTGAAAGATCCAGAAATCGCGGGAATCTTTGAGGCAACTGTTGGAGGAAAATTCGCAGCTCTCAACTTTTTGGAGGATGATATCAACTCAATCACAGAGAACATGAAAGACGTGCTCATTGAATCAGCAACAGAAATACTTGGTAAAAGAAAGAAAATAAACAAACCATGGGTTACAGATGACATTCTAAAGTTATGTGATACACGGCGGGAAATGAAAAAGGTTAAGAAAGAGGTTCCTGAAGCAGCATGGCAATACAGTATGGTGAACAAAAATATTAGGAAGAAAATGAAACAGGCCAAAGAAAAATGGGTAGCTGATCAATGTGAGTCCATTAATACGGGGCTAATAAAAGGTAACAGCAAGGCAGCTTTTGACACATTAAGAAAACTATCAAAACCTCAACAGCCCAGGGTAACTGTCATAGAGGATAGCAATGGGGCTCTGCTCAATGAAAAAACAGCTGTAACGAGAAGGTGGACAGAATATTGTAAAGAATTATATAACTGTAAACTTGACACTGACTTAGGCATATTAAACAACATTAAGTGCGAAAACAGGGAACTCAGAAATGCAGCAATATTACGGGAAGAAGTGGAAGAGGCTATATCTTTCGATGAAAGGAGGGAAGTCACCGGGTGTGGATAATATACCAGCAGAGCTCTTGAAATATGGAGGACCAGATATAGTAAAAATCATGACAACAATTTGCCAGAAGATATGGAGTACAAAAAAATGGCCAAAAGAATGGACGCAGTCATTAGTAATACCGCTTCCAAAGAAAGGAAATCTAAAAATGTGCAAGAACTACAGAACCATTAGCCTTATTAGTCATCCAAGTAAGGTAATGTTAAGGATACTTTTGAACAGAATAAAACAGAAATCAGAAGAAATCTTGTCAGAGGAACAGGCTGGCTTTAGACCAAAAAAAAGTACCTCAGAACAAATCTTCAATATTAGATTACTTATCGAAAAACATCTCCAACATCAACACGATTTATACCATAACTTCATCGATTTCACAAAAGCCTTCGATCGAGTCTGGCATGAAGGCTTATGGCAAGTAATGAGAAAATTCAATTTTGATACCAACATCATAGATATCATTGAAGCACTATACAAGGACGCAAGCAGTGCTGTTTTTGTAAGCAACGACATTGGAGAATTTTTCAAAACAACTGTAGGAGTTCGCCAAGGATGTATCCTGTCACCAGTGCTCTTTAATATATATCTAGAACATATTATGCAGGAGGCTCTCTACGATTATAAATCAACCATATCGATTGGAGGCCGACCTCTGTGCAACCTACGTTTTGCTGATGATATTGATCTGATAGCTGGATCAGAATCAGAACTTCAAGACCTTACCTCTAGACTGGAGAAAGTAACAAGAACGTATGGGATGGACATTAATATAGAAAAAAAGCAAGATATTGGTGAATAGCCATAAGAAACATGTTCCGACCAACATTACGTTAAATGGGCAAACGTTAGAAGAAGTTAACACCTTTAAATATCTCGGGTCCACTATATGTAGTGATGGAAGATCAATTAAAGAAATCAAGACAAGACTTGAGATGGCCTCATCTGCCATGACAAGGTTGAATGTGATCTGGAAAAGTAACATCAGTTTTCCTGTGAAGATCAAATTATACAAATCACTTGTATTATCTATTCTCTTGTATGGGTGTGAGGGCTGGACACTCACTGCAGATACGGAGCGAAGGATTCAGGCTTTCGAGCATAAATGTTATAGAAGAATTTTGCGCATTTGCTATAAAGAGCACAAAACAAATGTCTATGTTAGAGAGAAGATAAACACCTATGCAGGCCACCAAGAACCACTTTTGTCAATAGTGAAACGTCGAAAGCTTGCCTGGTTTGGGCATGTAACTCGTCATGACTCCCTTTCGAAAACGATCCTTCAGGGAACAGTCGAAGGTAAACGGAGAAGAGGAAGGCAGAGAAAATCCTGGGCTGATAACATCAAAGAATGGGCAGGACACGGTTTTTCCACACTTGTACGCATTGCTGAGGATAGAGAGCAGTGGAGGACCCTGTCTGCTGATGCTTCCACCATGGCACCCCTACGACCCATGACGGGTTACGGGCTGAGATAGATAGAAACATTCCTTCAAACGCTGACTCCCGGGTTTGAACAATGAAAACCTGGTCGCCAGTACAACGCCGTAGCCATTACACCAGCGCGGCTCCCGAAAATGACTTTAGAAGAGACGCAAACATTGTCGTGAAACTGAGTAGAAACAGTTAAACTATCCACATAAATTATGCCCAAAATGACCAAATACAATACCTTTTAGCTCCCCAAGGATCATAGGCCTTCAACAAACACATGCCAAGTCTTTCTGTCCCGTGCCATCCGCTCAAGTTCTTTCCATGTTTTCCTCATCATTTTCACCTCTGTATCCAGTTCTCTTCTCCATGTGTTTTTTTATTTTATTTTGGAAAATGACCAAATACGTTGTACACTAAAGACGGAAGTGCTGCAAGATCCAACATCTTAAGGTCTAGTCTGGATCAGAAGTGCCATGCATCCGTACGACAAAGCGCTCAATCCGTATTCTTTATGAACGCACAATGAGCCTAATAGCGAAATCCAAGTCTACGAAGCAGATAGATATTCCAATAACCATTTGCTAAGACATCAGCAGTCTGAAGATATAGAGCAGACTTGGACAACACTATATAAATAGTCATGAGAACACACACATTATTCAAGGGAAGGAATGCTGTATTACCAGTTGGACTTTCTGTCATGTTATGTCATGCTTATAAGTAATTAATGTTAATATGAGTGTGTTATATTATTATTTTACTTTACGTTGAATTTCTTGAAATTGATATGTAACTTGCATATGAGAATAAATGAATTCAGTATGAAAGGTGAGCGAAAGGAAGGGCAGAATGTTAGACGGGCATGCGTGCCCAATTATCAACCCTTTGAAAATAAAGTTCGTTCGTTCGTTCGTTCTCTCATTATATGGACCAACTACGACAGCAGGCATCATGTACAAAAATAAAGCAAGATCCTTAACACCCCTTACAACATCATGAAGTATGGTAACAGAGCTGGGACAACAGTGATGCATGCAGTCAGCGACCCATAACTTGACTCCTTGCGTCAGGGTCAGCGAATCAGAGCTGACCAAGACCCTACTCCACCTCCAAGTGGTGGTCCTGGAAACAGGCTACATCACTGCAGTCTGACTGAGAGAGTAGGGATCGAAGAAGGAAGGCTAACCCGATCCCAAAAATGCCGTGCTGAAACTGGATGTGGCGGGCCGAAAGGCGCAAATATCGCAGCTTTGCTGTAAACGGGGACATAACGTAACAATCGTCCTTTTCAGGACGAACGCAGAAGAAGAAGAAGAAGGTAACAGAGCTCAACGTATCATTTATTTCCGAGTTCAAATTAAACACTTAGAGCATTAAGTGCCCGGTAATCGTGCTCTACACAACGACACTTAAAACTTGCCATCAAGATAAGCTGTGTCAAGAGGTTGCCTTGTTTGTTTTGTTTTTTAAATTTGTTCTGCTGGTCTCTCGCGGCAAAGGTGCTGGGTTTGTATTCATATTCACGGTACCGTCCTGCTCCAGTCTACCCAGGTGTAAGTGGGTACCTGACTGTGCTCTTGAGTTAGGGAAGGAAAAGGCAGCGAGGAAGGGAACTGGTCACCCCCCCCCCCTCTTCCCTTCCAAACCACTCAATGCTGGACCTAGTAAAGTGAAATCTCTAATACTTCACTGCCCATATGGCAGTATTTTCTGTGGTACTACGATTACCTTTGTTTTGCTTTAGGAAGGGCGAAAAGTTTGGAAGGGTAGAAAACATATGGTGAGAAATAAGTTATCCTTAATTTTGTATCTTCTTACTTCGTGTGTTGGCTTTGTAAAACTACATTCATTTCGATTTGATTTATCTGTACAATCATCCATGACCTTTGAGTTCCCCAAGGAGCACAGGTGTGCCCGCGTCAGTTACTTGCGCAGGTAGTTATATTGACGAGAGCTAATCCTTTATTTGTTTCTGTTCAAGTGGCTACAGGCCTTCCGCCTGAGATGGAGATTCATGACTGATGTTTATTTTCCTTTCCAGGTTCGTTCTTACCCTTTTAGTTTAGTGATAAGCAATATATCGTATAATGGTTTGTTAAATGATCCAACTGTAACGTTCCAATAAAAACAGCAATGCAGAAAATTCAACCAGAGTTTATTGCACGTCATTCGAACAGCACTGGTATTTACACAATGATGAAGTACGTGTTACTTACGCTTAAACAAAATAGTGAGTATATCCAAAATGAAAATATATCCAACAGAAGAAAAAATGAACTGGTCTTGATAATCTCAAAGACGAAGTTCACCTAAACACTATAAAAACTGCCTAGCAAAAATTTATGTCTATCTAATCTGTCTTTCTCGCACATCTCTCCTTTTTATACAGTTTCTTCCTTTTTTTCCCGCCATTTTTCCACACGCCTCTCTTTTTTCCACACGTTACATTTATCTACATTTGCACACGTTTCGCTGTTTTTCGACTTTTTTCACACGCCTCTCTCTCTCTAAACAATGGAAAAAACCCAAGAATTCACAACATTCATTTCACACTTTCCACGCATAACACGCATTCATTATTATTTTCTGAGACAGCTCTACCATGCCTCTCACCGTCGTGACTGCTATCTGAACCTAAAATTATACTGCGTTTTGTGCAAAAACGCCTTATCTGCTTTTAACGTCTGTCATTCTTATTCTATGTAGTATTATAGCACGTATAAATGCTAGTGTAGGCCAGCCGGTCACACAGGCCTTACAATAAAAAAAAACACAAAAAAAACACACCACATTTTTTTTCTGTTGCTATATGTTCACGGTTTTTCCGTGTCTTCTTTATCACCTGTATGTCTTTGTCTAACTCCTTTCTTCGGTGTGATTTAAAAAAATTTCCTTTATTTCTCGTAACTCATGGATTACAGAACAAGGACTGTCTTGTAATGCTATCAGTTAGTTTTCTCAGGCGTGGGTGTTCTATCAAAGCCACACCATTGCTTAAACCTTCACAAAAGGTGCCGGATCAGATATAAGTTAACAGTGCTCTGCCCTATGCAGCATTTTTCTTGACTTCTCCTCACATCTTGTTTCCATGGTATTTATCTTGGATATGGTCATCACTTCCATATTGATTATCTTGTCATACCCTTTCAATAGTTATATACTGAACAAGCAACCATTTATGAAAGTATGTGTATATATATATATATTTTTTAGGAAGCCTATTTATAGATTAGTTTATAGTGTCTACAGAATGACTAGAAAATAATATTCACTGATTGCATTGTAGTTTCATTTTTACTTCTTCATCTTCGTTAATACTGTGTATTGTAGTTTCATTTTTACTTCTTCATCTTCGTTAATACTGTGTTTTTTTATGTCTCCAACAATAAGCTAAGAAACATTCCACAGCCAAAACCGACTGTCACGTCAAATCACGAGGTCTTCTCTTTTCGTACGAAATGTACAGCAAGCAAAGAAGAATGTTTAAGCTATTGCTGGGTTATATTTTTTAAAAAAAACATTAATAGATTAACTGAATTTCTTTAATCGAAAATTAATCTATTAATTTCGAGCAATTTGATAAATTATTTTTTTTCCAAATCAGAAATAACATTTTTATTTCTAAGGGCTTTATTTATTTTACTTGTTGTAAGGCAACATCATTCTGAAAATATAGAGAAAATACTGAAAAGTTACAAACAAAAAATTTATTATTATTGCCCATACATGCCAAATTCCATATCACAAACCTCTAAAATAACAAATGCTCTGGCATTTAAGCAAAGAAACATATAAACATCGCTAAAAAGCAGAATGCTGTTACCGCGTGATGGATTCAGACAGCTTCCACATGGAGTCTGTGTTTGTGGAAGCAAGTTATTACAGACGGTCGGCATGTGTGAGTGTGTGGATGTGTGCAGGGCCGGATTAAGAACTACTGAGGCCCTAGGCTATTGATATTTTTTGGGGCCTCTCTCCAATCTTCTAACAGGTAAAACTAGAAAGACAAAAACTAATATATTTCAGAAAAATGTTTTTATTAATATATAATAAAATGTTAAAAAAAAACAAGAAAATATAATTAAAAAAGCAACAACAACAAAAAACGGGGGTGGAAGTAACTAATAAACGAACTGTTTTACAGATATTATAACCCTGGCACGCACGAGCATACTATCGTGCACGTGGCGTTGCCGTAGAGCTCTGCACGTTATGACTCCGTTGCTTTTTTTCGCGGGGGCCCCTCGCCCCTGTAAACCGGGGACCCTAGGCCCGTTTCTAGTGCATGGGTTCTCTCCCAAGTGTTAAAGATACTAAGAAGGGTGGACAAGAGAGACAGTGTTCCCATGTTGAAGAAAATGTAAACCTTCTCCAGACGACCAGGTTATGTCGTTTCTAATGAATAATCCGGAGCTGGGTGTGTGCATGTTTGTGTGCACATTAGTTAAAATTACGTCAGACTCATACACAAAATAGTCAAAATACCGCCCACCCCCACCCCCAAAAAAACCAAAAACAAACAAACAAACAAACAACAAACAAACAACAACAAAGAAATCAGCAAAAAATAACAACAAAACTGAAATAAGCACAGATACGGAAACGACCAAAAAAAAAAAAAAAAAAAAAAAACTAAAGCTTTTAAATTGATAAAAGAAATAACGCAACAGAATAAACGCAGACAGACTCACTTTTGGATCCCTGTAACGCTGGTCGCAGATAGCACAACTAAGAAGGTCAAGGTTAGAGTGCCAATACCGAGAAACTGGGACATTGTTGCCTGTTGTATTGGCCATTCTTGTAGATGTCATTTGTTAAACTCCACCTGAAAACAAAGCAGAAAGAGGGAACGTTTTAAATTATTTACATGTACACACGTCATATTCAGTCCAGGTGTGGAGTCGGTTAAAAAATTCTCGGACTCAGGAAATTTTAGAAGTCCCGACTGCGACTAGTTTTTTAATTAGTGATATGGCATAAAATGATGTACTTATATGGAGTTATATGTATAAGTATGGTATGCATGTGAATAAATGAATACGTGGCTTTCGTAGACTACATTTTAAACTATTCATTCATTCATACAATAATACAAAATAACAAATCATCCACACCTGCACACAAAAGACTGCTTTGTCAAACACCATGAGGCAAAATAGTTTTATTTTAACAATGACGGGAAAATTGACAATGTATATAGTTTATTTATTTTTTTTTTTTGCATTTCGTGTGTGCTTTTTCTGCATAAGCCAACAAATTTCCTCTTGTGATTAAAAAAACCTTTATTTATGATCAGAAGCAGCTGAAATTTTCCTACAATGTGTTAAAATGGATGTACTTTAACATGAAACTGGTCTTAGGAGTTGTACTTTAAAATGTTAATTCAAATTTTTTAATCGCCCCCCCCCCCCCCCTCCCTTGCATGGATCAAACGTGTATCTACCTTAAATCTCGTAAAATTCGGAGTCGGGATATTTTTTACCGACTCTGACTCCACTTAAAAATGACCGACTCCACTAAAACATGACCGACTCCACGACTCCGACTCCACTAAAAATGTACGACTCCACTAAAAAATGACCGACGCCACGACTCCGACTCCCCTAAAAAATGACTGACTCCACGACTCCGACTCCTCAGCCCTGGTTTAGACTCCTGTTTATTAATTTTGACGGTTTTTTTTAACGAAGGGACGTAATCCAACACGTTAGTAAATATTACAATGGTGGCTTCCCTTAGTTGACATAACTCTTCTAACGAAATTAACAATCATGTTTGAGCGCCTTTCTCAGTGCAGTAAAAAGTAGAAAAAAATGTTAAAGGCTTGACAGACCACAAACAATATCAGAGAAGACTCAAGTGGAGCAACTTTGTAGAATCAACCAAAAACAAGGAGCAGAATATAACAATTTCCAAAAACCATTCTCTCTGAAGAGAAGCTCCTTGCAGTGTCGTAACTACAATGTGAGAGGTACAAATTAAGTGTGCCCCCTTATATAATGGACTTCACAACTATAAACTATATACGGCACATCTGTAGTGGTTTTGTGTTGTTTTAAGGACCATCTTCATTGTACACGGACACCTCCATCAGTGCTCAGATCTCCTCCCTTAGATCACACCAGGAGGATCTCAGCACAGTGCACGAACTCCGTAGCACCGGCGAGAATCCCAATGTGTGTATATATATGAATCACATATTCTATACATATTTTTGTGGTGGGTAGGTTTCCTAATTCTTAAATTTTGCCAGGGCAGAGGCCGTGTGGCCTACTCTTTACGATTTCAAACATCCGAGGAGTTTTTAACGTGCGCAACTTGCACACAGGACCTCCTATTTTTTTAGCCCGAATCCGAGAAGGCTAGGCATCTAATCTCACTACCCAGGAGATGAGGAAAAGGGAGGGGGGATGACATCAATATTAACCACTTGTTATGAAAATATGTCCATCAATTATATTCCCTGTACTGTGAGCGAACTAGGTACCTTTAGAATTAGAGGCGGACGCTATATCTCTTAGCCACTCTGATTCTCCCCCGCCCCCTCCCCCCATCTGTATTAAAAGTGTATACTACTTTTTTATCATCATCATTACCACTAAGATCCCCAAGGATCATAGACCTTCAACAAACGTATGCCAGTTCCTGTTGTCCTGTACCATCCGCTCAAGATCTTTCCCATGTCTTCTTGACCCCTTTAATGTCTGTCTCCAGAAACTGGGGTATGCTATGACGTTTACTACAGGATTAAAGGAAAGGATATATATTAACATATAATATATATTCTCCTTTGTTCTCCTTAGCAACCACAGAGCCACCACTGTAGCTGGTTCCCTTACAGGAAGCCTGTAACAAGCAGTCACGTGATCTCTCAGTTGTTGTTTCTGTGGCAATTTGCTTTATATGATGAGGTTGCCAGAGTCAAGGACAACCTTATATTAGGCGCCTTCTACGACATGCTTGATGTAGCAGTCGTCCTATTCTTTCTCAGTCTCTTCAGAGACCCCCGTAGAACAACAAGGGACTCAAACTATATAATATATAAAATAGACAGATACTGCCGTAGCGGACTGAAGAGTTTCAGAATTCACTTTATTAGGTCTAGCTTTATGCGGTTGGGTGACAGTTCCCATCCTTGCTGCCTTCATCTTCCCTAACTCAAGAGCAGAGTCTCAGGTACTCATTTATAGCAGGTTAAAATGGAGAGTGAAACAACTAAGGTTTGAACCCGAAACCCAATAACTTTGCCGCGAGAGGTAAACGCTCTCACCACTATGCCAATCGGACGCCCACATAATATATAGAGGGAAATTACCCAAGCAGTTGCTGGACTCATGCACTCGGATCAGCTGCGAGTGTGAATGAAAGTGGAGGTGGGGGAATCTTTCTTATACTAAGCAACTTTAATAACCAAAAACTGTCAGTAGCAACAGGGACATTTTAAATAAATTTCAGAACAGAAGCAGACGAGATGAAAACTGTCGCAGAAGTTCTAATGACAGAGAAAGTTACTGAAAGATAAGTAATCGTAACAGACTTAAGAGTCAAATAAGCAAAGATCTATATAATCTAAGAGCAAAACTCTTGTCGAAAATAGGTCTATCTTTATCATTCTCTATCTTTTCCAACATCTTATTTTATTTTCTCCCACATTTTGCTCTTTCATCGTGCTTAAAGTAATCTTAATCACGACTTGTATCTAAAGGACTTTGGCCTCACAATAAGTCTAAAGAAAACGAATGTGCTGAGTCAGGATGTGGGTGCTGCACCAGTTATCACTATCGATAACTATGAATTGGCAGTGGTGCACCACTTCACATACCTAGGGTCTACCATCAATGACAAACTCTCACTGGATACAGAAATCGACAGCCGCATTGGCAAAGCTGCAGCTACCTTTGCCCGCCTCACACCGCGTGTTTGGGGAAACTCTAAACTCACAATGAAGACCAAAGCTGCGGTATATAATGCCTGCGTCACCAGCACACTCCTATATGGCAGCGAGACCTGGACGACCTATGCTAAGCAAGAAAGAAGACTCAATACCTTCCATTTGCGGTGTCTACGCCGCATCCTCGGCATCTCGTGGAAAGATAAAGTGACAAATGTCGAGGTGTTGTCACGTGCTGGCCTTCAAAGTATGTATACGCTGCTTAGACAGCGCAGACTTCGCTGGCTTGGCCATGTTCGCCGCATGGAAGATGGTCGCATCCCAAAAGATATCTTCTACGGACAATTAGCAGATGGCAAGAGAACAGTTGGGCGACCACAGCTGAGGTTCAAAGATGTGTGCAAGAGAGATATGAGGGCACTGGACATGGATCCAGCAACATGGGAGGATGAAGCTGCCGATCGCAATAAGTGGCGATGCTATTTACGGCACCACCTCAGATTGGGCGAAGAGAGGCTCACACAAGAAGCAGAGGTGAGGAGAAAACGTCGAAAGGAGCACCAGGAAAATAAGCAGCTGAGGGCTGCTACCTCAGGGGCGCATTCCCATAGTCAGTTATGACTGAAGGGGCTATTATTATTATTATTATCTAAAGTGTAACTTTACACGCCTTTGATTTAGTCCCGCAACCTTGAGTTAGCCTGCAGTACACACCTGGCTCCATCAAAATCTTGGGAAACCCAAATGGCTATGATACAAATTCTTTGATACCTAATTCCCCGTGTAAACATCACGAGGCATGCCACCTTGAGTATCGTTTAACTTTGGGAAACGCCGGCTTGGCAATAGAGAGAGTCTTCTTCTTCTTCCTCGTTCGCCCTGAAAAGGACGGTGGTTGCGTTGTGTCTGTTTGCGCCTAAGCTGTGATATCTGCACCTTTCGGTCGACACATCCGACTTCTGCACGGCATTTTTTAGGGACCGGGTTTGCCTTCCCATTTCGATCCGTACTCGCTCAGCCAGACTGCACTGCTGCAGACTGTTTCCAGGACCACCACGTGGAGGTGGAGTACGGTCTTGACCAGCTCTGGTTCGCTGGTCCTGATGCAAGCAGTCAAGCTATGGGTCGCTGACTTCTTTCACTATTGTTGCATCTTGTGGTCCCAGAGAGAGTCTAATCCCCTTTTCAAACAAACCCGAGTTGGGACAATGGAGCTGGCGCTGCCGAGGGACAACAAAGGGCGGCCGACGGACAACAAAAGACACTCGTGACACGCAGAAAGGGGATAATGAATAGAGAGATTAAAAAGCACGCACGCAAGAATGACACGCGAAGCGGCAACACTAGACAGAAGACTTTGTGAAAGGAGGAAGCGGGGGATTTTTGCCGTAGCCTGCCAATCATTAACACCCGTTTGTCCTGCAAACGGACAAGCAACACGGATTGCGAAAAGCCCACCCATTTGTAGCCAGTTACACGCACTGACAGGGGACAAGAGAGAGCCAAGGCCTAGGTGACAATATGGAGGCCTAGCGATTGGTTTGTAGGCGGAGTTATACGTCACACATCCAATGTCTGAACACATTGGCACCCAGAGATTTTATCAGAGCGTGCGATGAAATCAGTAAGAAGTTTCCAACATTTGTGAGGCAGAAGATTTTCACATAGCTTAGCCAGAGTAAACGTGTTCATTCCTGTGTGGATATTTAATTCATATATGTAGAGTTTATATTGTTCTTAAGGAAGTTGCGAAAGGAAAAGAAGGACAACAGAAGTCTACACATTACGCATTTGGCGTCTAACCGGAAGGAAGCTAGTAAAGTTTACGCCCAGAAAGCAAACTTCACAAAATAGTCATCCTTCACTTCCTAAGTTAAAGGTAAGATTTCTCGCCCACGTTTTAAACGGTATGGAATGTCAACTTGACCTACCATTGGTATTGACATGATTAGTGTGTAATAGTGCACAGAAGTTGATTCGTGGTGTTACGTCAATGTTCTTTTCTCACACAGCATGTATGGCTGAGTCAAGTCATAAAGACACCAACGACTGTGTACCTATTACTACAGTTAATTGGACGTCACACAGTCGTATTCAGCACAGATAGTGACACAATCACAGGATTGGCATAATTACATCATGGTCCCTCCAGTGGCATATTTTATGGTCAAGATTGCAATTTACAAGTTGAGGCACTATACAGAATAGCATAGTATCAATGGACTGTCAATAGCCAAGCATCAGTATTGCCCATAAAGATATACATCTGCAGTTTTGACTGACAAACACGTCAGATTATAAACAATATCCAAGATGACTTCTAGACCTAATCTTTCTGAGATAGACAAGACATTTTCTTAACATAATGTCAGCACAGTTTTTCATATAATCAAATATGAACCGCTAGCAATGGGTTCAAAGTCAAAAAGTGTAGCAGTGATCTCTGGATAAATCAAACGATAATACGGGCATCCCTTTTCTCTTCTTGAAAGTCACTAAATGTTTTTACAAGATGGCTTCACTCGTGAGCTGTCACTCACGTTTGGATACAGATAATGAATCTGTCTCAAGCAACTCTTAACCAGTTAGTCATTCATTTTAAATGTTTCATTGCTCTGTAGATTCTATCATGATACAATTGTGCTGCATTCTACAGGATATAGTGCTGCTAGGAATCAGAGTCGTTTTCCATCTAGTTAAATCATCCTCTCAGAGTACAAGGAGCATTAAGATCGAAAAAAACGTGGCTTCGTACGATCAGTTCAAAAGAGTAACACTCAATTACCTGCTATCAGAAATATGATTCTGCCATTCTTGGCACTACGAATAAACACTTCTAAAGCATACACGATAGGTCTAGACGACTATCACTTTCCCCTAAATATGAGTCACTTTTTCCCGGCGACAAGCGCGACATAGCAAAACACAGTATGTGTGTATGATCAGGGCGAAGCCAAAACACACAATCTGGACGAGAGACACATCCGCCGAACAGCCTTTGACCTCTCTAGAGACAAAAGAACATATAGTTCGACTTAGATATGTAAAGATATACAGATATAAGACAGACTCGTCCTACTCAGCCAAATAATACACATAAATTCAGGCCATAGATATTCTGAAGCAAGAACAATCTATTACTACCCAAACAAAGAATAAATCGCAGTAAAACTGGATTCATCCGCGGAGTTCGATCGAAAGAGACGACACAACTTTCAACGGAAGTAACTCAATAATGACTTTTCCTTAAGCACTAAACAGTATCTATTTTGTTTACAAAATATTTGCGAACATAACAAGTATACCAATGTATAATATTGTAAGATATCAAAGACTGCACGTAACAACCACGAAACAACTAGTGATCCTTCCAAGGCAATTACAGAGGGGAACTGTCCAGTTTTAAACAGCATGTTGTTAAGTTGAGCGAGTAAGTAGATCTAATATTGTTCATTTGAATAACATGAATAATAATCATATGTTTATTTACAGCATAATATTTCAGTACCTTTTGTTAGACTAAGTTCTAAATGCACTTTCATCTTCATGGTGTCAATAATTAATGTTCCTTGATTTTGTACATGCGACTACTGAACTAGACCTATTTCTACTGAAAGTTTCATCTATTAACTATCCTTGTATGTTTTAATACTGAACGATTTGGGTTCATATGAGAACTATCCTTATTATGTTTAAAGTGTTTATATGCATGTATCCTGTACTAAGATTGTACTATCAGGTTATATGAATGTTTATAACATAACCATAGAACTATGTAATAATTTAACTGACTTTACGCCAATGGTTCTCAAGGTTGAGACCAGGAACACCTCCAAATGAGATTTACAGCTCAAGTAGCAAGGATGTAAATCAGTGGTTCTCAAGCTTTGGCAGCAAGGACACCCCAACAGGTTTTACGGCAGCATGGGAGACTATAACCCAGTGGTTTTACAACCATTAGTACCAATGACCCCAAATTGATTTGACTGCTCTATGGGCACAAGGTAGACCTGTGGTTCTCAAACTCTTGATGACCACAGCCCCAAACTTCACAGCTGGTGAAGCTAACAGCCCATAGGTTGGAGATCACTGCGGTAAACAAGCAGGAAGCCAGAGATAGGTTGAGATCCACCTGTATGCTTATAGCATCAGTTATGACATTGTATTTAACTCTTTCAGTCCCAAGCAAAAAAGTGGGTTTGGCCCAAGCAAAAATGGCCACCCCAGTGCATTTTTATTGTTGTTGTTTGGAAATAATTTTTTTTAAATGTTCATATGCATAAATAACTTTGTTGTTGTATATGAAACTGAAGGTAATTGGATGTACTTTACTCTTGTGCTACAAGTATAACAGCTTTCATTGAAAAATGATTAGTTATTCAAGGTAAAATGGAGGATATGCGCTTAAACAAAATGATTATTTATTCAAGGTAAAATGGAGGATATGCGCTTAAAAAATCGCTTTAAAAATCTAAAATAAATATCTCAAAACAGAAACACGTTCACTCTTAAACACGTGCGGTATTTAAAAGAATGTACTTGCAGTCGGAAATGACTTTGTGGGTAGTTATAATTAGAAACAGTCTCAAACAGAGGCACATATACTAAAGGCTTTTTAAAGTCGATTGGGCCAAGCGTGTTTAACCCCTGAGCCTTTATAAAGTTGATTGGGACTTAAAGAGTTAAGATAGATAATATATAGCACATTGTTGACATTAGGGATGATGTTTTAATGTTATTTTTGATGGACGATTAGCGTCCAGCAGATATGGAAAATGACTTCTCTGGCAAGACTACTGATGGATCTTGAATTGTTTGTCAGTCCAGTCCTACCAGGTTGTCTTACCAGGAGACCTACCGGAAGGCAATACCTGAGTCCTGTCCGGGGTCAATCCAGTAACGTTAAGCAGAGTTCTGGAGGGCCGACATAATCCATCCCATTTGGTGATCAGCCCTGTGTCAAGACAGAGGAAGCACCCCCTGCCATCTTCTGAAACCCTAAAAAGAACTTGCAATGCCGGTCCTGGAGTACTGGGACAGATTGAACCCCCTGGCAACAAGACACCATAAATCCAGCAGCATCTCAGATAAGTAGTGTAAATACCAAGAAGAACCACTACAGAAAAGTTAATTCAATCCAAATGATGTTAATTTATTTTGACATTTCTCAGAACCAGTATCATATTAGTTAACCAAACTTATAGTTGTAAATTTTTGAAGCTGTGAGAATCTATCATCATTTTTGTAAATTGAAAGTATGTGAGAATCTATCTTCATTTCTGTAAACTTTAAATACCAGAGTCTGTTGTTATTTTTCTTGTAATATTTACTTGGTTTGTAAAGTTTTAGTAATTAAAATCTACACCCTGGGGGCAGAGCCGTAATTAAACTAACACTATTGGGTCGGGATATTTTTAATGTGGCTGGGCACCAAATCTCTTTCTAAACTATATGTACTTTGCATAGTCCTTTGTAGAATTTCTAAGAAAGAATTTATCGTCCAGAAAATATCATGTGTAGTTTCACCAGAATTCTCTTTTAAGTAAGTAAGGTTTCTAGTGGACTAATTCCCGAGGGGAGACAGTTCATCCAACGTGTAGTCAAAAAAACTATCAACTATCTATATCTTTTATTCTTCCATCAAATCTGTTACTACCTCCTCAAAATTATCCGTCACATTCACCATGATCACTTTTTATTTCTCTATTAACCCTATATGTGAAAATATTTAATTAATAAACCCAATAACCGTTTGATCATTATCTAGTTTGTTAATGTATCACTCGTGCTGTCGGTGTTAAATAGTTTCATATAGGTAAAATTCTATATTTAGATGAGATTGGGGGCTCTTTCTTTCTTTACGGGATCTGAGGACAGAAGCTAAGGTCGTAGGGAAAATAGAACACTTTCCATAATTTGCTAGAAAACACTATCTAGTGGAAAGCATTCACATTCATTTCTTCTTGTCCTTATCTCGAATAGGTTAGGTCTCTTTCTGTCTTAACGAGCCAATTTATGGAGACCTTCTTCATAACATTCCATAGGCCATCCCCAGCGACAACTACTGTTGTAGTTGCACCAATATCAACTTATGACAAGTCTGCAAAGTATGAAAGAGTTTTAATACTGTAGATTCCATCTTCACCATTCGTGGGAATGAAGACGCCGAAAGACTGGCCAAAAATATATTTTTAAAAAAGTGATAAAACTACTAACTGATAGAAGTATAATACTTGAAGAGGCTTAGAAACGTATCAAGAGCAGATGCAGGAACAAGCGGGTACCGAACGAACGAATTTGTTTTTAAAGGGTTGAGAGATAGGTGCCCGGGCTATACTTTCGTTCTGTATTCTGGCTCTTACTCATGATATAAAGAGACTCCTATAGCAGATACTGCCGTAGGATAATGCATTGTTAGAAACGTCACTATCCTAGGTATAGAGGCGGGGTGACCAGTTCCCTTCCTTGATGCCTTTTCCTTACCTAACTCATGAGCGAAGTCAGGTACCCATTTGCAGCTGGGTAGATTGGAGCGTGAAGATTCCGTGAATACTCATGACGGCAAAGCGTAAATAATTAATTTCTATATGTTGTATGTATCAGCAATGCTAGAAGGGAAAGACACGTTCTCGCAGCTTATATATCAGTACATTCGGGGGAAAAGTTTCATTCTTACACAAGTATATAACAGAATAACGTTAGAGCAGTTTAAAATACATTTTTTTTTAAAGTACAACTGCTAATTTTCGTATCCAAACTTCCCATTTGAAACAGTGTCACCAACATTTATATTGTTTACTGTCACAGCATTGTCGCCCCCTACTTACACTCTGATAAAACCGAAGACCTGGAGGGGGTCACTTGATGTCCTAAAGACAGAAATATCACCTGAGATCTAGTACTTATCCTGGACATGTGACACGTTAAAAGAGATAGTATGTCGAGATAAGTATCCGTTCCCAGGATAGGATCAAAATAACAATCATTCCATCACGTGCTAAACATGTTATTTGGTCCGCATACGGTGCATGTAAAAAGATACGGTCGTAAGTAAATAATCGTGTATATCTGTCCGATGTTATCTTATCCATCAGTTTATTCATCCATTGATTCACCCATTCATCCATACATTATCCATCCAGCTAACTACCTGCCGACCCGCCCGTCAACCCATCCTAATCCAACCGCCCACACTTTCATCCATCCATTTATCTACCCACCCGTCCATTCATCCACCAAAAAAAAATCTGCCGCCTGCATGTCTGTATGTCGCCTTTCTTTCTTTCTTTCTTTCTTTCTTTCTTTCTTTCTTTCTTTCTTTCTTTCTTTCTTTCTTTCTTTCTTTCTTTCTTTCTTTCTTTCTTTCTTTCTTTCTTTCTTTCTTTCTTTCTTTCTGTCTGTCTGTCTGTCCGTCCGTCTCTCCATCCGTCCGTCCGTCTGTCTGTCATTCTTTCTTACTCTCTATACATCTACAAGCTAGTAAACTATTATGATTAATTCAAGATATCATCTTCCTATCCGCCCGGCCAAAACTGTACCTAAAATACAGAGACAAAATGTCGAATCTTAAGAGACCACTGTAAGGTTATTTTAAGCCCCAGGTAACTGGAAGTGGTGCCTACACTGTAATTCAAAACGAAAAGAAAACCAGTTGAGGTTTGGTTTGAGATGTCATTGGTGTAGGTTGAAAGATACAAAGAGAAAGGGTATATTTAATTGACTGTTATGATACTGATTCAATAGGCGTGTAACGGGATCCTTTACCTTTTAATGATACTGATTACTATTACTAAACAAAGTTTTTCCTATCATAGGATAAAACCTCGGCAAAAGAGAGGTTGGCAAGAAGTCAAAGATGGCTGTATACCGGTTCCACCTATGTCCCAGTCTTGACGTATGGATTCGAGTCTTGGGCAATGACTACAACACACAGAAGCCAGATCCAAACCTCAGAAGTGAGGTATCTGAGGAAGGTGGTTGAAGTAACAAGAAGAGACATGGTCCGCAACCAAACGATACGTCATGGCCTAAAAACAGCCCCTGCAGACCCAAGTAGAACAGTCCTAACTAAGATGGTTTGGCCATGTCTACAGAATGGGAGAAGATCGGCTACCACGACAAGTATGGGAAACTAAGAGCCAGGGATCCAGATCCCCAGGACGACCCAGAGTCCGATGGGAGGACAACATTAGACAATCTCTGAAGGACCGAGGACTAGAATGGAACCAGGCCGGGAGGAAAACAGCCGATAGGATAGTCTAGCGCTCTCTCTTCCAATCCTCTACACCACAAGGTAGAAAAGGAACGACTAAGTAAGTAAGTAAATAGGACAAAAATGATGTATAGTGTCCATACTACACATGCTGTGTGAATGAGAAATCAGGACAATAAAGTTCTATGTGTTGTGCTTCAACATGTAATCATCACTCTTCAGCTCTCAAATAAGTATAGGCCTCCGAAAAACTCATGCCAGGTTCTCCTGTGCTGATTACATTATAACACAGTTGAGAATGTATATATTAGTATTGATAATCCACCAATAAAGTCATATAGAAATTCTCTTGAGTACTGATAAGACCAATGCAACAATCAGAATTTTTAAACTCAAGTCAGTACTGTTGTTTGGGTTTGGAACATGGTGAAAGACAACAAAAACCCAGAAGCTACAGACTTTCATGAATGAGTGCTTTCGTAGAGTAGAATGATTGAAATGGTATGAGAAGCTCGCTAATGTGGAACTGAAGAGAAGAACTAGACAAATGCCAGTGGAATAAGAGCTGAGAAGAAGACGCTGGCGATGGATAGGACACACAGTGAGAAAACCTGATGATAGCATTACAAGATAGTCCGTGTTCTGGAATCCCACGGGTAAGAGAGGCATAATGACAGCGAAGAACACATGGAGAAGAGAGCTGAAGACAGATATAAAATGAATGAGGAAGACACGGAAAGACATTGAGCTAATGGCAAGGGACAGGAAGACTTGGCATAACGTTTGTGGAAGGCCTATGCTCCTTCGTGAGCTGCAGGATCATGATGACAGATAAGATGACTAATTCATGACAGGTGTCTTCCCAAAAGTTGCTTGAAAATAAACAGAAGTAGAGGACGAAATTAAAGAACAACCCCAAAAAAAAACACAAAAAAACAACTCAGTAACAAACAACTGTAAAACTAATAATGAGCGGTGGGGAATTGAGCACTGTGCTCGATTAATTTTCTGCTCTTCATGAGAGAGACACAAACGTAGACAGTGAGAAAGAGAAATGACAGAGAGAGGGGGGAGAAAGAGAGAGAGAGAGAAAGAAAGAGAGAACGAACGAACGAACTTTACTCTCAAAGGGTTGAGAGTCTGACACTCCGCCATTCCTTTCTCTCGTCTATTATACTGAATTAGAGCAAGAGAGAGAGAGAGAGAGAGAGAGAGAGAGAGAGAGAGAGAGAGAGGTAGAAAGCCTACGATGCTCACGCCTGCCATAAAATTTCAGCAAACCCCTGGAGGCGTTTGTTATTTCGCTACTAGAATTACGCCTTTATCGCGGCAACAAAATTCTCATTAACCTTACTTTTACAGGCCTCATTCACACAATGTTTTCTAGAAAATTCCTTCCCTGGACGCGGTAGATGTATGGGTAAAACACAATTAGGAAAGAATAACACAAACGAAAATGTCATAAGCCCCCCCCCAGAACATCTTTGTTTATTATCTAGTGAGTTTTGTACCAGTCAAGTGTTACTGAACTGAGTCACCTGACCGGATTTGGCAGAAGTCTTTATAAACTGCTTGACTTTTCCGTCTTGGTTGTTCTTTTAGTTCTTCTCCACGTTTCACAGTTTGTTTTGTGGTTCTCCATGTTTCACAGCCATACAACAGGACTACCTCACGTTTGAGTTGAAGATTCTCATTTTTGTGCTGGATTTTATTTGTTTTGATGTTCATATATTTCCCAGTTCAATGAAAGCTACTCTTGCCTTTTCTATTCTCCAACTTTTTCCATTTTGATCCAAAGATTATACGAGGATGTTTCTTCGTGTGCAAGCTGGCTATCATTTACCGCATTTATGTTCATTAATTTCGCATTTTTAACCAGACTATACGTCATGGCCTCAAAACCCAGCTCCTGCAGATCCGAGTAGAACAGTCCCAACTAGAATGGGTTGATCATGTCTGCAGAATGGGAGAAGATCGGCTACCACGACAAATATGGGTAACCAAGAGTCGGGGATCCGGACAGCCCCGAGTTCGTTGGTTGGACAACTTTAGACAGTATCTGAAGGAACTAACGAACGAACGAACTTTATTTTCAAAGGGTTCAGAATTGGGCGCGCAGGCCCGTCTAACATTCTGCCCTTCCGCTCTCACTTATCTTGCACTCTGTATCATTTCATTTTCACGTTACTTTAAGTATTAATTTAAAGGCATGCAACATTATAAAGGTAATATAACAACATACATTTACAGTATCCAATCATAATCAAAATTAAGTTGTTTTAAAAAAAATAAACGTAATGAAAAGGAAAACAACAACAAAACCAAACAAACAAACAAATCCAAAACATCCATACAGTAAATCAGACAATAATTCGGGTATATTCACATTAGGGTGGCATAGAATCAGAACTCCTGAAGGACTATATTGGAACCAGGTCAAGAGGCAAACAGCCGATAGGATAGTATGGCGCTCCCTTTGGCAAATCTCTACATCCCAGGGTAGAAGAGAAACGACGAAGTAAGTAAGTAAGTATTCCCATTAACTTCATCTATTTTGTTCTTTGTGTTCTCAGGCCCAATTATAAATGAATATATTTTACATATAGCTACAATACGGTGTACAGTATATGTGACTGGACGTGAGGGAAAAAAAATGGTGTTTCCAGGTATGGTGTAACCCACCGTGAGTAAAAAGGTTGTCCCATACCAGATAATTGCCGTAGGGGATTGAAGTGTTAGAGACTTCACTATATTAGAATCAGATTTACGAGGTGGGGTGACTAGATAACGCTTCGTTTCTTTTTACAAGTATTTTTCTTTCTCTTCTGGTTTTAATTGCCTTTTCTACTTATTTTTACTCATAGTGTAAGGGGCAGCGTGAAGATCAAACACCGCTTCTCTCAGTCTATATTCTAAGTTCATTACTTTCCTTACTTTAACATCTTTACATTACTAGAGTTATTTCTACTTTATTTTACATTGTTTTTGTTATTATATAAAAAAACAACTAGGTCAATATTGGTTCAAACTTGAAAGACTAAAAGGGAGCTGCATGCTAAGGTTCAACTCTCTACGATTAGTCAAACATTTTATTTTGAGCGTCAAAGATTTGAAACGCGACAAAATCTAAAATGGGATAAACTTTGGACAAATGACACAAAGCAGGAGAGCTTGACGTGCAATTGTTGAAAACATATAATCCCAAGGGAGCTGAAATGGAGATAACTGAATGAATCGTACAAGTGGTATTTAAAAATAGCAATCATGTGGAAAGTTGTATGTGTATATGGTAAAATTTTGAGAATGGTACACGCAATACTGAAGTTTGAGAAGCACTGATGAACAGAGTATGAGTTCAAGCGAATTATTACACACATAGAACATATGATGGGAACGATTTCAGGGCAATCTCGTAACTTTTATCAGTTAATCAACTGTCAGTTACAGAAATAACTCCAAAGCACGGCTTTACTATACTGACTTTAAACCGCGTGAGAAATTTTGTTTTCATCATATCAGGAAAATTTAGAATTAAATATTTTTCTCCTTCAATCCTGCTAAAACTGTTATAAAAAAAATATTTAACAATATTGCAGTAGCTTACAATACGAGCGCATTGTTATATGATTTTTTTCTAATCGTGACCAATACGAAACATGTCTCTAATGTGCAGAGCTGGATTAACCATTAAGCGAAATAAGCACGT
This sequence comes from Oreohelix idahoensis, assembly GCA_024509875.1. Classification (NCBI taxonomy): domain Eukaryota; kingdom Metazoa; phylum Mollusca; class Gastropoda; order Stylommatophora; family Oreohelicidae; genus Oreohelix; species Oreohelix idahoensis. The sequence continues at coordinate 65,273 of JAMPIV010022021.1, read as the reverse complement.
GCTTAGGGCCATAAGGGAAGGGGAGCACCACATAGTTTTTTCCCCTAGCTACCATGTCCTTAACTCTTTCACTGCCACATTCGACTTTAGTTGAATTTTTTATAGTTGCCCGTATCTGTTGTGTTTCCCTAGTTATAAGTAAATAATTTGCTTATATTGCTCACTCTATTTGGTGTTAAATAAATTTAATAAAAAAAAGGGTTTATTTAATATAGTTGTAGGGTCTGACCTGGAAGTAAACTGAATTTTTCAATCTCTTATTTCACCTTCGGCTCTGATTGAGTCTTAATGAATTGTCAGTTGAGCAATGGAAGGTCGAAAGGAGCACCATTGTTGGGCTGTGCTTAGGGCATCAGTTAGCCTCAATCCGGCCATACTAATTGTGACGGGTAGGGTGTATGTGGGTGGATGTAGAAGATTAGACAACTATACACCACTCATCCTAGCTCACTGTCTAAGGAACAACTCCAACAGCTATGTCAATCTCCACAATATATTATATGAACAATAAATCACAATGGACGCAGGGCCATTACAAATAATGTAGACATCATCAATCCCGAGTATTCTGTAAGCACTCTGCTTCTCGGAATCACTACACACAGCAACTAGGATTCTTCATAAACAACTACTGCAACATCCACCCTTCTCTTCTGTACGCTCTTCGCTGTCTCCTGTCTTTTTTTTCTTTTTTTTCCTCGCATGAGGTCGCATATTATTTTCCTCGCATGAGGTCGCTTATTTTTTGCCTCGCATGAGGTTGCATGGCACACGCTCTATCCGGCCCTAGTCAAGACCCATGTCCCAACACAAGAAGACCCAATGACATCATGTGTCACTGTAGTGATCCTCTGTGTTCTCACACAAAGGACCTAATGACACATGAATGTCACTGTATTGGTCCCTGTGCTTAGACACTTTGATCTTAGCCAAAAGGCCGAGAAGCGATCTCGCTGTCTCCTGTCTACTGTCTGCTCTCTACTCGCTCAACTCTCTACTGCCTCAACACACGTCTAAAACAACACACTCCTCCCGCTGACTCCCCCTTTCATGCGTATTCACTAAAACCCCTGAAACCCTTTCACGCTCCACTGATCTTCATTCACTCATCACAAAAGCTAACAGCTTGTCTCAAGCAATGCTCACAACTCTGCATGTAGCTAAATTATTACAATGCACGCATTCCCAGCTCACAACAACTCACATGACTAATAAACTCCCGCTGGAGCATGGGAACACCCACACATGCAAAATACACTCAAAACACTCCGTGACACTAATGTTATCAACAACATCACCACCACCATCATCATCTTCTTTATCATCACCACCTTTTAACTCCCCAAGGATCATAAGCCTGCAACAAACATATGCCAGGTCTTTCGGTCTCGTGTAACAGCTCAAGGTTTTTGTTAACTTGTGTGTTATAAGAGAACTATTTTTCACAAATATAAGGAAGTGAACGATACAAGTAAATGTTGTTCCACAGCACATACTGTCATAAAGGACTGGAGTATTAGAAGCTTCATTATACGAGGTCCAGCTTCACAGGCGGATCTACTTTGAAGCTAATGAAGCTTGAGCTTCAGGGCCCCCAAGTCATTTTCTCTATGTTTCTTTCCCATCCTCCAACACTTTTCTGGTTTGTTATAAAAGGGGCCCCTCCAATAGTTCAAGCTTCAGGTCCCTAAAAAATATAGATCCACCACTGCTTTATAAGTATTTTAACCAGTTCCCTAACTCGCTGCATTTGCCCTCCTTAGCACAAGAACAGAATCAGGGACCCATATCCAGCTGGGTAGACTGAAGCGTGACGTCATCAGGTTTTGAACTCGGTACCTAGTAACTTTTCTACGAGTGGCAAGTGCTCTAACCGCTCTGTTATTGGCAGTATGGTATATAATGTATGTCACAAATCTAGCATTAATGGAAGTTAAATGATAAACGAATATTGGTACGTAGCAGGCACTCGTACGAAAGACAGAAATAAAAGAACCAGGTTTATTTATGTGAGAAAATGAGGCCGTCTGTCACAAACCAACGATAAATGAAGGCTGTCTGTCACAAACCAACGATAAATGGAGGCTGTCTGTCACAAACCAACGATAAATAGAGGCTGTCTACACAAACCAACGATAAATGAACACTGTCTGTCCCAACCAACGATAAATGGAGGCTGTCTGTCAGAAACTAACGATACATGAAGGCTGTCTGTCAGAAACTAACGATAAATGAAGGCTGTCTGTCACAAACCAACGATAAATGGAGGCTGTCTGTCACAAATCAACGATAAATGGAGGCTGTCTGTCACAGATAAACGATAAATAAAAGTCATCTGTCAGAAACAAACGATAAATGAAGGTCGTCTGTCACAAACGACGATAAATAAAGGCTGTCTATGACAAATCAACGATAAATGAAAGCTGTCTATTACAAACCAACGAAAAATGAAGGCTGTCTATTACACAACAGTTATAAATAAATGCTGTCTGTCACAATTCAGCGATAAATTATCTGTCACAAATATGTAACATAATAAGGTAACATCTCCCGTGTTTATAATATAGAAAGAATATATGTCAGATTAACGCATTAAAAAAAAGCGTATGTTAAAAGAAAGGTTGCTGTCGCGAATGTCATAGAACTGCAAATTATCAAAACTTCAGTACGTGGACTTATCTCAATTAATACTAGAGGACTGTCATTGCATTACCTTTAAGTTGCCAGCGACAAGTGTCAGTCTGTGACATTCTGCCACAATGGAAATATTAACAAGCTAAAGTTTGATATAAAGCAGAGCTGACCATTAAGATATACAGGGTTATTTACAAATCCCTTTTTACTTTTGACATTTTTATATAGTAATAACTGTCATTGACAAATACGTTTTATTTCTTTATTTATAATTCCCAGAAACAAAATGAAACGAAATATAATCTAAAATGGGCCAATACACTGGCGTTACAAAAGACAGCAAAAATTGCTGCCCGCTACAAAATATGGGTAATATAAACAGTATCTTACGCTGAGTTGTAATGTTGATGTATCATAACAGCTTGTGTAATAAAATGGTAGATAATTGTCTTTATTTTGGGGTTGTTTTTTTCATATAAATTAGTTGTGTAGGAGGAAAGAAATAACAACTTAAAAATAGAAAGTGACTTTTCAATTACCCTATAGATATGAAACAATCTTTTCCTTATTTTTAGCGGTCCATTATGAAACTATCACATACGGAACACAGATTATCAATTTTGAAATGCTATATGCGCACATTATACCACAGCTACACACAACAAACCACTGCAGATGTGGTCGGAAAGCAAGAAAACAATCCTTCAACTATCAAGCCGTTTATGAAGCTTGCAATTAGAAAGAAAAAAAAAACTAGTTCATTGTCTGACAATAACCAGTTATCTTCAGTCCAGATGTCGCTACAGGCTGCGTGCATAGTTGCTGGGGTGGTTACCCCCCGTGAAAGTTCAGAAAGCATCATTCCATGGCAGAGGTGTATCCCGGAAGGGGGGCTCGCTTGTGCTGTTAGCGAATTTGTTGTTGTTGTTGTTTAACTACGGCCACTGTGCTTTCGCAACCATTATCAAGTTAAAGAATCCTTGGCATTATCTAAAGTGTAGATCTAGATTTTTCCTGTGGCTCTTGCGCCATTCCGAAACGTGTTGTTGAGTTGGAGTTTGTTCGCGAATATAAAGCAGTAATATCCAATAACAGTTATAACAAGATACAGTGTGGAATACAAACTACATCGATTACTGGACTGGTTAAAGGTGAAGACGGAAGGAAATACAGTAACAAATGTGATATTCTCACGACGTGCTGATTATCGAATATGTTAAGATTGGTCACAAGTTGTTCGTATTATCATCGTCAGTATTTGCTGTAACGAGATTCATCCGAAGCAAAACACCATAAAACGTGTTAATGGCATATAAATATTTACTTTTCTTGCTTTATATATATATATATATATATATATATATATATATATATATATATATATATATATATATATATATATATATATATATATATCATCATCATCATGTGACGTATTCTCTCCAGAACGTTGTCTCCATTACAGCTGCTCTGAACTCATCACGATTCTGTGCGAGTCGACCTGCATCATCCAAAGACAAGTTCAGACTCTCTGTGATGTCCTGGATCCACCGTCGTCTAGCTCGTCCCCTTCCCCCTTTTCCAGGGACCATGCCATCCATTACTAATTTTTCCAAACTAGTATGCCTTTTTATATGACCGAAAAATTTCAGCTTCCTTATTGCGATGGTATTTAGGAGCCAATTTTCCTCTACATTTAGTGAGTGCAGTACTTCTCTGTTGTCTTTTTGTTCTGTCCAGGGTATTCTCAACATCCTTCTGTAGCATTTCATTTCGAATGATGTAATCTTTTTTGCAACTGTTTTATTGAGTGTCCATGTCTCGCAGCCGTATGTTGCTACTGGGAATATACATGTTCTGATCAGTAGTAACTTTGGTTTCTTTGCTTGTGCTTTGCCATAGGTTTTTCATCTGTATTAGTTTATGTGAGGCAATTGCAAGTCTTCTTTTAATTTCTACTGCACTGTCGCCAGAACTGCTGATGATTGATCCTAAGTATTCGAATTCATTAACACCTTCCAGTTCTTCGTTATCAATTTCAATTTCTGGTTTGATCTTTACTTTGTCTGTTGTCAATACTTTGGTCTTCTTTGTGTTTAGGTATAGATTCTGGGTCTCACTGTGTTTTTTGGTTGACAGAATTAATTGTTCACGTCCTTCTGGGTTGGTCGATTGGAGGACTGTGTTGTCAGCATATCTGATTTCCGGGATCTGGTCCCCGCGGATGTTAAATGGGTCAAACTATGTGTGTTCTTGGTCATCTCTTACGTTTCTCATAATATTCTCGGCATAAATGTTAAAGAGGTAAGGGGTAGTCCTCTATATGTTGTTTGTACAGTATACTCTTAAGAGTCATCAATATAGCACAAATATTTACATCACTAGGAAAATACTTTACATGAACTCAAAGCAGTCCTTTAAGTAGGGTTTACCGTTGCTTAGGAAAAATTGACATAAACTCACACCCACTTTCATTCGAACAAAAAAAGTTACTATTTGCAACATCTTCATGGTTTAGTGGTAGATAGCGAACTTAACAATTATTCACTTTCACGTCATGATAAGTGATAGAAAAAAAAAATTAACACTATACGCGTTAGCCCCTGATGAAGATTATGACTAAATTCCTAACACACCCACTATCTGTTCACTTAAGAGCTCTTACCCACATGTAAAGAATTCCAATACCACCAACAATGTAGCTGGTCGTTCGTACTAGTTATTGAACAGCGTCCACTCTACAGTAGATGAGTCTGGAGACATTAAGTGCTAGACAAAGTGAGTTGCCCAATTATATAGGAGACTAAGGCCTGCAGATGTTCGTCTCACCTGCGAGTCAAAGTCTCCGGAAACATGGAGCGTGCGTAATAATGACGCAAGGCCCCAGGGAACTTGGTTTCCCGTGTTTCCTGGATAAAAGCAATATTAAAGCTGGACCGACATTCTGGCGAGAGTTTCTAACCGTGCACGGTCACATGAAAGGCAACGGCTTTCGCCGGGTTTAAAGACAAGGGAATTCTGCCGCTATTCTACCAGAAAGAGCGTGAAGTGACCAAGCTTTGTGTCAACGAACTCTGGGAATGTCGCCGCCACCAGCAACAAAGAGTCCCGGGACGCCTTACAACTTATGCCGACCAGCAGACAGAAGACATGAAAAGACATTAGATATTCTCCCGCTCACCCACGCTAGGGAAAGGGGAGTTAACCTGCCCAATTACAAAGTGACAGGTCAGTTTCCCCAATCTACAGCTGTCAAGAGACAAAAATAATAAGAAATTGGAGGGACTGAAAGACCAGGGTGGTCTAAACCGACAGAGTGCCAGAATTTTCTTAGCCAACCGTGACACTCTATAGTAAGCTCCCATTTTTTCTCTCTTCTATTTTAGTTCTGGTACCCCCGACGAAGGCCATGTGGCCGTTATGTAGGCATTTTCTTTGTGACGCGTGTAGCGAGATTTGGTACCACTTGCTTCGTTTGTGAAAAAATGTGTAACGCGACCCACACACACACGCGACACGCACACACACACAGCGCAAGGACAACGCGGCGGTCTTGCTTTGAAGTTTGAAGGAGGCTGAAAAATATACATTACGTTTAGCCGGGAGGCCTAGCGTATATAGGGAATGGCCGACTTTAAAAGTTTGCATTTACTGGAAAGAAAATTTAAAGCTGCAAGAGAACGCCTGGTTGGAACACATTTAAATAATAATAATTCACCAAAGGGGATAGACTATAAATGATATCCAAAAGGATATTATTCAAATATAAATAGTTTTAAAAATAATTAAAATTTTTCATCGTCATCACATCTGCTAAAAGTTAGCTAATAATCTTTAAAAATTTATTATACGTACATGCCTAAACGGATTTAAATAAAACTTAGATAGAAGGAAAGCCTCATATGGGAAAAATGAAAGGATACCTAGGAAGGAAGGAAGGATATACGTATGTAGTGAAAAGAAGAGAAAACAAGTACAGAAAAAGCACAGATCGCCTGAAAATCGCCTCAAACCGAGAGATTAAATGAAAATCTTTTGGGTCTTTAGGAGGTGCTTTCTCGTACGTGAGATATACCCTATATAAGGACAGAGCGGCGCGTTGAAAATCACACACACCAAATCCAGAAGCCAGAGTGAGAAACTGGAAGACACCATCTGCAAGAAAAGTTCTTTTTCACGCTGCATGCAGGGCAGATTAAATTCAGCCAATACAATCTCACCGTGAGCTTATTAATCCTAAAAGGGTATGTAAGTTTATTAAAGATATAGGTATGACTAATATCATTTTATTTCAGATTTTATTTACGATTTGATTGTATCAGATATAATAAAAAGGGACTGACGCTAACCAGAGATAATCTCCACCGGCATTGTCAGGAAGCATAACCATTAATTGGTTAGCCAAATATATCATGGCTAGTTCTTGCCTGGAACCTTACGACATACCAGCAAGTACATAAGTGACTTGACATCCATAAGTGGATGGCAAAGGTTATATCTTACCCATGTATCATAACTTGTGATTTATTCATGTATTTTGTTAATTCTGCACAGTAGACATTATCTTATCATGCTATCTCTGTAATATACTACCATGATTCATTCATTTATATACAAACACTGAAGACATGGTCGCCTCATGAACAGCAGTGGGTGGTGAGATTGTTGGAACACCATGGCCACCTATTACCTTTTGTTCCAGGTTTTTATGATCGAGTTTTATGATCATTCCTGATCAAGCTCATGTTTGAGTAACTAAAGACTTGAGGACCGTTGATCCTGGTAACTGAAGCCTAGAGGTCAACCAATCTTCAACACCTTAGTCCCCCGTAGTTATAGGGTGGGCTGAAGGAAATTCTTCCTGATCATCAGTGTGTCTCAGGAACCTCGAACAAATACCAGATGAGTTTATGTGTTATTCAATCCAACAAATCCTGTGAGCAGTTTCTAAAACGACGGTCGATGATGATAACAGCTAAAGACTAGATAGCAATATATATCAAAGATATACTGTGACAGACTTTTTGTAAATTCATTGGAAGATTCATCCAAGATTTTTTACTATTATTTATTTTAATTTGTAACTATAAATAATCATACATTTTACCATATTCCAACACCCATTTCTCATTACAAGAATATATAGATGTACATAATAAATTCTGAAATTGTACTCATTTGACTTGGTAAATTTTTAACTGTTAAATTTTGAGTTACTTTTTTCTAATTTAATTACATTATCACATAGGGTTACTATAGCGAAAGTGGCACCGTATACTTCTGAAGGCTAAATCTATTGTCTAGCTCAGAGTATTCACAGCCGTAACTCAATTGTGATACCAGTGTACTTCTCGGGCACTGGAACTTCATACTTTCTGGAGAGAGAGATTCTACTTCTGCTCTACCACTATTGTCATACTAGAAAAACCTTTCGCTACAACGCGGATAAAGAAAACTTGAAAAGTCCTTAATCGGATGGCACTGCACAGGACGTCATGCTGCTGTTATATCTGATGCTGGTGGTTTTCAATGCGATTTTTTGTTAGCAGCTTTTTTATTTCATTGGTTTTATCTCTTCATATGTTGTTCTTTGATAGATGAAGAGAGAGTAAACATAATTCACATATACACAAGTTTAACTCACAGACACATATAGGCATATACAAACACATATCAAAAACCCACATTAAAGGCAACGCCCGTGAGCAGGACAACGTATTACAATAAAACTTGCAGTAAATCACAAAGATAAGTGGTTTCTGGAAAAAAAAGGTCACACGTGGGAAGGTTAAAAGCGAAAACAAGCTATATGTCATCTCTGCAAACATAAAACTACGTGTCTTTATCTTGTAGACGCGCAGAGCTCTTCTGGCAGAAGATTAAGTGACCAGATAATAAGAAAGGACGTCTAGAGTTTTAATGTCCGTGTGGGTGTTAATTTACAATTTTTTGGTATGTGACATTTAGCATTTATGTGTATGTGACAGTTAAAATGTATGTATGTGAGTATGTGACAGCTTTTACGATGGTGGTTCTAGGTTGACGAGAAGTTTTCTTATTTTGAAAAAAAAAAGGAGTTAAATTACATGAAGATCATCAGGGGCGGACTGACCACGAGGGCCCCCAGCAGTACAGGGTACCCCTATCCGTTACATGCGGAACCGATAATCAGGAGGTAGGGATGATCGGTTCCGTTCCTCGCTGCCTTTACCTTCCCAAATTCAAGGAGCACAGTCATGTACAACTAGGATGACTGGAGCATGACGATACCAGGTTTTATCCCGGAACCCGGGCACTGTACCGCGAGAGAACAGCGCTCTAACCTCTTAACCACAGGTAAAGTAAAAAACGTAAAGGATCACGTTACACGCCCAGTGAGGCATATTGGGAATATGGCGTTAGGCCCATATTTTCTCGATCATCGGCACACAAGAGGTGATGTGGTCAGCATCACACCGGCCGCCTTAACCTTCCCAGAGTTGCTCTGGTACCCAATTCATGAGGCTGGGTCGACCCCAGAGCCGTTTGCGGTCTAAAAAATCCCACCTCAACTGGGGATCGAACCATGGACCACCGAGCTAGGAAGCCAGTGCACTAACCACTGTGCTACCGCGGCTCGTTAACCACAGGTACAGTAATGATAATCAGGGTCCAATAACCCCCTCTGTCTTCTTGCCAGGCCACTGCCAGTCCGCCCGTGATTACCATTATATAAATCAAGGTATTCTTCGTGAATGCCGATCTACTTTCCCCATCGCTCATATCTAACCCCGCAGCTAGTTTAGAACTGCTCGTCTGGGGGTCATCGTTGCTTTAAAATCTTTGCTCACCTAGAATCAGCGTTATCGATCTAAGCAAGTGAAACTCATTTGAAACTATATCCGCACTGTAAGGGAGGTCTGCATCGATCTCCCAGCCCATTGATACCAGCGTAGCCATGGTGATACACGGTAATCAGGCAAGTTGTCTTGCAGCACAACGATTAAATTTGATTGTTTCCCTTTGGTAAACCTTCCTCTTTCCGAATCGCTACGCTAGATAAAGTTATTACTTGATAGGTTCATGTTATCATCATCATTTTCGGGACCGAAGACGCAGCAAAAGTGATGAGTGCAGTCAGCGACCCATGGCTTGACTGCTTTCGTTAGGGTCAGCGAATCAAAGCTGACCAAGACCTTACTCCACCTGCAAGTGGTGGTCCTGGAAACAGGCAGCATCACTGCAGTCTGGCTGAGAGAGTAGGGATCGAAGAGGGAAGGCAAACCGGTCCCAAAAAAATGACGTGCTGAAGTCGGATGTGTCGGCCGAAAGTCGCAAATATCGCAGCTTCGTTGTAAACGGACACAATGCAACCAACGTCCTTTTCAGGATGAACGAGGAAGAAGATCATCATTTTCTTGTTTGGCTCCAATGTGAAGCATATAGCCATTTCTGCAGCTGACCTCCTTGCAGCAAGCCTGCCTCAACACATTCACGTGCTCTTATAGCAGTGGTTTCTGTAGCAATATGTTTTCTATGATGAGGTTGCCAGCCTCATACACAACCTCATATAAGAAGCCTTTCACGACATGCTAGAGGCAGCAGTGGTCTTATTCTTTCTTTGCCTCATCAGAGGCCCCAGGAGTAGCACGGGGCAGTTTACTATTATACTGTGCGTTAATGGGTGCACCACCGGACATAATGGGGAAAAAAAGATGAAAATCATCATACATCAGCCCTAATGATTCTCAGAACACCTTAGTCAAGATGGTTGCGTTTCGACCTTTTTCGGCAAGGGAAGCCTCGTGATGCTCTCTATTCGCTGCTGGGTAATGTTGATTCTGTGGTATAGTAATGCACCTGCATATTGTCACAAGTGACTGTTTAGTCCATGAAAGGATTTGGAGTTTGTCTTTAAGGTCTTCATATACAGCGAATGCTTCCTTTTTAATTATGAGAAAGCTTTTCCCCGATCGCTTTTTTATTTGGACTTCGATTCATACATTCAACAGTCTTTCCATTTCTCTTATTACTTTAGTCCTTGTTCTAATAGGTTTTGTAACATTCGCAGTTGTTCCTGCTAACTAAGTGTGATATGGTGGCCCTATTCTTTCGTCGTCGTTTCCTTTTTCATCACAGGTCTCATTTTATTTCTTCCCGTCTGTGCCCTTTCATCTATTATCGCTCGCAAACACACTACTTTGCATTATTTAATTTAAACTTAAATCTTTCCCGCCTTTGCGCTTTCCTGTTATACCACCTTGTTCAGAAGACGCTAATGTCAACCGATGGGTATTGCAAAATTGGTGATAAGACAATTCGTCTGACAACATAATCTGCTGTTTAAACAAACGTGTCCTCCATATTTTGAGTCCATAGAGTGTCCAGCCGGGAAGTCAAAGACTTAGGACTTTCGAGATTTAGCCATCTGGGACAGAAAGGATTGCTTTTCCGAAGATGGCCGCTCTTTGATGGTGCATAGAAGTAAAAGTCTCTTTTGTCTGATAAACAGCAGGGCAAAAGATGGAGCGTTGGCATGTCTCGACAAGCGAGAGATAACTCTAGTCTTCAGAGAGAAAACTCGGTGACAAGGGGTCGACAAATGCTCCGTAAGGCGACCAATTACAACGCATGTCTTTGCATCATCTGATATGAGGCACCCAGCCGAATATTCTAGTGAAAGGAAGATTTCGCCTTCATTCACCGATTGACGAATCTGACCTCGCAAGCCAGCGCGAGAAGCATGACAGTCGCAAGGAGAAAGACAAATTAGTGGATAAGGGATGGAGCGTGAGGAGGAGCTTCAGAATTGGTAAAGGTTGGCTATTAGAGAATATAACCCGACGCGCAAAATAATTCAGTATGTCTACAAACGTATTTGGAGCAATGTGGAAGACCCATAAGCGTTAACCTTGTTCCATAATTTCATTCCAGAGTTGGGTTAACTCTAATAATAAGTGGTTTACAAGGAGTTTACAAAGGGAAAACGAATCCTGCAGAAATATGAGTCAACACATTACGTGTTTGGGGGCGGAGTGACTAAGAGGTATGGCGTCCGCCTCTAATTATAACGGTACCGGGTTACAAATTAGGAAACCTACCCGCCACAAAAATATTTATAGAATGTTTGACTCCTGTTTACACACAAAGGGATTCTCGCTGGTGCTACGGAGTTCGCGCACTGTGCTAAGATCCTCCTTGTGTGATATAAGGGAGGAGATCAGAGCACTGATGGAGTTGTCCGTGTGCAATGAAGATAGTCCTTAAAAGCAAAACCAAAAGTGTTTGGAGTCAAATCGGAAAGGAGCTAGAAAGCCTACGCCCGGATAGTAGAATTTGCAAGATAGGACATCATAAACTTCCTAAGCTAGAAGAAAGGAAATCAACGCCCATGTTTGTGATCTCGGTGGCGTCATAATTTTATTCATCTGTTTATCAAGATCATATACACACAAGTTGATTCGATCATTTATCAAGTTCACGTACTTACAAGTGCATTCGTCCATCGAGTTCAAAGCACTCAAAAGCTTATTGCCTGAACCAAGTTCAGTTACTCAACGTGTCCGTGCATGAAGTGAATTCATCTACTCAAAACGTGTAATGTACGACGTAATTTCATTCAGTCGAGCTTCATTGCATGGAACCTACTTGTACTAGAAGATCCTTTCATCAACGGGGCTATACATTTTTTCATGTCATGTGTGAGTTGTCTTTCACAATCATCTTTTTTACTTTCTATTAACCTTGTTTGTGTATATATTTAACAAATAAACTGTATAGCCCCGTTGATCGTTAATTCTTTTTTTAGTGAGTATTTAGGATCACTCGTGCTGTCTTAGTTAAGTATTTAAATATAGGTCAAAACCTTCATTTGGCAGCCCTTTCTCATTCGAGACAGTAGGGACAGAAGTCAATGTCACAGAGATCCTGAACCAACTTCTTCTCGTCCCTATCTCGAATAGGTCTCACTCTTTTCTTAACGAGCCGATTTCTGGAGACCTTCTTGGTAATAAACCATAGGCCATACCCATCATACTGTGGCGGTGCGACTATTGGTATTCCGCCTGGTATAACTGCGCGTCATTACGTTTCTTTTATTTTCGCAGCGCTGTCTCTGAGGGTGCGCAACGTGGATTCCTTTAGGCCAGCTTCTCGCGTGATATCACGTGTTCTCTCCTATCGTTCAAAACATTTTATTATTTCAAGCTTCTCAATACTTACGGCGTTCCTTTTTCGTTTACTGCTTGAATTCCTAGCATAAGTTGATGGCCTATGTTCCTTAGGGAGCTGAATGGTAATGATGATCTGGTTCATTTGTCACTTTTTCTTCCAGTTGCGTCTTTATTGTTGGTACGCTGTTACTGTTAAATCACGGGTCATTGTTATCTCTAACACGTGGAATCACTTACTGTATGAATATGAGACCCCCCCCCTTTTAGCATAGGAGATACATTTTATCTACTACACCTGTCCGCGTGATAATGATAACGATGGGTGGTGGGTGTCACAATAACACGAAGAGAAGAAAACTTTGACCTGAAATTATTTTGAATATTCAGTGTATACTTTTCCAGGTGGGCTTTTTCCTGTTTAATTTTTGGATCAACCTTCATTCATTCATTCATTACCCTTTATCTCTCTGACGATGTTTGTACTTTTCAACATATGTTATGTCATGTTTATAAGTAATTAATGTTAATATGAGTGTGCTATATTATTATTTTACTTTACAACGCTGAATTCCTTGAAATAGATATGTAAAATGCATATGAGAATAAATAAATTCAGTATGAAGGTTGAGAGAAAGGAAGGGCAGATTGCCAGAATGGGCCTGTGTGCCAAATTCTGAACCCTTTGAAAATAAAGTTCGTTCGTTCTCTCTCTCTACTCATGATGAGGTTGTCAGCCTCATATTTGTCGCCTTGTACGACATTCCTTAAGGAGCAGTAAGCATATTCTTTCTGTGTCTCCTCAGTGTAGACCTCCGGGTACTACGCGGGGCTACAGCTTGTATTGCTTATTCATTTTTAACTACAAATATCAGGTTGGTTTCCTCCTAAGGCAGAGATCTAGTTTCCGATGTTAAATATGCTAACAATAAACTAAACAACAGAGGTGAAGCCAAGCGCTGCATTATGTCAGTGTAAACTCTAAGGCAGAATTCCCTAACCTGTGGTCAACGGCCCTTGGAAGTGTCCATAATGGATTCTAGGCTGTCCGTATACATAACTTAACAATATCAATGGTCATCAACATTTGTACTCGGAAAATTATAATATATTTTTGGATATTTCAGAAATTTATTTTGTCACAGATGGTTTGGTATTCAGTATGAATATATGTCAGCTTGACGATTTTTCTTTGCAACAAAATGACAAAATTTATTGTTTTCATGCAAACATTTTAAGTGTGCGTCTATGTAAATTTTTTTATAAGAAGGGTTCCGTAACCATTACCGGATAATCAAAGGGGTCCATAGCACGAGAAAAGTTAAGAACTTCTGCTCTAATGTGAATGTATTACAGTAAATATGTAAATGAAGGAAGAGTTTGAGAGTTTCCATTTTCTTGTTTCTTCTTTTAAGACTGATCACATGTCAGTCGGGTTGATCGCTGAGGAGGTACGGGCAGAGTTGCAAAGCTGGCAGTCCTTTTCAGGGCTTCATCTTGCTAGCAGATAGACACTATTAGTCATTCTCATGACTTAGTATCTATCAACACTGTACTTTAGTTAACGAGTTCACTTATTTTTAAATGGCAAATTGCGCACCGATATAACCAACGGGCTTAAGTTTAGGTTGAAAGAACGTGCCTCGCCATAAAAAAGGAAAACCCGCAAGGAAAAAAAGGTGGCGGGAGCAAATGATTCGACTGCATGAAGTTGAGTTAGAGGCAGGGGCGGACTGACAGTGATCTGACCCCCGCCCCCCGACCAGGCAATAAGGATCATTGACCCTTAACCATCCATCCCACATAGATAACTGGTTCTGCCCCATACTGCTATTTGCCCTCGCGCACTGCCCGATTGCTCGACTGTTGAGTCCGCCCCTGGCTAGAATTATATTATCTTCTGATCTGCAAGTCTGTATTCCATATATGCTTAAAAGGACAGGGTTCACTTTACCATATGCTAAAATCTCCAGCAGTTTTTCCCCCCGACATATGTTAAAACAAACACTCGAATGTTAACTTCCCCTTGAGCTCTTATGCAGACGCAGGCACACGTTTCCTAAGAAAGCAACCTACAAAAAACGTGATCGTTTCAACTATTAAAAAAAAAATCGTAATAGGATTTTTCCTTTACCAACCTTTTCTTGACACTAGCGATAAAACTTTTTTTTTTTAAAACAGGAGTTTTGCCTTATTTTGGCTACGCGCGTTCCCGTTCAACCTAGACGTAATGTCTGTCGTTTATATTAAGGCGCATGTCCAAATATGAAACACGTTGTGGCCTAGCAGCATTACCAGGCTGACTTACTTAGTTGTTCATCTTCTACCCTGGGGTGTAGAGGTTTGCCAGAGAGAGCGCCATACTATCCTATCAGCTGTTTTTCTCCTGACATGGTTCCAATCTAGTCCTCGGTCCTTCAGGGGTTGTCTAATGTTGTCCTCCCAGCGGACTCTGGGTGCTCCAGGAGGTCTGGATCCCTGGCTCTTGGTTTCCCATATTTGTCGTGGTAGCTGCCATACCACCAGGCTGACAAATACCAGAAAAACAAAGCTTGTAGTATAAGAAACCCCCAGCCCCTCGTGTCGTTTAGGGGGCACAATACTGAGAGTAAAAATTATGTTCAAAGCGTAATACCTAGCAGGTCGTCAAAGGCTACTAACGTTCGTCGTACAATGAGCTAAGAGAATCATAATCACTATATATAAAATCCCAGTAAATTAATATTAGACAAACATAAAGGTATGTTTTCAGGCACTCGTAAGAAATAAAGAAGTAGAACACTTGGACAACAGAAAAACAACAGACGTGAGTGGCTTACCCAGGGTTCGAACCCCATACCTTCCGTACGACAACTCCGCCTAGCTATCAAGCGAATCACACTGACCCCACGGCCAGCTAGGCATCCCCAAAAAAAGATGCTTTACTGGCTATTTATCATACTTCCGGTGTTATCTTGTGTTTCTTACTGATAAATAGCCAGGAAAGCATCTTTTTTTGGGGATGCCTAGCTGGCCGTGGGGTCAGTGTGATTCGCTTGATAGCTAGGCGGAGTTGTCGTACGGAAGGTATGGGGTTCGAACCCTGGGTAAGCCACTCACGTCTGTTGTTTTTCTGTTGTCCAAGTGTTCTACTTCTTTATTTCTTACGAGTGCCTGAAAACATACCTTTATGTTTGTCTAATTTTAATTTACTGTTTACAGGCCTCGGGTTTCCCTTCCTTATGTGTTATTTATGTTCATACAATACCAGAAACCTACCCACTGTTCTATACTATTGTCCTTTAGTCTTCTACTATTTACTGGACCCAGTATCAAGGTCTTTGTCTTGTTTGGACTGACACATACTGTTAATAGAGGAACAACAGAAGTGATTGCGTCATTAAGGGGCTGAGTTGCCCACTGTATACTTCCGGTGTTATCTTGTGTTTCTTACTGATAAATAGCCAGTAAAGCATCTTTTTTTTTGGGGATGCCTAGCTGGCCGTGGGGTCAGTGTGATTCGCTTGATAGCTAGGCGGAGTTGTCGTACGGAAGGTATGGGGTTCGAACCCTGGGTAAGCCACTCACGTCTGTTGTTTTTCTGTTGTCCAAGTGTTCTACTTCTTTATTTCTTACGAGTGCCTGAAAACATACCTTTATGTTTGTCTAATATTAATTTACTGTTTACAGGCCTCGGGTTTCCCTTCCTTATGTGTTATTTATATAAAATCCCAGCTTTTTTTTGTCACTAACGCTAAGGGATGCAACTGTTGTTGAAAGTTAGACATTAATTGTATTGTTCCCCTTACATGTACTCTCCCGAAAATAGTAACGCTCGACAAAGAAAAGTGCGCAAATGACGGTGTGCACTAAAATCCCAATTAACATAATTACCGATGTACGTTACGTCGGTCGGTCTCACTCAAAATAATAACTTGCGCCAGAAAAAAAAGTGCGCAACGCACGGTGTGCAACTTGCGCGGCGTGGGTGTTATATAAAACAAATACTTTGGTTTATTTTTATATTTTTTATATTCTTTCACGAAATTAGTAGCGCTCGACAAAGAAAAAGTGCGTAAAAATTGTTGTGCATGAGCCCTTACTTGGCATGTGTTTGTTGAAGGCCTATGCTCCTTGGGGAGCTAAAGGGTATTGATTGATTGATGAGCCCTCACCCGATTTACAAATCATGAAAACTTGAAAGTTTTTGTTAAAACCACTTATTATCAGGGAACACTCTTTCCCACACTTTCACACGAAATGTTGTCATCAAAGAACTTTTAAATTGAATCTAAAATAACATAATTCTCGCCGTATGTACGTTGGTCACAGCTGAGGAATGCAACCGTGTTGAAAAATTGTATATCCGGGAACGGAAACAGCACACTATAATTAAAAACCCGTCAAGTTTGACGGGTTATTGTTAGTATATATAGAATGTGTGATCTCGTATACACACATTGGGATCCTCGCTGCTGCTACGCAGTTCGTGTACCGTGGTGATGCACAGTGGTTTTTAAAAATTCTTTTGAATAAGTAAAATTTCCGTTAGGTATTGGTGCTTTTGAATTTAATTCCCGTCTTATGACGGGCTTTTACACTAGTGTAACATAAATTGCTACAGAAGGAAGCTCTTTATGAACAGGTGAGGTACTGTCACGGATTGACTGATAATTTTATTTTACCAACACGTCCCATGTTTCTTACTCTTTTAATATTCTGGTTTCTTCGATTTTTTTTTTGCACTTCATTTTCCTTCTTTCCTACTGATGTTTACCTACGTAGCCCAATATTCCCCTCTCAGACCCCACCCCGCGGTTTTATTTCGTTCTGGCCTTCATTATAAATTCTACACTTAGTCAGTAGTGGTCAGCTTACGATAATATTATCTAAGCTGCACCTGGTGTTTGTCTGACTAGGGAACGCTTGTCGCTCGTAACAGCGTTGATCTCGAGCGAGAAATAGTTCTTTGAAGAAGCGAACCGCTAGCCTACTACTGTCGATAGCGGGAGCAAAAGGGAGACAAAACTCACTTTCGTTCTGAGATTTTGTGTTGTGGCCCTTGATCGCCGCAGGTAGCGATAGAATAATATTATGTCTTATCTACTAAACTTTTTCGCGGTTGTTGTCTCTGATGTAAACTCTAGAATAACATTTGTCTTACTCATGATTACGTTATACGCCGAACATCGGTGGGAACATACGATGCCAGGTGTCCGGGGTTAGTGTCTCTGGTAGACTATAAATCTAGATAGGTGAACTCAGTCAAGCACACTCGTAAATTGTTCCTGCCCGTAGATGACCAAATGAGACAGGCAGATGTGGGCACAAAACTAGATTGTGTTGCCTATTCTCGCCATCTCGGGGTAAGTTGACATCTTTTGTAATATATATATATATATATTTATATCAAGCAAACAATAAAATTACAATAACGTTACAATAAACAGTTATGCCCCACTATGGGATGTATAATTATTTTAATCATTGCTATGATAGTCTCGGGCTGTCTTTATTCATGTGAGTCGCCCTCCTGTTACTTCCACTCTATCAATTATCAGCATACGCCCGCATAGGCTAATATATCTTGTACATACATGTACCTGTCAGCAAATGCTCTGACAGCAAAATCTACTCCATCCTCTTCCAACTCAACATAAGGGCTATCTAACCCTGTAGTTCCAGCTGAGTGGATATGTGATTCATCTTACAACATTAAGTGAATTTACATAAAATACAGCATTAGACATTACATAATAAATGGTATGCGCCCCTTGGGGTCGATACACAAAAAGGGAAAAGTAATAACCTCCCAAAAATTGAATACATGCAAATGCAATGTTATAGCTATGATAATACGTTGTGACTTAAACATAAGATATAATTATATCTCTGGCTGGTGGCTGCTTTCTGGATTGCCGCGAAAGTTCTAACCTGGTGTCTAACTACACAAGTAGGCATATAATAATTCCACACAACCACTAGAAGTTTCTCTCAGAAAGTAATAAAGGACTACCTCTTTTAATTCAAGTGTTATAGCGAACGCACATCCCTATTCAGTTTTAAGTGAATAACTTACACCACTGACATTTTCCTTAAAGTAATGACGTTTTTAACTTACTCGTTAACCCATGGTGAGCACTGAACGGACGATGAGGTTCTTCGCCTAGTAAGTATCTGTTATCGTAAGTTTACCATTAACCCATTGTAAACAATAACACCCAGAGACACCTAACTGCTTAAGCACCAGTTAACTAAGGCGGTAGACGGCGTTACATTATCACTGAATTAATTACCGGGGAGAAATCACCCTAAAATAATTCAAGTCACACTACTATCAGTTATAAAGCTAACATATATATATATATATATATATATATATATATATATATATATATATATATATATATATATATATATATATATATATATATATATATATATATATATATACAAGGGGATTGACATAAGTCTTGGGCCTGACCATGAAGGAGTCACAGGAGGAAGATAAAACTTGGCACATTTAAAGTTCATCATATTTGCACTGAATGTGTGAAGTACGCGTTTGTTTCTTCAATGGGTTTTCCCGCTACGGTGCACGGCGCAATGTACCCTATTGACCGGATCTGCTGCTCCAAAGATTTGACAAAACAATGGAAAAGAAGGAGGCCAGAGCTGTGATAAAATTTCTGATGTTTCAGGGAAAAACACCTACAGAAATACACAGGGAGATGGAACCAGTGTTTCGTGATTCTTGTCCTTCATATACTTCGGTAAAAAACTGATGTCAACAGTTTAAGTGCGGCCGCTCAAATGTTGCTGATCTGCCAAGATCTGGTAGATCAGCTTCAGAGTGCAACGATGAAAATGCAACAAGAGTGAAGAAAATCATTGACCAGGATCGAAAAATGACAATTGTAGAGATAGCTAGTAGAGTAAAACTAAATGAAAGAACAGTTTATAGAATTTTACACAACAGACTGAACATGAGAAAAGTGTGTGCACGCTGGGATCAGTGACTGTTGACACGTGAACAGAAGCAAACGAGGGTAAATTGCTGTCAACAGTTGCTCAAAAAGTGTCAGTCAAAAAATGTTTTGGAGACCATGGTGACAGTAGATGAGACTTGGGTACACCATTATGACCCCGAATCCCAAATTGCCAGCATGCAATGGAAAACCCCGGACTCCCCAACACCTGTCATGCCGAGAGCGCAGAAATCTGCAGGAAAAGTGATGCGGACTGTTTTTTGGGACGGCAAAGGTGTCCTTTTGAAAGATTATCTGCCTCGTGGCAACACAGTTAATGGACAGTACTATGCAGATCTTCTCACCAAACTAAGAAAGTTTGTGACCAGGAAACGAGGGATAACGCGCACTCAAAATCTTCCTTTGCTTCATGACAACGCGCCCTCTCACAAAGCATGGCTTGTGCAGCTAGCAGCCAACGATTTGAATATTGAAATTCTTCCACACCCACCATAATCTCCAGATTTGGCCCATCAGACTTTTTTCTATTCCCAAATCTTAAAAAACAGCTAAAAGGAAATCATTTTGACAGCGATGAAGAGGTTATACTGGCATGTGATGACTGGTTTAGTTTGAAAAATAGGGTGTTCTACTCCCAAGGTCTTTTCAAGGTCAAGCAGAGATGGCAGAAGTGTGTCAATTCAGACGGTGGCTACATTGAAAAGGAATAAACACTATACAAAATTTCAGCTCTCTGTGACATGTTCTTCATGGTCAGGCCCAAGACTTATGTCAATCCCCTTGTATATGTGGAGGAAACACTGACATAATGCGGACAAAAATATCAAAACTAAGTTTAGAGGATGAAACTTATCATCATCATTTTCTTTTTCGCTCCCAATGGAGCAAGGAGCCACCACTGTTGCTGGTTCATGTGCAGGAAGCCTGCACCAAGCATCCGAATGATCCTGCAGCGGTGGTTTCTATAGCAATGTGTTATACATGATGAGGTTGCCAGCCTCATATTAGTTGTCTTGAGCGACATCCGTCAGGGAGAAGTTGCCCTACACTTTCTTTGTCTCCATTACACCCCCCGGGGGGACCAAAAGATGCAGCAATAGAGAATACAGTCAGCGACCCATAGCTTGACTGCTTGCATCAGGGTCAGCGAACCAGAGCTGACCAAGACCGTACTCCACCTCCACGTGGTGATCCTGGAAACAGTCTGTAGCAGTGCAGTCTGGCTGAGCGAGTACGGATCGCAGGGGGAAGGCAAACCCGGTCCCAAAAAATGCCGTGCTGAAGTCGGATGTGTCGACCGAAAGGTACAGATATCACAGTTACGGCGTAAACAGACACAACGCAACCACCGTCCTTTTCAGGGCGAACGAGGAAGAAGAAGACACCCCCCGGGGCCTCCACGGGGCTGAATGTATGCACAATGAAGTAAAACGAAAACTTCAGACGGAAATGAATAATTTTATTTCTTTTCAATTAAATTCAATCCCCTTTAGTTCCCCAAGGAGCATCAGCCTTCAACAAACACACGACAACTCCTCCTGTCACGTGACATCAGCTCAAGTTGTTTCCACATCTTTCTCCTCATTTTGTCTTAAGTTCTTTTCTCCATGTGAATTTGGATCTACTTCTGCCTCTCTTACCCTGGGGATTCCCAGATCAAAGACTGCCTTGTCGTGCTATCAACAGGTTTCCTCAATGTACCTCTATGCTTCCCATCGCCAGCGTCTTCTTGTCACCTTTTGTTCCGATGGCCTTTGTCTGGTTCTTGTCATCATTTTCGCATTGGTGATCTTGTCATACCATTTCAACCCTTCTATTCTACACAAGTACCCATTAATGAAAACCTGTAGCTTTCTGGTTGTTGTTGTTGTTTTTTTTTTTTTTTGGAGGACTTCTTGTTTTTTTTTTGTTCTCCATGTTTCAGAGCCATACAATAGGATTGACTTCATATTTGAGGTGACAGCATGTGAGACGTATATTAAATTTACGTATTGTGAAAAAAGCTACATATATTTGAAAAGCAATCATATTAAAATATATGTTTAATCCAGCTTAGATCTTGTGATGGTTTGCATGCGTAAACACGTCAAATTTCCAAGTAATCCACTCAGATAGGATCACGGAAGTAACACGCATCCAAGAAAAGAAAAACAAGTCTGACGTAATACCACTAATGCTTGTTTTCTAATACTGGCTCAGTCAATAAGGAATACCTTACAGAAGGAGTTAAGTAATTGAAGAAAATCTGTAAATACTACACAACTGTAAGAAAATAATTGCGCAACAGTTGTGTAATATTTACAGATTTTCTTCAATTGACTTTACTAGTACACAACTGTAAGACAATAATTGAGCGTCCGATTGGCACAACGGTAACAGCACTGACCTCTCACAGCAAAGGTACTGGGTTCGAAATATGGTAGCGTCACGCTCCAGTCTACCCAGCTGTTAATTCATACCTGACTCTGCTCTTGAATTAGGGAAAGCAAAGGCAGGGAAGAAGGGAACTGGTCATCCTACCTTTCGAAGCTGGACTTTGTGTAGTGACGTCTCTAACACTTCACTCCTCTAAGGCAGTATCTGCCACGGGACTACTTTTAAGACGCTCAGTGACAGCGGATCAAAGTCAAGTCAAGACAATACACCAAGAGCTGATGGTCAGTGACAGCGGATCAAAGTCAAGTCAAGACTATACACCAAGAGCTGATGGTCAGTGACAGCGGATCAAAGTCAAGTCAAGACAATACACCAAGAGCTGATGGTCAGTGACAGCGGATCAAAGTCAAGTCGAGACTATACACCAAGAGCTGATGGTCAGTGACAGTGGATCAAAGTCAAGTCAAGACTATACACCAAGAACTGACGCTCAGTGACAGCGGATCAAAGTCAAGTCAAGACAATACACCAAGAGCTGACGCTCAGTGACAGCGGATCAAAGTAAAGTCAAGACAATACACCAAGAGCTGACGCTCAGTGACAGCGGATCAAAGTAAAGTCACGACTATACACCAAGAGCTGATGGTCAGTGACAGCGGATCAAAGTCAAGTCAAGACTATACACCAAGAGCTGACGCTCAGTGACAGCGGATCAAAGTCAAGTCAAGACTATTCACCTGGAACTGACGCTCAGTGACAGTGGATCAAAGTCAAGTCAAGACTATACACCAAGAACTGACGCTCAGTGACAGTGAATCAAAGTCAAGTCGAGATTATACACCAAGAGCTGACGCTCAGTGACAGCGGATCAAAGTCAAGTCAAGACTATACACCAAGAGCTGACGCTCAGTGACAGCGGCTCAAAGTCAAGTCGAGACAATACACCAAGAACTGACGCTCAGTGACAGCGGATCAAAGTAAAGTCAAGACTATACACCAAGAACTGACGCTCAGTGGCAGCGGATCAAAGTCATGTCGAGATTTTGCACCAAGAGCTGACGCTCAGTGACAGCGGATCAAAGTCAAGTCAAGACTATGCACCAAGCGCTGACGCTCAGTGACAGCGGATCAAAGTCAAGTCAAGACTATACACCAAGAGCTGACGCTCAGTGACAGCAGATCAAAGTCAAGTCAAGACTATACACCAAGAGCTGATGGTCAGTGACAGCGGATCAAAGTCAAGTCAAGACTATACACCTAGAACTGACGCTCAGTGACAGTGGATCAAAGTCAAGTCGAGACTATACACATAGGACTGACGCTCAGTGACAGTGGATCAAAGTCAAGTCAAGACAATACACCAGGAGCTGACGGTCAGTGACAGTGGATCAAAGTCAAGTCAAGACTATACACCAAGAGCTGACGCTCATTGACAGTGGATCAAAGTCAAGTCAAGACTATACACCAAGAGCTGATGGTCAGTGACAGCTGATCAAAGTCAAGTCAAGACTATACACCAAGAGCTGACGCTCAGTGATAGCGGATCAAAGTCAAGTCAAGACAATACACCAAGAGCTGATGGTCAGTGACAGCGGATCAAAGTCAAGTCAAGACTATACACCAAGGGCTGACGCTCAGTGACAGCGGATCAAAGTCAAGTCAAGACTATACACCAAGAGCTGATAGTCAGTGACAGCGGATCAAAGTCAAGTCAAGACAATACACCTAGAACTGACGGTCAGTGACAGCGGATCAAAGTCAAGTCAAGACAATACACCAAAAGCTGACGCTCAGTGACAGTGGATCAAAGTCACGTCAAGAAAATAATTAATGCTGTAAAATATTACTAGTCTGTTTTATTCATAAATTAATTTCCTTTGTTTTTGCCCCTTATAGAGTATTGAGACACCATTATTTCTTTGTTGGCTGATAGAAGAACATGAGCTGGGCGACATTTTCAGGCCATAAATCGGGGATTCCTCAGTAAAAGAGAAGTTGGAAAGAAGACGAAGTTGGCTGCATGCCGCTCCACCTATGTTCCAGTCTTGATGGATGTGTCATGGGCAATGACTACAACCTACAAAGGCCAGCTCCAAACCTCAGAAGTGCGGTATCTGAGGAAGGTGGTTGAAGTAACAAGAAGAGACATGGTTCGCAAACAGACGATTCGGCAAGGCGTCCAAACACAGCCCCTGCAGGCCCAAGTAGAACAGTCGCGATGGTTTGGTCATGTCTACAGAATGGGAGAAGATTGGCTACCACGTCAAATATAGGAAACTAAGAGCCAGGGATCCAGACTTCCAGGACGACCCAGAGTCCGCTGGGATGACAACATTAGGCAATCTCTGAAGAACCGAAGACTAGATTGGAACCAGGCCAGGAGGAACACAGCCGATAGGATAGTATGGCGCTCTCCCTGACAAACTTCTACAACCCAGGGTAGAAGAGGAACGACTAAGTAAGTAAGAGACATCATTACAACTTGTCCCCATCCAGGATGCCTGCGTCAAAGTTCACGTGTTTTTGTAAGTGTAGTTTCTGTAGCAATATTTTTTACATGATGAGGTTGCACAACCTCATATTAGTAGCCTCATACGACATGCCTGAGGAAGCAGTAGTCCTGTTCTGTCTGTGTCTCCCCCCGAGACCCCCGGGAACTAAATGGGGCAAGACTGATGCAATAAATCCTCAAGATTTTTTCCTTTGCGCTCCTTACGTATATGGAGTCACCATTACAGCTGGTCCCCTTACAGGGCGCCTGTACCCAAGCTGCCGCATGCTCTTGCGGCAGTGGTTTCTGTGGTAATCTTTTACATTATCAGGTTGCCAGCCATATCCATAAACGCATATTAATCGCCGTGTACGACATGCATGAGTGTGCAGTTTATTCTTTCTTTGTCTCTTCAGACAACTTCAACGGGGCATGTAAGCTCATGCTGCATTCAAATGTCGTAACAACGTACTATAATTAATTAACTCAAATCAATCTGCTGCTCTACTCATAAAGAAACACATGGCAAGCCACTGCAGTTGACCTTCTTGCAGGAAGCCTGTGACAAGGCACTTCTTGGGTTTCTGACAGTGAAAGTTTCTGTTGCCGTGTGTTTTACATTGACAGCTGTATGCACAATCTTGCATTAGTCGCCTCTTACGACATGCATTCGTGCCATGGGTTCGCACCCCTCTTCTGGGATTTACTGAAGCCGTTGATAGATCTATGTTAAATACTAAGAGTGGAATTTTACTCTGCATTCATTTTTTGTGACGTTTGTATAGGTCATAAATCACAGATCGCGCACGTACTCGTTGACAGATCTTGAACTCGTGTGAACTCACAAACCTAAGGTAAGTATTTAGCCCTGTGAGAGCTCAGATAAGGCCCTGGTAATTTCACAATGTGAGGTCTGCTCAATGTTTGGGAAGAGAGGTAAAAAATATTTTAACGTCAAAAAAGGCATGTAAAATAGGCTGACATGAGGCCCCCTCTGAGGTGAAGCCCCGGCCAAGTAGCCCAGATGGTCTCCCTACCTCCTTTTCCTCCTTTCTCTTGTAAGGCCTGCCGGTTTGTACTCACAAAAGTATGCATGACTTGAAGGTACTCACAAACACGCTTTGGTATGTAAAAAAAGAGGTTGGCCCATGGCAGATATTAGCGCAGGAAAGGGAAGTGTCAAAGACTTCACTTTACTTGGGTCCAGCTATATGAGGTAGGATGATCAGCTCCTTTCCTCGTTGCCTTTGCTTTTCCTAACTCAAGAGCAGAGTCAGTTGCCCATTTACAGCTGGGTAGACTGGAACGTGAAGTTACCAGGTTTCGATCCCAGACTCCGGTAACCATGCTGCGAGAGGCAAGCGTTCTAACCACTCTACCAGTCGGACCACTCCTATGGCATGTAAGAAAGGTAGTCTCATAGCAGATACTATCGTAGGGGAGTGAAGTGTTAGAGACTTCACTATACTAGGTCCAGCATCGAGAGGTGGGGTGACTAGTTCCCTTCCTCGCTGCCCTTTTCTTCCCTCACTCAAGTGCAAAGTCAGGTACGCATTTACAGCTGGGTAGACTGAAGCGTGTCGATACCGTGATTCTAACCCGGCACCTTCGCCGTGAGAGACCAGCGCTCTAACCACTCTGCCAATCGGACGCACTGGCATGCACAAACCAATAAACCTACTAGCAGTAGGGCATATGCACATAATAACCTACGGCATATATGTACCCATACGTCGACAGCGCATATGGACTCACAAACCTATGACGTATGTTTATTCATAAACCTATCTCTTTTTTGTATTGTTACATACCTAGACAGCGTCCGAGTGGCAAATGGTTTAAAGCGCTTCTCGAGACGGAGGGACTATGTTCGAAGTAAAGTTGTTACTACGATCTAGTCTACCTAGCTGTAAAAATAGGTGCCTGGCTCAGATCTTGAGGTAGGGAACTTTTCTCGGGCCAACGGCCCCTTCCATAAACCCATCCCCATACCCCACTACTCTACCTTATTAAAAAAAAGTATTATTAATATACTATATAATTCTCTAAAAGTGTCCCGTCCCACAAATAACTGTCGTGGTCTTGAAATTATATACAAGTTAAGCGCTTTTATCTGTTGCACTAAACTGCAAAACGCTTAACATAGCGGATATCTTTTCGCACAAATTTGGAAGTATATTTTAAATAATAAATAAAAAACTTATAGTAAATTGGCAAAGAATATATACAATATGTTTTATTGTTATATTTTTAAAAATTCCCCTTCGATAGAGATGTGGATAAATTACATCCTGTGACCAAAAAAAAAAAAAAAAGCCAATATAATTTTTTTTCAAAAACTTTACAAAAATGGATAAAATAACTTTATTCAGAATCAACAAAATGAGTCCTCCAGTCTTCTAAATGTGCTGCAGATGCTGAAAGGTTAAGAAGTTTGCTTTAGTTTCCCCCCCCCCCCCCCCCCCCCCCCCATCCCGCCGTCATTATTTTGACGGGTATATTGACTAGTTCTCTAGAATAGCAGTTTGCACAATCCTGTAAGGAAGATATGAGTATTAACAGTCAAGTTCTAACACAGTTTAAAATACTCTAATATCTGTTCCACATTCATTCATCTCTTTTAGTTCTTGCTTTCTCTCTCAGGCTATCTTCCCCTATCACACATCTTTGACTTCATTACAACTTTAAAGACTAAGCGAGGAAAGTAGTGTTTCACTCTAGGTTCTAGCAATAATAAATTAGCGTTCAAAAGGGTCTACCCCCTAGCCTTATAACGCCCCAGTAGGTATTCACGCCCACCCCCAGGGGGCGATACCGCCCATTTCACAGAAGACTGATTGTAAACAAATGATATTAGGCTAAGTCAGCGAAAGTATTCTGTGAAGATAGAAACAACACAACGGTAAGACGATATCAGACAGTGAGGTAAATGAAAATATGTCATCGGGGAATTCTAAAAAAAATTAAAAACAAAAAACAAAAAAACAAGGTAACGGACAAATATATATACCTAAAGGCTTAATTATATATAGTTCATTCTATAGACTTCAGTTACACAGAAATCATCGACAATTATATAACTTCATAAGCCTTAAAAAATTCCAACCTGATGACAGACGGACAGACAGACTGACAGAGGGACGGACCGATGTATTAATTACATACAAGTAACGAAGGGCGTTGTAGCTGCTTCATTGCGCAGCACTCATCATATCTCCTGCAGACATTGTTACAAATCCCATAAATAAAACTATCAGCCGGCCACACATCCGATGATCAATCATCAATCCTAACCCTGGCGTAAACTGTCACAGCGACGTATATAATAAGGTCTGTCTGCCAGTGTCTCTACAAGTGTTCTTGTTTGTTTGTTTGTCTGTATGCCAGTCTGTCCGTCCGTCCACCCGCCTGCTTGACTATCTATCTATCTATCTATCTATCTATCTATCTATCTATCTATCTATCTATCTATCTATCTATCTATCTATCTATCTATCTATCTGTCTGTCTGTCTGTCTATCTATCTATCTATCTATCTATCTATCTATCTATCTATCTATCTATCTATCTATCTATCTATCTATCTATCTATCTATCTATCTATCTATCTGTCCATCCATCTGCCCATGTGTCTGTCTGACTCTCTGTCTGCCCCTCTGCCTCTCTGTCTTCCCGTCCCTCTATCTGTCTTTCTGCCTATCTGTCTGTCTAACTATTTATCCGTCCATTGATCACAGCGTGTCTAGCTCCCTACCTACCATACCAGCCTGCGTGCCTGTATACAGAAGAAGACAAAGGCGATGATCAAACAAGGACAAGGATCTAGAGTTAGAAGCACAGTACAGACTTGTCTAGTATGGGTCCACCTGCTGACTGGCATTCAACACTTCTGGTTAAATAAAGACAATTACACACTTGGAGATACCACCAATCAGTTACGGCAGGGGTCAAAATAAACTGCTAAAAAGATATTTAAGACGTCTGTATAGGGTTCCCAACGTAATGTACTCGAACCCTAGGATAGGGATCCGCAACGTTTTTACTTCACGGCATATTAAGAGTATCCTTCAAATCTTCACGGTATACTATAATATTTAAATGAGTGGGTACGGTAAAATATTTAAAAACTCGTTGCAACCTTATATTAAACAACATCCCCCATTGTCTGTGATGGATCGGTGGATGATGATAACTCAATCTATTAGTTGTAAAATTGTACGTGGAGTCGGAGTGGCTAAGAGGTATGGCGTCCGCCGCTAATTCTAAAGGTACCGGGTTCGGTCCCAGTGTCGCAGAGTGAAGATATTTGCCTATTTGAAATTTTGTTATTATCTCTCAGACCTAAGGGTCTTTTATATTTGGACATGCGCCCTAATATAACCGACTAGGTTGAACGGGACGCGCCTCGCCAAAACGAGGCAAAAGTTTTACATTAACAAAAATTTTAAAAAAAATCTGTCCATCCTGTATATTGCTTTATTTTCTCTCTATCCTAAGTTTCTGAAAAAAATGTTTCTCACGCACTTAACTCAGGTGTAGATTCGGTCAACCAGCGTCCAGGTCTGTTAGGATTTTCCAGACTCGGCTTTCTAGATATTTATGGCCTGTCTTCTTCCTCATTGTTAATACGTTTGAGCTCGGAACCACAGCACGAACGCTCGTGACATTCAATATGCAAACTAATTTGCGGCGATACTTTTGCATATCGTGAGAACTTTAAAAAATGTAGCGAGTAAATCGAAAATAATTCTTTCTTTCTTTAAGAAACTAGTTTTAGACTTCACTTGGTGATTGTCGTAAATTTATTTTGAGAGAAAAGAGTCTTAGAAATAGTGGTCCGGTTTAGAGTGAAAAATGATGATGGAAAGCTCAGTGATAGAAAATGTAGAGATTTAATAGTTACTTCACAGCGAGCTGGAGGAGAGTAAAGACAGACTTATTTACGACAAATCGTTTCTCTCAATCTTCTCTTTCACTCTCCTGGTCAAACAATTATTTGCCAGTTTTCCAGACCCGCATCTGCGCGCACACCGATTTGGTGTTTTTCACACACACAGGCGACGTTGATACAAACTATATTAAACGAATAAGGGGAAAAGTTGGGCTTTGGGTATATCCAACACACAGAACTAAATGAGTTTATGTGATTTTATTCACTTTAAACATCAATCACTAAAAATATCAGATATTACATAAATTATCATAAGTACACAAATGCAAATAACAAGTTTGGAAGGGGTGAAGAAGATTGGTATCGACTAAGCCCTTCCCGCTTATTAGACAAAGATAAACCCAGTCCAAAGATAGATAATATCAGGAACATAGGTACGTTAACCTAACAGTGAAGTTAATTACTCTGAAAGAGGTGTTACAAAATTAGGTATAGGTGATAGAAAAAAACCTGTTCTTCCCAGCTGTTCTTCCCTTTACTAAGCAAATGGAAAGGAGGTGGTTTTAAACAGAGTTAACAAATTATCAACTATCCCACTTAAAGGAACAATGTAGGGTATACAGAAAAGATATATATTACCAGGTAAGCAAGTTAACAAAATGGTCACACAAAAAGAATTAATTTCCTGTCATTCATACACGCGCTAGCAAAGGCCTTCACTCATCTTGCTCTCACTTACCGATTGTGAAAAAATCTTGCACTCCATAGAATAACACAACAGCAGTTACACCTCAAACTAAATGTATGAGTGTTTGTTCAAGTTCTAGCCCCAGATTAGCGGGTAGGCGGTCAGCACATAAAAGGATCCCGTAATCGCTGGAAAATGAATCTGTAGTTGTGTCTCTTTTCTTAATAACAGTTTCTATGGGAGGGCACGGTCTCTGATACCGGGGTGAGGATGGTGTGGTCTATTTGACTATGCCGCTGATAATAAAATTCTTACGCGTGCTGGTACACTTTATCCGTGAGGTATGGTTTAAAGTCCAGTGAGAAAACTAGTCACATCACTGTTCAGGAAATTATGAATTATCTCTCTGTGTCAGTAAACTAACAAAGCTCGGGCCAGTGTTCTTCTTCCCGTTACGACTTAAGTTGTTTGATGGTGCGTTAAATTTGTCTTTGGGTGTGCTTTCTTTGCTATAAGTTAGATAGCGGAATTCCAAACATAGAATCGCCTCAAAGATTAAAAATTTACACAGTCTCAACAAGTTCTGCGTCAGGGGAACTCTACACACTGTTTATGCTTTGCCTTGCTTAGATTGATTTCTTTATTGCTTTCTTAATGCTGGGATCGCACAGGTTACGATCACTCTGTATGAAAGAAAAAAAAAGACATGTAATATACCGAAAACAAATAACCTTCTAAAGCGCGATGAATTTCCCGTTAAGCCTATAATACACTCGAGTATTTAATTATGTATTTAATAAACACTGCGCGAATTCTAGTGGTTAAAAACCCACATCTATAAAACTAGGACTTAACTGAATTTATTAATTATAAATTCCTTCGCGACTTTAAAAGTTAATTTAAGCATCTATTATCTTTTGAAATAATATAATAGATAGATCCTTATATTTACCACTGGAACTATTGAGATGGTTTAATTTAATAGATTTAAATTAACACAAAATCCATTGAAATAGAATGACTGAACTAGACCACTGATCACTTTACACAATATATATATATTACCGCTCTGCACAGAATAGAAAACACTGCAAATATATATATAAAATCCAGGGGAAAATCTATAACCAGATTTCAATAAAGCTAGTGCTTCTGTAAAAGTCTGGCCAGCGAGTGATAACGTGTCTAGTCTTAATGGTCTATTTAGCTAAAATGGAATGTAAGTTGAGTGGGACATGATAAACTTGACAACTTATTTGATCTCACGAACTTTTGGGGATCTGACCGCCAAATCAAGAGAAGAAGCCGCCCCCTGGTCTTCGTATCCGCTCGCTGCTGCCCGTTTCGCTTTCCCCCCGTTCGCTCGGTTCCTCGATTGACACCGAGACGCGAAAATAGCGGCAAGCAACTGCGTCTCGTATCAGGGACCACTACTGTCTTTGATAGCGCCGATAGTCTCCCCTAAAATCCCTCAGTTCGTCTCTTTGATCTCGTGCCGCCTACTAAATGAGTCCCGGTGGAATGAGTTCTGGCAAACGAAAAGTTACAACAAATGTTCAGGGGTTCTAATGTTATGAAAAGCTAAAAGTCCCTTTAAATCATCCATCATATCAGGGAGAATTCACTTGTCAAACTAGACGTACGTCACAGTGATAAGCATACAGAAAGAGAAAGACGCACTTCGTAGTCTTGTAAAGTAAAACTGTGCATAGGGAGACTTAAGTTAAACAAACAAAGTGCCCTCTAGTTTAACTTACAGACTATAAATTCCGGTGCGGGTATGCATTTGCTTTTCCAGTATATAGACTTACTTACTTACTTAGTCGTTCCCCTTCTACCGTGAGGTGTAGAGGTTTGGAAGAGAGAGCGCCAGACCATTCTATCAGCTGTCTTCTTCCTGGCCTGGTTCCATTCTAGTCCTCGGTCCTTCACAGATTGTCTAATTTTGTCCTCCCAGCGGACTCTGGGTCGTTCTGGAGGTCTGGATCCCTGGCTCTTTGTTTCCCATGCTTGTCGTGGTAGCCGATCTTCTCCCATTCTGCAGACATGGCCAAACCACCTTAGTTGGGACTGTTCTATTTGGGTCTGCAGCGGATGGGATTTTAGGCCTTGACGGATCGTCTGGTTGCGGACCATGTCTCTTCTTGTTACTTCAACCACTTTCCTCAGATACCTCATTTCTGAGGTTTGGATCTGGCTTTTGTGGGTTGTAGTCATTGCCCACGACTCGCATCCATATGTCAAGACTGGGACATAGGTGGAGCGGTATACAGCCATCTTCGTTTTCTTACCAACCTCTCTCTTGCTGAGGAATCCACGATTTATGGCCTGAAAAAGTCTCCCAGCCGCTGCTTTTCGAGTGGCCAACTCTTCTTTGATGCCTCCCTTTCGGTCTATAATAGCTCCGAGATATTTAAAGTGGTCGACCTGCTCCAGGACCTTTTCTCCCAACTTAATCTGATGTTTTCTGTCTTCTCTTTATATCACCATGGCTTTTGTTTTAGAGCTGCTTATGACCATCCCTCTCTTCTCCAGCTCTTCCTTCCATACTTTCACTTTGGATTGGAGATGTGCCTCTGATTTAGCAATCAGGGCAACATCATCAGCAAATGCCAGCTCCGAAATATAGACCTGTCTCATCTTCCAGTACCCCACTGAATACTTTCTTGTTCTCTCCTTACATGCCTTGAAGACATCGTCCATAAGGAGTATGAAGAGGTAAGGTGATAGGATATCACCTTGTCTTACACCAGTGGTGGTCCTGAACTCTTCTGACTTATGGTTTGCTGTCCTCACATATTTTCTGCAAGACTTGTAGAAGCTCTGCAGTATATAGACAATTAGCTCAAATATATAGATATGAAATATATTACTATCATGGTGAAAGTCTAAGTGTATTATATAAACGGGTTTCCTTTACCATGTATGTATCATAAATGCTTACGAAAATTCATTTATTTTCACTGCTTATATTTTAAAGCGATGTTATGTTACAATGTTTGTATCATTCATAATTTCAATGATCATTTTACTTTTCAATGTTTGTAACATTAATGTATGAGCATATTATTATGAATGCTGGAAGGAATGAACGGTGGAAAGCAAGGAAGGATTCTCTAGCGCGCCCTCATGTGACCCTTGTTATTGTGTATGTACCTGGACTGGCCAGCTAATTCATTCACAGCAGACAGGAACGTTTAAGAATGGACTGACCTATTTTAGGAACGAGACGCATGCATGAATACCAACATGCCTACGCTGGACACTGCTTAACTCTTTCAGTCCCAAGGAAAAAAGTGGTTTGGCCCAAACAAAAATGGCCATACCAGTATGTTTTTATTGTTTTTGTTTGGAAATAGTTTTTTTTAAATTTTCATATTCATAAATAACAAAAGTCCATAATGGATGGCTATACTTTAAGAAAATAGCGTTTTTGAGTTGTCAAAATTAGAAAACAGCCCTAGAAAGGATCAAGAGATACGAAAGCCAGTATACTGTTGATTGGGCCAAATGGGTCTAGCGGGAAGTACAGTATACTGGCTCTTGGGGGTTAAAGAGTTAAGTTGTTTCTGTAGAAATCTGCGTGTTGAGCAGAAGAGTAGTTACACATGTATTTTTGTTTTGTCTAACAGATTTATGAAGTGCAAGTCTTGTCTCTTATTGCTGAAAAGAGGTTACCTAGCCCTTCCAGTGGCCATATAGTCCTCGTCCACCAGTCACAACTATTCCCTTCAATTATTTCAATTACTTCACTTACTTCAAGTACTTCAAAGATTCTCAACCCCAGATATCACCCTTACCAACCATACCCCGAACCATACTCCGCCCATTATAACCCTCCGTCCCACCTTTGGAAGCAAATTCGTTATCTGTGGATATCTCATCAACTGTGGATACGTTACACCAATCTTGGATTTATAAAATCGTGTTCGGATTCTGTGCCCTTTGTGGATACCTTATTCAAACAGTGAAGTTGATTTCAAAGCATTGGATTACGTTATATTTTTTCCAAGAGAACACCAGGATATAAGTTGTTTCCAACATTCACACCAAAGGAACAAAGGAACAAACATTCATTTTCACACAAACAGTATTTCACATATTTTTCAGCAAAAGCTTATCAGGCCTGCTGGGAACTTTACTAACACAATTCATTCATAATCCTTTTGTTCACTATTTGTGTAATATTTTTTTCTTCTTTAAAATCATCAAATTGTTGTGAGTTTGTTTCCTCGTGATAATCTTTATTTTTTTTTGCTGTATAATCTTTATTGATTTATTTACGTTTCTAAATTGAAATAAATTGAGTTAGCCTCGATAGGATTGTTCGTTCAGTTCAGACTACCAAATCCTCAATCTAACTTTACTTCTTTACCCTACTATTTGTGAGTGACACGGTGTGTGCAAAAGAGTAATATTGTCGCCAGAGAAAACAAGAAGAGCTGTGTGTGTGGTTTTCTTAGTGAAGAACTCACTGACTCAGCCTGTGCCTTCTGCCTATCTCTCTTGCGCATCACTATCACACGTCCGTGTGCACTATTGTCACTCGCGCCTATACAGCTGTCAAGCTTTACCTACTGGTTATTAAATTTTCATGCGACACCCAGTACACGGAATATAATTGATGTAAATTTATTTTCAGAACCAGTGGTTCCTAATGATGCCCTAATTTGGCATAATTTAAAACAGTGAAATTTGATGATATCATCTTTTCACTCCAGTGATGTTCGAACTCACACCACGTAAATAATGCAAACTTCGTTTCCATTATTTGACCGGGGGGGGGGGGGGGTAAATGTTATGAGTTAAATTCATAACATGTATGTCGATATCAATACGGTTCGACATGTAGTTATATTTGTTTACGACCGGTTACCCTGGGTTACAGGAAGTACGTCATTATTTTTGGGCCGAGTTGCAGACGCCTAAAGTTGCCGTCTGCTGTGTTCAGCGATCCTTCGCTGGGGGGATTCGCTGTGTGTTTTTTCAAGGCAGTGGACGCATGTGTTCTAGGCTCCTGAGTATTATAATATTTCATGGTCATATTCCTATGTATTCCATCACTGGATCATCCATACACCTCCGTGCGATGATGCCAGTACTTCTGTAAGAGGAATTATGCTTTACATGACGAACGTGAGTGTGTGAACTATAATATAACTGTATGGAAATGTCCTCGACATTGTTCCAGTTGCAGACTGTACAGCGACACTAGAGACTGTCTAGTTGAAACCATAATCTATTATGCATATCCAGAATATTTCTATGGAGCTACGTTATGTCAATAAATATTATTGAAGTTTGTCCATGCTGCCTTAGTGCTGATATAAAGATTTGGAAGTGTATTACTGCATGCGTGGTCTACTTTGCAAACCCTTAATTGGACTTGGTCTGAGTCAACGAGATACTCATCTAAATATAATATAAAGACCCGCAACAGCTAATAATGCTAGCCATTGCATGGCGGGGTTGTCGCACGGAAGGTCTAGGGTTCGTATCCTGGGTAACCACTCATGTCTGTTGTTTTTCTGTTGTCTAGTGTTCTACTTCTTTATTTCTTACGAGTGCCTGAAAACATACCTTTATGTTTGTCTCATATAAATTTACGGAGTTCGTGCACTGTGTTGAGATCCTCCTTGTGAGATCTAAGTGATGAGATCGGAGCACTGATGGAGTTGTCCATGTGCAATGAAGCTGATCCTTAAAACCAAACGAAACCAAAGTTGTGCATGTAAGATTCTTTCGTAATATTTTACGATAATATAACATTTTGTTTAGGATTATATTAGCAATAACCCGTCAATAATGACGGTAGTAAATCAAAAACTGTAATATTTTTTTTAAAATATTTTTTAAATGAATATAAAAGTTATTTGAGAACAACATTTTTTGTGAAAGTGCATGGACGTGTTTCGAAGAATGTTCCCTGATAAAAAGTGTTTTTAACAAAAACTTTCAAGTTTTCATGATTTGTTCCTCGGGTGAGGGCGACATAGAGCTGGCCGGGTCCGAAAACAGGTTCAGGAAGGAAAACTCCTACGTGATCAAAAAGATTGTCCTTGCGCCTTATTGATCGTCATTGCAAATGCTAAAATCACTGGGAATTGACGACGTCGCATCCTAAATGGCAAACTGCGCTCGCTCGGTTCTAAGTTCCTCAATGCGAGGAATTAAGACTCGTTCTCCCTTATTACTGCCAATGATAATTTCTGCATCAATGGAATTCCGATGCAAGACTTTTATAAAGTGCCATTCAATGTTTTTTGCGTTCAGATTTCGCTATAGCATGATACATGCAGCAACCTTTAATTTCAGCAAATACGGTGGCATTCCTGGTGGGCACTGCTCGTTAAGGAACTCGGTTGGGAAATCAACTGCGTCCTTGGGATCATCGGAAATCTTGGTATCTATGCTCCAATAAACCGTTTCATTTCCAGCGAGTAGCTCCAACAATAAGTCTGCAATACTTTAAATTAAAATTTTGTCTTGAAGAAACAATCAAAAACTTACATTTTAAGGTTATTTTTTAACAAAATGATGAGTTAAATCAGTTTCCGGAATGAAACTGGGTTCTACAATCAAAAACTTACATTTTATTCAAATATCACTGTCACCCACTTTGTGTTGCACAATTCACCGACTTTTCATCGTTGAGTGTTACTATTTTCGGCAGAGTACATATAAGGGAAACAATACAATTAATGTCTAGCTTTCAACCACAGTTGCATCCCTTAGATGTGACCGACGTACAAACGGCGAGAATTATGGAGTTTGATGATTGATGGTACGATTAGATGACTGTCACGGCACACCAGACAGACACCCACCGCGGCAGACCGGTTGTGGAGCACTGCCCTAAGAGATACGAGAAGCATGTCAATGGTACATGGGGAATATTTGGTGACTAACTAAATTTTATTATCTTATTGACATATTCGAAAATTGTTAGTGCTGTAAAAGAAAAATGTTGTGGGTAGGACATAGAATTCTAAGTCACGTTCTCTGTCAAATCCAAAGTAGGACACAAACTGAATGCTGAACATGATAATGTGGGCGTCTCTTTCAGAAACTGTATCTATAATAACATGAATTGACGAGAAGAAAAAAAAAAGGATATCACTAATTTATTTCACTGAGTTCTGATAAACATTTAACAACTTAATGAGACTAAAAATGCTGTGTGCTGAATAGTTTTCTTCAGACAACAGAGATAGATAAGATAAGATAACATTAGATTAGATTAGATTACATGAGATGAGATTTGATTAAATGAGATGAGATTAAATGAGATAAGATGAGATTAAATTAAATGAGATGAGATAAGATTAGATTAAATGAGATGAGATGAGAGGAGATGAATAGAGATTGGCTGGCTGGACGGACGGACGGACGGAAAGACAGACAGAAGACAGACAGACAGACAGACAGACAGACAGAAGACAGACAGACAGATAGATAGATAGATAGATAGATAATTAGATAGATAGATAGATAGATAGATAGATAGATAGATAGATAGATAGATAGATAGATAGATAGATAGATAGATAGATAGATAGATAGATAGAACTTTTTTTTCAAAGGGTTAAGAATTGGGCACGCAGGCCCGTCTGACATTCTGCCCTTCCTCTCTCTCTCATCATGTATACTAATATCCTTTCATCCTCACATTTACTTTAAGCATTATTAAGGCATTTATCATTATAAAAGTAATATTACATTTGCAATAATCATCCTAATTAAAGTGTTTTTAAAATAAAATAAAAATAATAAACAACCAAAAAAAAAATTAATAATAATAATGAATTTGAAAAAAAAAAATAATAAATAATAATGGTAACAATAACAACAAGACATAAGAATCGAATTCTTCGTTGAACTAACTCACGTGTGTAAAATTTCTTGATAGAATTATATTACATTTATTTTGTTCTGTATCAATTTTTTAGGTTGACCAGAACTTAAAAGGATTTAGAAATTATGAAAGAAATGCATGGAATATTATATCATAAATGCAATAGTGTACATATATATATGTACTATACTAGTTAGTTTTATTAAAATGTTCTAGTAGTCATCTACTTGGGAGGATAGTTAATGTTTGTGCTGTTGGGGTGGTCTCATCACACCTGTCTATATTGACTACACAGTGTCCAGAAAATGGTGGGAATTTTTATGAGGGTATTAGTAACTACACAGCGTTGGTGAATGTCCAGCAGACCAGAGGCTCACTCATCTTGTGGTTGTAGCTCTGGTGCTGAAATCTGGTGGTCCCACCTCTCCGTGCTGGTGGGCAATAATGGTGGTCTCTGTCACAAGTACTGCACAGATACACTCGAGTAAGTCACCAACTGAATAGACACTGCTTGGTTGACAACAGAAACTCGCAGCTCTGCAATCAAAGTATGGGCCATGTGTCAAAATCTATTCTCTACCCACGTCTGGACACAACACTGACACAACAACCACATCATACAGACAGGTCAGATCTCTCTGACCAAACAGCACATTTACCATGGTGGTTTTACATCAGATAGATCCCCCCAGACTATAGGTTCTGAAAAATATTTATTAGTTGTCTGCC
Source organism: Oreohelix idahoensis (assembly GCA_024509875.1). Classification (NCBI taxonomy): domain Eukaryota; kingdom Metazoa; phylum Mollusca; class Gastropoda; order Stylommatophora; family Oreohelicidae; genus Oreohelix; species Oreohelix idahoensis. Next base: position 26,493 of record JAMPIV010022021.1, on the reverse strand, counting down.
CTAAAAGAGGATAGGTAATATGTTTCATTATTCTCAACACTTGATCTGTCTTGCATAATCCTTGCTGGAGTTTATGTACACCGTTGGTCCCTAGACCCTGACTTGGGCGGGGGGTCTAGAGCAAATCCATACTTGTTTGTAAGGCTAGATTTCGATATGGCAGTATCAAATCACTCGAACATGAAACAATATTCAAAATATATATAAGGAAATAATTTCAATCTTACCAGATTATGAATAAATAACACAGAATTGCTAGCAAAACTCAGCTGAGCTGCTGGCTATAGTATGGCGTCCCTAAATTTATTACACTTTCTTTCATATGGAAATCACCACACTTTAAAATCTGTGTCTATCACTGAACAACTATTGAAGAATGGCCCCACTTTCGCGTCTGAGCGCTAATGATATGATTGTCTGTGGCCAATCACTGCCTAGGTTTATTTTAAATTCAAATTTCCTACCATAAAGTCATTTCAGTCATGCTTCAGTCAAGTATGGATGGTTATCTGTTAGTCTGTCCGTCTCTACTTGTGTTTCTACAAAATGTACTTGATTTTTGAACCAACCTTTCTCTCCCCTCCAAAATTTTGTCGTTAAAAGTTATATTTAGACACAGCTACCACCCAAAAACCCTCTCCTCCATACTAAGTAAATTTGAACACTTGCGTCTCGAGGTCGTGTTTTTTTGTGCAATTAGCGACACTTTTAGATTCAATACAGTCTGTCGATGATGTAAACTACACTGTCTTTTGTCATTATCTTCAATATTATCTATCCGTCTGTAAAATTAAGAACATATTAGTTCACTGCTCAGAATAGGCCATCCGGCCAGCTAATTTTTATATTCCTAACATTAATATTAAGAAAAAAGTACTTTTTAATTTTTGTAATATTCCAAACATCTGCGTTTTAGCCGCTGAATTCAAACCAAGGGCTTGGTATCGCGCAAAAGCGTCCAATAAATGACTGTGGCGTAACATATCTATGGTCCCTTCTGTCGAGTTGCTTACTTTTTATGTCAACTTGGGAAACGTGACTTTTCTCCGTTTCCCCCCCAATTGCGTCTCCTTAGCCTTTCTAGTCTCACGCAATCTTTCCAGTCATATTTTTTTCCTTTTTGATCCGCCGTTCCCCTCCTGTCTAGCAAGTCAATTATTATGGAGGATGATGACCCGCGGTCTAGGCGATCATGTACTATTCGCAGCCTACGCATTATGTTTTTATCCTTAAATGTTATCTTTGGAGATATTTTACCGTTGTATCTCTGTCAATTTCACTACACATCTCCCCACTTGAAAACATGCCTATGGCAAGTTCCAACACCAGCGATACACATAGGTAAAATTACTCCTCACGTCTGCCGCTACTCTAATTTTGATCACAGGGGTGCCGACTGAGGAAATCTGCACCGACATTCAATTTGCCTGGGATATATTGGATACTGAACTGATAAGGTTGAAGCAACAAAGACCACCTCAGCAATCTTGCGTTTTCATGCTTAGCCTGAGACAAGAACACGAGAGGCTGATGGTCCGTCTCCACCACAAAAGTCCTACCATACAGATAGATTTGAAACTTCTTTATTGCCCAGATTAATGCTAAACATTCTTTTTCGCTTGTGGAGTATCCTTGTTCCGCCTTATTCAATTTGCGGCTTGCATAAGCGACTGGTTTAAGTTCCCCATCAGGTGAAGCTGATCTTTGCAACAAAGCCCCTCCTAGTCCTACATTACTTGCATCGGTTCTTAAGACAAAGTCCTGTGTCAAATCAGGCAGTTTGAGAATAGGCTTGCTAGTGAGTTTTTCCTTTAACTCTTGGAACGCTAGTTCACATTGTGCAGTCCAAATAATTTTATCTGGAAGTCCCTTGCGAGTCAGATCAGTCAGAGGAGCACATATAGCGTTAAAATTTTTGATGTATTTCTGATAAAATTCGCATAACGACACGAATGATCGCACGTCCTTTTTTGTTTGCGGCCTAGGTGCTCTCTGCAGTTTTTCCAAATTCTTAGGATCAGGGGTCATATTACCCTGATATACAGTGTGTCCCAAGAATTCCAACTCTTTGCATCCAATACAACATTTTGTTGGCCTAGCAGTTAAGTTCGCCTCCCGAAGTCTATCAAACAACATCTCCAGAGCTTCAATGTGTTCTTCAAATGTCTCTGTGGCGACGAGAATATCATCCATGAAATTCGTGATACATGGGTTATTCAGGGGATCCAACAATTTTCGCATCATCCTTGAAAACACACTCGGAGCATTTTTCAGTCCGAATGGTAGCATATTGAATTCATAATGTCCATCCGAAGTGCTAAAAGCCAAATAAGGTCTCACTTCAGGCTTCACTGGGATCTGGTAATAGCCTTTACTAAGATCCACCTTTGAAAAGTATTTTGCCTTGTTCAGTCTGGCAAATAACTGTTTTGTGTCTGGTAATGGATCCACTTGTCCTTCTGTGACAGCATTCTGTTTCCTGTAATCTATGCACAGTCTGTGTTCCCCAGACGGTTTTCTCAAAAAACGACACTAGAACTAAAAGATGATTCACTGTGCGAAATAATCCCCTCCTTCAACAAATACTCTATTTCTTCCTTCAATGCCTTCTCCTTCGCGAACGGAATAGAATAGGCTCTCATACAGATTGGGTTTGAGTCTACCAGTTTCATGTCATACTGTAGCAAATTTGTATGGCCTGGTTTATCTGTTAATACATCTGTATGTTCCTCCAGAACCTTTTGAACTCTCTCCCTCTGGTTTTTAGTCAGGTGCTTACTGACTTTTACCTGTGCTGCTGTTTCACAAGGATGTAATGGGTATTCATGTGAGGTGAGTGGTTTTTTTTGCATCTGGGTTGCAATAGCCAAGGTCAATAAGGGGGTGCTTTCCTGGAGTGGTCTGTCCAGATACTTCTTTAACAGGTTTACATGATAAACTTTTTCCTTCCCCTTTTTGTCAATTTTATAGTTTGTTCTAGACACCTTCTCTAGAACCGTATATGGACCTTGCCAACCAATTTGTAATTTATTCTGGCTTCCGGGTAGTAGAAGCAGCACCTTCTCTCCGACTGCCAGTTCCCTGTCCTTTGTCTTCCTATTAAAATATGCTGCATGTTTCTTCCTGGCTTGCTTCAAATTATCATTTGCCAGTTTCCATCCAGCTTTCAAACGATTGGTCAGTTCGTTCACATATTGATAAGATGAGGTAACAGTCTCTTCCGCCTTCTCATCTGTCCAGGTCCTTAATAGGTTACATCTGGATCTTTAATTTATCATACGTATTTTCCCTGGAACCCGTCGGGTCCCGTCCATTAGAAGCTTTATAATGAGGACTTTTCTTCCTAGAATCATCACTCACAAATCGACCACTACCAATTTTTTTCTTGGGTTTATCTCCCCACTTTAGATTGCTTATGAGAGATCTTCGCTCTCTTTTCTGTTCTTCCAGCTTATATAAGTCTGACCGAGGGATTGTCCTCTTATCCTGGGTAAAATTTCTTCTTTGTACTCTTCGCATAGTGGCCATGTTAATCCATTCAAGTGAAGACTGGGTGTGAAAAGGGGGCTCCCATTCCACTTTGTCTACCCGAGTATAATTAGTTTTCCTTTCAGGCCTAAAGTTGCCCCGTGGCGTTTCTAGGTCCTGCACATATTTTCCCTTTGTGGGTGTTCCCTCATGAAATACGCCACATGCTTCTACAAAGTTTTCAACATCGACATTTACGTCGGGCCAATAGTATTTTCGAGCAATCTTTTGGCAGATGGTACCGACTTTCTCATGGTCACCATCTTTTCCAACATGTAAGCTCCTTATTAAGTTTGCCCTATATATCTTGGGAAGAACTAACTGTCCGTGACCAGGGGATCTAGTTCCTGTCTTCCTATATAAGAGTTTGTTCTTCATGAAATATTCCCCCTTGCTCGGAGGTGTGTGACATTTGGGCAATTTTTTAAAACATGGCTTGAGTGTCCTGTCCTCAGCCTGCGCCTTCCTCATCTCCTCTGGATGAGCATTTATAGGTTCACCTTCTTCCTCCTTCTTCTGTGACCTGGTCTGCACTGTCGCCATGATCACAGGTTTCTCGGGATTCCCCAAGAAGACGTATCTACACCCCAATATCAGAGGGTAGATTGGTTCATCTATCACTGCTGCTCTGATTTCTCCTTCCACATAGCGAGATTTCACCGTTATCCTTGCGATGGGAAGTGTCATGAGTGGTATGTCCTTAGTCGCCCCTTGTATTTCCACTGTTTCTGTGGTATACTGACTTGGGTCCACTAGGCTAGACTTCACAACTGAATCATAATCCAAACCTGTATCATAAAGGCACCTTATGGTGACCCCATTACAAATAACATCCTCACAAACTGGGGGGTGATAAGGTTCCTGTTGTCCCTTAGGATTAACCTTTAATCTTTGCGTCCCCGACTTCATTGCAGCAATGTTTGAAGGTTTCCTTCTACAAAATTCGGTGTTATGGTTATCCTTCTTGCACCATTTACACCACCTTTTTCCTTGGTTCAACGGTTTTCTTTCATTGAACTTTTAGTCATTGAACTGTGAGTTTCTGTCGCGATAGTCATTTCTTGGCCGCTCAAAGTTTGTCCTACCTTTATTTCCCTGCTCTCTATTATCAAATTTATTAAATTGCTATGGAGCTTTAAAATTGTCTATGTGCTTCTTTTTAGCACCACTTACCTCTGCCTGAGCTGCCTGATACCTCTCAGCAACATTTAAAATTTCCCCCAAGTTCTCTGCACCTTGTTCCATGAGAAATTTTCTCATGTCTGGAGCCATGGACTCTCTCAATTGCTCAATCATGATCATTTCTTTAAGATCTTGGGTCTTCCCCAGAGCCGTCCATTTCTCCAAATAGGTTTCTAGTCTAGCAGAGAATTGGTGGTATGTCTCCCCAGACAACAGTTTAGCATTTCTAAATTTCTTACGATAAAATTCACCATTCTTCTCGTACCTTAATAACAAAGCCTGCTTTAACATGTCATAATTGTCTTGGTCTTCCCTGTTCATTTTAGCAAATACTTCATAAGAAGTACCCCTCAATCCCTGTGATAGCTTTAAACTCCACCTCTCTCTCTCTAACCCATATGTAGTAGCTAATAACTCAAAACGTCCTAGGTACCCCTCTATGTCATCGTCTTTTTCAACAAAATGGTCTAAATGAAACCCCATAGCGGAGTTTGAGGCTCCCATACTGGGCGTAGCATCTGAGGCAAAAGGGCTGGCACCATTTTCAGGAGCCTGGCCTTGTAATTCCAGCTCCCTTAGTCGTAATTCGTGCTCCCTCTGCAACCTTCTATCTTCTGCCTCCCTTTCGGCAGTCAACCTTTTTTCTTCTGCCTCCCTTTCGGCCTTTTTATCTTCTGCCTCCCTTTCGGCCTTTTTATCTTCTGCCTCCCTTTCGGCCTTTTTATCTTCTGCCTCCCTTTGCTGTCGTTTTTCTTCTGCCTCAATCTGCAGCCTCTTAATTTCTCTATCAGCCTCTAACCTCTTCTCTTCAGCTAACCTCCTTTCTTCCCGTTCAATATATTTATCACATTCAGCCGTTACGTATTGAATTAAAATTTGACCATCCATTCCCATCTCCTTCGCGGTGAGCACAGCAGCTGATCTAAATTTTGCCAGCTCCGCCATACTTTTTAGACAATATAATAATATACAAGCTAAATCTCTAACCAGTAAATACACTAAGTACTTCTAATTACTATATGCTAACTAATTCTAACTAACCAGTTAACTAATTAATTATTACTGGCTGTGAAGATTCACCAACTTTTATCTGCAGGGACACTTTTAATGTTAAAGGGAATTTTACAATTTATTTCCCTACTTTTATTTCTCCCACCAGGAGATCCTAATATTACTGTTGGGCTAATTATATCCCGGACGAGCCCCCAATATATGTAGTGGTGTTGATGGTATTGTATGATGGTGATATTACTAAATGTAATTGTATGAGGCCAGCTGTGAAGGCTCCTGAGATAAAATGTAGTTGTGAATTGTCAGAAGGCCTTTCTTGCTACCACTACGACCTCACACTTAATTTTTTTTTAATGAATGTGGCTACGTAAAGTGTCTAGGGTTATGATATGTAGTGTGGTGTAATAGGTTATAGATATACCCACAGATATTTAACAAGACTAATAATATTAATAAATGTTAAAATACACTGAACTAACTCACGTGTGTAAAATTTTTTGATAGAATTATATTACATTTATTTTGTTCTGTATCAATTTTTTAGGTTGACCAGAACTTAAAAGGATTTAGAAATTATGAAAGAAATGCATGGAATATTATATCATAAATGCAATAGTGTACATATATATATGTACTATACTAGTTAGTTTTATTAAAATGTTCTAGTAGTCATCTACTTGGGAGGATAGTTAATGTTTGTGCTGTTGGGGTGGTCTCATCACACCTGTCTATATTGACTACACAGTGTCCAGAAAATGGTGGGAATTTTTATGAGGGTATTAGTAACTACACAGCGTTGGTGAATGTCCAGCAGACCAGAGGCTCACTCATCTTGTGGTTGTAGCTCTGGTGCTGAAATCTGGTGGTCCCACCTCTCCGTGCTGGCGGGCAATAATGGTGGTCTCTGTCACAAGTACTGCACAGATACACTCGAGTAAAGTCACCAACTGAATAGACACTGCTTGGTTGACAACAGAAACTCGCAGCTCTGCAATCAAAGTATGGGCCATGTGTCAAAATCTATTCTCTACCCACGTCTGGACACAACACTGACACAACAACCACATCATACAGACAGGTCAGATCTCTCTGACCAAACAGCACATTTACCATGGTGGTTTTACATCAGATAGATCCCCCCAGACTATAGGTTCTGAAAAATATTTATTAGTTGTCTGCCCTAAAAGAGGATAGGTAATATGTTTCATTATTCTCAACCCTTGATCTGTCTTGCATAATCCTTGCTGGAGTTTATGTACATTGTTGGTCCCTAGACCCTGACTTGGGCGGGGGGTCTAGAGCAAATCCCTACTGTTTGTAAGGCTAGATTTCGATATGGCAGTATCAAATCACTCGAACATGAAACAATATTCAAAATATATATAAGGAAATAATTTCAATCTTACCAGATTATGAATAAATAACACAGAATTGCTAGCAAAACTCAGCTGAGCTGCTGGCTATAGTATGGCGTCCCTAAATTTATTACACTTTCTTTCATATGGAAATCACCACACTTTAAAATCTGTGTCTATCACTGAACAACTATTGAAGAATGGCCCCACTTTCGCGTCTGAGCGCTAATGATATGATTGTCTGTGGCCAATCACTGCCTAGGTTTATTTTAAATTCAAATTTCCTACCATAAAGTCATTTCAGTCATGCTTCAGTCAAGTATGGATGGTTATCTGTTAGTCTGTCCGTCTCTACTTGTGTTTCTACAAAATGTACTTGATTTTTGAACCACCCTTTCTCTCCCCTCCAAAATTTTGTCGTTAAAAGTTATATTTAGACACAGCTACCACCCAAAAACCCTCTCCTCCATACTAAGTAAATTTGAACACTTGCGTCTCGAGGTCGTGTTTTTTTGTGCAATTAGCGACACTTTTAGATTCAATACAGTCTGTCGATGATGTAAACTACACTGTCTTTTGTCATTATCTTCAATATTATCTATCCGTCTGTAAAATTAAGAACATATTAGTTCACTGCTCAGAATAGGCCATCCGGCCAGCTAATTTTTATATTCCTAACATTAATATTAAGAAAAAAGTACTTTTTAATTTTTGTAATATTCCAAACATCTGCGTTTTAGCCGCTGAATTCAAACCAAGGGCTTGGTATCGCGCAAAAGCGTCCAATAAATGACTGTGGCGTAACATATCTATGGTCCCTTCTGTCGAGTTGCTTACTTTTTATGTCAACTTGGGAAACGTGACTTTTCTCCGTTTCCCCCCCAATTGCGTCTCCTTAGCCTTTCTAGTCTCACGCAATCTTTCCAGTCATATTTTTTTCCTTTTTGATCCGCCGTTCCCCCCCTGTCTAGCAAGTCAATTATTATGGAGGATGATGACCCGCGGTCTAGGCGATCATGTACTATTCGCAGCCTACGCATTATGTTTTTATCCTTAAATGTTATCTTTGGAGATATTTTACCGTTGTATCTCTGTCAATTTCACTATACAGTCCCCTCTTTCATTCTTCCTTCCTCTTGCTCATCTTTTATTACTGTTACTCAAACATTCTCCAGCGTACTGAAAGTATTAATTTAAGGGCAGTGCAACATTACAAGGAAGTATAACAGCATACATTAACAGTACCTGATCATAAAATTAAGAATAGAAGTTATTAAGAATATAATATTAAGAATAAGTATATTGTAATGAAAACTAGATCATCAGAGCCTCCATACAGTATATTAGATAAAAGTACAACACAATCAGTTAGGGTGGCATATAATCAGCACTCATAAAGTATTTGAACAGTATACGATTGTATGAGTAAGGACTGTGCATGTTTTTCAGGTCATTGGGAAGATTGTTCCAAAGATGAGCAGCTGAGTAAGCCAAACTAGTTTTAAATAGGTCAAGATAGATAGATAGATAGATAGATAGATAGATAGATAGATAGATAGATAGATAGATAGATAGATAGATAGATAGATAGATAGATAGATAGATAGATAGATAGATAGATAGATAGATAGATAGATAGACATTAATTGATTTATTGACTTACTGACTGGTCGATGGAGGGAATATCTCTGTAAGTACGAGGGACGTTCAGAAAGTAATGCACCACATCGTTTTTCTCAGCTAATAATGAAGATAGAAGCATGAAATTTTGCACACTTCAAATATGGCATGTGCCAATTGTGTGCACCAAATTGCACCGCAACCGGCCAAATAATACTGCTGCCCTAAACCGTTGAAATGGAGCGTGTTAGCAACTTGCGTTATAAACAGCGAATTGTGATAGAATTTCTCGTTGCAGAGAAGGAAACTGTTGTGAATATTCCCAAGCGTCTATGGATGTGTATGGAAGTTTTGCAGTCGACAGGAGTACAGTCAGTCGCTGGGTTCAGAGAATCAAAGAATCAGGAAGTGGAGATACGGAGCTGCTTGATCGGCCGCGCTGTGGACGTCCTGCCACAGCCACCAACGCAGAAATGTTGAAATGCACTGAGGGCATTATTCTTAGTGATAGGCGAATCACTACTCAACAGTTGGCCTTACAGCTGTCAGTCAGCATTGGTAGTGCAAATGCAGTTATAAAAACTCTCGGATTTTCTAAGGTTTGCGCAAGATGGGTTCCTCGAAGTCTCACAAATGACCACCGATTGCAAAGGAAAGCAATTTCTTCTGAATTGTTGGAGCGTTTCAATGCTGATGGAGAGAACTTTTTGGCTAAGATCGTTACAGGTGACGAAACCTTGGCACATCATTTTGAACCTGAGACAAAAAGACAGTCAATGGAGTGGCATCATCCGCAATCACCAAGAAGAAAGAAATTCAAGACAATTCCTTCAGCTGGAAAGGTCATGATCAGTGTCTTTTGGGACATTGAAGGTGTGATTCTTGTGGACAGTATGCCAAGAGGACAGACACTCAATTCACAAGCTTACATTAAGACATTGAAAAAACTCAATCAACGTTTTCGCAGAGTTCGGCCGCACAAGAATCCAGCAGACCTGCTTCTCCTTAACGACAATGCGCGCCCTCACACAAGTCTGGCAACACGGGAAGCAATCACCAAATTGGGTTGGACTGTACTACCCCATGCACCCTATAGTCCCGATTTGGCACCCTCTGATTTTCATTTATTTGGTCCACTTAAAGATGTACTCCGTGGGACAAGGTTTGAAGATGATGAAGGAGTGATTCGTGCAGCGAAGAAATGGCTACATGATCAAGACAAAATCTGGTACGCACTAGGAATACATGTACTTGTTTCGCGCTGGCATAAAGCCGTACAAGTTGATGGGGATTATGTTGAATAATACCGATGTTTACATGACATATCCATGTATATTGTGTATAAATTTCATGCTTTTTGAATAAACAGCTCCTGAGAAAAACGATGTTGTGCATTACTTTCTGAACGTCCTTCGTAGTTTACAGAAATAATGTACGTCACGAAAATACGAGATAGGTTAGTTAATTGTTTACATAAGATATTCAAAGATATATGAATATTAAAAACAATTTAAAAGACATAAAACATCATTTTTTTAATGTATAAAACTATAAAAAATGAATATTAATCTTTGAATTTAGAACAAATACCTAAAACATTGTATGCGCTGACGTCAGTCTGTACAAAAGTTCTCGTTTAAAATGACAGCATAAGTTGAATACGGGTATTGAAATTCCAGTGCACTAAAAGAATGCTGGGTAATCCAATAACAGAGATACGATTTCACGATATGAAAAAAAAAAAACCAAAAAAAAAAAAAAAACACGAAATAACGAAACTTTAAGATGGGTCAGACAACGCAGGATATATGGCTGTTACAAAATATCATATTAACAAAATATCATTCAGAAATGGCTTCTGACAGAGCGTGCAAGTAACTGATGACTGTATCCCTGGCTGTTTCGACATTCGATACACTTATGGCAAGCCGGCGTAAGATTTCATTACGTCATTGAGCAATGTTGAGGTGACCTGGCTGATGTCTGGGAGAGATGAGGAAAGCAAAACTAGAAATCCTGCTATAACGGAAACGAAGAAAAAAATGACAAGGAGTCATGGATCTCGATGGCAACAAACGTTTGCTCTACATTGGTGTTACCCATATCTGAGGGGAGCCTAAAGGGGGCGTGGGTTGCATTGTGGCCCAAAATCAAAAAGATAGTATCAAGGGAGGGAACTTTGTCTCGGAGCGCATTATGGTTGTAAAACTAAAAGAAGGAGAAACCATAGTCAACCTGGTCATAGTGTATGGGCCAAATGAGGATGAGAGAGCAGAGGTCAAGGAGGAATTCTTCGAGCTGCTTCAAAGGACAGTGGATGACTGCCTAGATGAAGTTATTATGCTCGGAGATTTTAATGCCAGAGTTGGAAATGACCATGCTAGATGGGGTGGAGTTATCGGAAGATATGGAGAAGATACTCTCAATGACAATGGAAAGCGACTCCTTAGATTCTGCAGTGAGCAGAATCTGATCATTACAAACACAAAGTTCCCCCCATAAGCGCATACATGCATACACTAGATGTGAACCAACCAAGAATGAGAAGTCAGTGATCGACTATGCCATTGTTCGGAGAAGCTCATTCAGATATGTCCGAGATGCAAGAGTCTGGAGGGGGCCAGAGATTGGAAGTGATCACTACCTGCTAACAATCAAACGAACAACTGAAAGAGTTGCTCAGCCTAGGAACTGCCCAACATCACGCAAGAAACCAAGTAAACGAGCAGGAGAAATGAGCATTAGGACCTACAAGCTGAGAGAGCCAGAAATTAAGACCAGATATCAGGGGCTTATTGCTACAGCAGTGAGCAACACAGAAGAACGACCTGATGACTTGGAACCCCTCTGGAATAAATTCAAGGATATCATAAAGACAGCTGCTGCAGAAGCATGCGGTGAAGTCCGACTTGGGAACCAGAGAAAGAGGACACCTTGGTGGACAGAGGAAGTCAAAGAGAAAATAAGAGAGAAGAAAATTGCATGGAAACAATACTTAGGAGCTAAAAACACAACAGGACAAATGGAAAAATATAGAGAATATGTGACACTCAGAACAGAAGCAAAGAACAAAGTGCTAGCAGCAAAACAGAAGTCCTGGGAAGAATTTGGAGAACAGCTAGAAAAGATGCACAAGAAAACCAGAAATTGTTCTATAAGACCCTAAAGAACATGAGGAAAGAAAAACAATGCCCTCTCAAATTTATAAAGGACAAGCAAGGCAAATTGTTTACTGCCCCGAAGGAAGTAATGGAAAGATGGAAAGAATATTTCTCAGAACTCCTGGATGGTGAGCATGATGAAGCATCAGAAATGATAACCACTAGCACAGAAGAGAAAACTAATGATGGTGAAGATGACATAAAGATGGAAGAACTGCAGGCAGCACTAGAGAAAATCAAGATGGGCAAAGCAGCAGGCATGATGGTATAACACCAGAAATGGTTAAGTACATGGGAGCATCAGGCGACCTATTACTCTTAAAGGTCCTACAGGCAGCATGGTGCAACAAGACCATACCAAAGGATTGGGAGATTGCCATCATAACACCAATTTTCAAAAAGTGTGACAATCGACAATGTGGAAACCATAGAGGCATATCCCTTCTCAGTGTCCCTGGTAAAATCTACTCTAGAATCCTAGAGCAGAGACTCCGACGCCTAGCTGAGCCACAATTGGATGAGGTCCAGTGCGGATTCCGAGCAAACCGAAGTACTCAAGACCTAATCTTCACACTCAGTACCAGCTGAGTGAAAAGGCCCTTGAGTATAAGAGTGAGATCCATCTTTGTTTCATAGATCTGGAAAAGGCGTTTGACAGGGTCCCCTGGAGCAAACTTTGGGACTGTTTTGGCAAGGAAGAACATTCCAGCACCTCTGATTCATGCTATACAGAGCTTCTACAAGTCTTGCAGAAATTATGTGAGGACAGCAAACCATAAGTCAGAAGAGTTCAAACCACCACTGGTGTAAGACAAGGTGATATCCTATCACCTTACCTCTTCATACTCCTTATGGACGATGTCAACAAGGCATGTAAGGATAGAAACAAGAAAGTATTCAGTGGGTACTGGAAGATGAGACAGGTCTATATTTCGGAGCTGGCATTTGCTGATGATGTTGCCCTGATTGCTAAATCAGAGGCACATCTCCAATCCAACCTGCAAGTCTGGAAGGAAGAGCTGGAGAAGAGAGGGATGGTCATAAGCAGCTCTAAAACAAAATCCATGGTGATTTCACGAGAAGAAAGAAAACATCAGATTAAGTTGGAGAGCGGGTCCTGGGCGGGTCGCCACTTTAGATATCTCGGAGCTGTTGTAGACCGAGGGGGGGGGTGGGGTGGGGCGTCGGGGAGGAGTTGGCCGCTCGGGGGCGGCGGCTGGGAGACTTTTTCGGGCCGTGGGTCGGTGGATTTTCCTCGGCGGGAGAGAGGTTGGTGGGAGGCGAGGGTGGCTGGGTGCCGCTCCGCCTGTGTCCCAGTCTTGACATGTGGATGCGGGTCGTGGGCAGTGGCTGCAGCCCACGGGGGCCAGATCCAGGCCTCGGAGGTGGGGTGTCTGGGGAGGGTGGTTGGGGTGGCGGGGGAGACATGGTCCGCAACCAGACGATCCGTCAAGGCCAAAAATCCCATCCGCTGCAGACCCAAATAGAACAGTCCCAACTAAGATGGTTTGGCCATGTCTGCAGAATGGGAGAAGATCGGCTACCACGACAAGCATGGGAAACAAAGAGCCAGGGATCCAGACCTCCAGGACGACCCGAGTCCGCTGGGAGGACAACATTAGACAATCTTTGAAGGACCGAGGACTAGAATGGAACCAGGCCAGGAAGAAGACAGCTGATAGAATGGTCTGGCGCTCTCTCTTCCAAACCTCTACACCTCACGGTAGAAGGGGAACGACTAAGTAAGTAAGTAAGTAAGTAATAATCAGTTTCTTCTTTCAGCGCTGTGCCGACTGGCGGTAACGACTATGTCTCTACACAACTTCCTATCCTTGTTACAGGAAACTCTATACTGAGCATAACAACTGGACTTATCTAATTATCAAAGTACCCCTCCGCCTAATTCCCTTCCTGCGATACAAGTGTTTCGGCTCTTTTATGCCCTTGATACTCAAGAGCGGTGTGCCCACTTGGGTCATGACTTTCCAGCGTCACCCTCCGTTTGGTTTTTCTGCCTGCGTTAGGAACTGAACCCATTCCACATTGCTTCTGAAATAGATATTTTCTCCTTCTTTTATCTATTCTGTCAGTTTGAGGTGTTTTGTATATAAACTTACAGTTCTGAATTTCATAGACCATAGTCTGTGACTGTTGTTCAATAGCCAGTAAGATGGTTTTTCTGAAATTGCGCCAAGTCTTAAAGTGCCCCTGATTCTTCTTGTCCTTTCAGGCTCAGCTGCATCAGCAGATCATATAACTGAGGCCTACATGTATCATTTGTCTACTCCTGTACAGGGCTGGCGCAAGGTTTTCATGCGCCCTAGTTGAGGCCTTAAAATGTGCGCCCCAGTTGTATTTTTGTACCATCCATCGCCTATCTATCCATCACCTTGCCTAACAGACGTTTTTTAATGTGTCTGTCATTTTAAAAAAATAAATATACAAAATTATTATTATAAGAATAATAAAAATAATAAAAATAACCAGGGCGTAGCTGTCGGAATGTAAAGGTGGTGCGACCGTACCCCATCGCGACGTAAAAATAAAAAAGAATAATGGCGCAAATACTTAACCACAAAAAAAAGGAAAATAGTACCGCTGGTTAAATTATTTTATACTTATTATTAACCTGATACATTTTAGTAACAATTAAAATTAGTAATCGTTCAATCTATAAGTTTCTGTTTAAAACAAAAACTTTGAAGGAAAAAAAAATAATTTTCTCTTTTTTATTTTATAATTTTTTTTTTATTCTATTTACAAATTGCCAATCCTAAAACCGTGTAAAAATCTACTTGCACACCCGGCCGCCCTAGATGCTGCTGCTACGATACAGAAAGTAAAATAAAAATAAATTTATAGTACTTACATATCAGCTAGATGATGAACGCTGAATTCATCACCAGCATTGATATAAAAGATGTAGTTTAAGCTTTACATTAACATATAGTTAGAGCAAAAGAACACAAAAAGGTAAAGGAACCCGTTACACGCCTGTTGAGGCATATTGGGAATACGGTGTTAGGCCCGTATTTTCTTGACCATCGGCACACTAGAGGTGATGTGGTCAGCATCACGCCGGCCGCCTTAACCTTCCCAGAGTTGTTTTCTGGTACCCCCCGAACCTTCATGAGGCTGGGTCGAAAAAGAAGACCTGGAGCCGTTTTGCGGTCTAAAAAATCCCACCTCAACTGGGGATCGAACCATGACCACCGAGCAAGGAAGCCAATGCACTAACCACTGCGTTAACTACCGGTGGCTCTCCCAAAAGAACAAAACTCTAAAAACATTTTAGCACATCTCATCATACATGACATCACCCCTCGTGTACCGACGGTCAAGATAATATGGGCCTAACACCATATTCCCAATATGCTTCAATGGGCGTGTAACGGGTTCCTTTACCTTTTTTTTCATCATACATTTACTGAAGACAAAAAATTGAAGTAATTTTCAGGGAATTGGTATGTAAAAAAATAATCCATCATGGAACAAAGTATAGTTACATTAAAAATTTTAATCTTCATCCTCAACATTCAGAAAATCTTCATCTTCAGAGCTTGGTAATACATCTTTTGACATCTCTTCTGTATCAGAAAACCAAGTCATCAGTGTCTTCAAACAATAAATTATCCTCAGTACCGTCAAAGGTATTATTCATGCCACATTTCTTAAGTGATTTAACAACTGTCTCCGGATTTAATTCGTTAAAACAAGTTTCAGATTTTTAAGTTTAAATATGTTGCATTGTTAAAAAGTTTTCTTGACACAGCTGCATTCACTGAAATATATGTAAATGGGACGGTCTCTGCTTTGCAGTAGCCAAGCAAGATAGACTGCACTGAACAATGCCTAACTTGAATGCTCCTTCACATAGTGGTAGCGAGGCAAGCAAGAACCCATGCAAGTCACAATGGAAAAAGCATGTACAAGTTCACAAACAATCACTGTACGATAAACGGGCGAGAATTTCGCAGAGTACTTATATAAACAGAGACTAGCAGACTTCAGCTGATAACAATTCCGCCTGAAATTTTAGCTCTCGGTACATAAGACGCACCCCGTTTTAGACAAATTTTTCGGGGGAAAATGTGCGTCTTACAGGCCTGCAAATACGGGTAAATACTAATTTTCTAAACACTAACACAATTTACATTTTGTTAGAATGCACCCCAAGGACCTTTTCGCTCTAGGCGACCGCCTAGGCGACATACAGTCAGCTGATAACAAGTGAAAAAAAATGAGCAAGGACATAGGCTGTAACTGCGAAAATTGCATCTTCTCTGGAAGTTGAAGAAGAAAATATCTATGAGCAATAGTGGGTTGTTTTTTTGTTTTGTTTTTTGGTTTAAGTATAGTTTTGGCGAGGCGCCTAGACACAGAGTGGGTCGGTTGTGTTAAATCGTATCTCCAAATATGAAAGACCTTGTGTTCTGGTAAAAGTTATATTTGTTTAGTTTGTTTCCAATTACATAAAACAGTAGGCTATATATATTTTTGACAGAGGTTACATCCTCAAAGATAAGATCAGAAATTATGCATGTGGCTTGCTTTACAAAAAAGATTTAAAAAAAAATTGAGAGTTGATATTGTCTACAGTACAAAATACAGGAAAAGTAAATAATATAACGTCAATAATTATGTAACAGTATTAGGAATGCCTTACCATGAGTCCTAAAATCGCCAAGGTTGACTTTCCAGAATGTCTAATTCAACACAAGTCTAACGTACACCGATCACAACCTAACTGATATCCTCTCTGGCGTGTGCGGTTGTCAAAACCTGGCCATGAAAACTTTCGCTTGGTGACAGCACACCTTGCGGAATACCACAAAATAAACATCGCCAACTTTCACGACTAAATAAACTGGCGAAAGAGCGAAGTTCAGATCTCCGTTTGTTTTCTCAAGGACGTCGGAATTTGTCGCCTCATTGAGCGACCTCCACTTTTTTAATGAAAGCTGTGGTGGTGGAGAGCATGCTCGAAGAGACAGGTATGAGATGCATCAGTATCTGTTTTCTGCTGTCAATATGACGTTTTTATCCGTCCTGATGTCTGTTTTGAAATTGACGTTTTCATGCGATTGTGATGTTCGTTTTGAATTCGACGTTTTATCCACTTCTGCTGGTTGTTTTGAATTGGATGTTTTGGAAGACAAAATTCCTTACTGAGATTAATTTATAAACATATTGAGGTCGTGAACTTTTGTTTCGCTCCCTGCCTGTTCCCATAATTTCGAGATATAATTAAAGGATGAAAATATTTAAACTGACCTGAATACAGATATCGATTCAAAGTATGTTATTAATATGTCTTCATCTTGGCAATATACCAGCCCATGTGTCTTTTCAATTTGGACATGGGCCCTACTGTAATCGAGGAACATTGTTGTCTAGGTTGAAAACGAGGCCAAAACCATCTCACCTCATCTTGGCAAAGTTAATCATGACCCGCGGACAAACTATTTTGGCACATAATTTGTTTTATACTGTAATGTGGAGGGACTTAACGTTTGCTCACACTGCATGCAGTACTGATACAACTTAATGGCCATTTCTTCAACCTTCTTTCCACCCTCATCATTATTACTGTTACCATCGTCATTATAATCTTTAATTGCCCCTTCTTCTATTGATGGTCATAATAGTTATTTTATTCTTAGTCCCTACTTTCATTGATGGTCATAATGTTTTTCCTTCTTCAATAATGGGCATAATAATTTCCTTACTTTTCTACCTAAGCTACTGTCTTATGTTCGTAAACTTATTTTTCCCGTTACTCGTGTTCTTTGTCTTCTTCATTGCTTAGTGCCTGATTGCAGTTAATTTCCTGTCATCATCATCTTCGTCTACTTTTTACTTATCTTCGCATCATCTGCTTTTTCTTTTTTATAAATTGTTTTAAGCACTTTTCTTTCTTCTTTCTCATGTCTTCATCTTGTCTATATTCACCCCTCCACCCCCTTCCCCCAACACACACTTCTTCTGCTGCTTTTTTCGGTAATCCGAGAAGCCCGTCCGCTCGGCAATGACATGTGGATGTCGTCCGGCATCTCGGGTAGATCCGAACCGTAGAAATCATTTATCTTAGAAGCCAAGCTCGCAGATTTCTCCCTGATACGCACGCCCTAGGTGATGAATTTTGCACAATCTTTTAGAGAGATTAACACTAAAATTGTATATATTACTGCCTCACTCTTAGACAGTATATCATAGTCTCTCAGGAAATTTAAGATAGTCAAAACGCGTATAGCAAGAACTATTAGAAATAGTCCTACCGTTAATAGCTTCGTGGGATTATACTGGATTTCTCTGGTAATAATATAAGATGATGCTTAAGTATTAAAATATGTAAAAAGTTTTACCATTTGTTTCACTGCCAATTTCTTAGCGTACAGACTAGTCGAAAAGCAAACGCTGTAGATATTTTCTTACCATATGGATTAGTAATGAAAAAATCCCACAACACAATTTTTCACCAGAAGATACGTTTAGCTGACCAAATAATGCTAGGGAGAGAACGGATAAAAGTTACAGAGTAGAAAGGCGCATAATAATTTTTTCATTTTGGTGTAATTATATAGTGTTCTAGCAATAATAACATGCGATAAAAACGATAGTAGTTGAGGGAGCATAGTCCATAATTAAATTATAACTGTCAATTGTGTCCACGGAATGATTTTACTGGGGCGGAGGGGAAAGTCGGCATGTTTTTTACCAATAACCCGTACTCGTTAAAGCGACGCGGCGGTAGTACACGTGCCATAAGATACCGTGTGCCTTTGAATATAATTAGGTTACTGAAGAGGAAAAGAGATCATACCTTTTACGCTTTGATAGCCATGATATGTCAATTTAGAAATGTTTTTTGTTTTCTCTCCTAATACCGTGCTTGATCAAAACCCCGTCTAGAGGGTTATTTTCTATTGTGGTCCTTTTTTCCGTCAGTATACTGAATGAATAATAGTTGTACCCCTTACCGGTGTGGAGCCGCGGTAGCAAAGAAGGTTTAGTGCACTGGCTTCCTAGCGCAGTGGTCTATGGTTCGATCCCCATGATAAGGCGGAAAATTATTTTTAGGCCACAAAAGGCTCCTGGGTCGCCCCACCCCAAATGGTACCAGAGCTACTCTGGAAGGTTTAAGGCGGCCGGCGTGAAGCCGACCACATCACCCCTAGTTGTGCCGACGGTACACGACTTGAACCGTCGGCAAACAACTAGGTGTGAATGTGGTCGGCATCACGCCGCCGCCTTTAACCTTCCCAATAGCTCTGGTACCCATTTGGGGCTGGGTCCGACCCATGGAGCCGTTTGAGGCTAAAAATTTTCCGCCTCAACATGGGATCGAACCATAGACCACTGCGGCTAGGGAAGCCAGTGCACTTAACCACTATGTTACCGCGGTTCCACACCGGTAAGGGGACAACTATTATTCCTTCAGTAACTGAGGAAAAGACCACAATAGAAAAACCTCTAGCCGCTGGTTTATGATCAACACGGTATTATGAAGAAAACAAAACATTCTAAAAAGACCAAATCTAGCTATCAAGCGTAAAGGATGATCTCTTTACCTCTCCGACCACCTAATTACATTAAAAGGCACACGGTGTAACTTAGCCTGTACTACCGCGCGTCGCTTAACGAGTACGGGTTTGGTAAAAACACCGCCTTTCCCCCTCCGCCCCAGTAAAACAATCAGTGGCACAATTGGACCAGTTTATAATATAATTATGACTATGCTCCCCTCAACAACTATCGTTTTTACCATGATATTAAATGCTAGACAATCTATATAATTACACAAAATGAAAAATAATGGCGCATTCTACTCTGTCACTTTTATATCCGTCACTCCTAGCGATATTTGGTGCAGCTAAACCGTACCTTTCCATTTGAAAAAATATGGTTGAAAAATGGATTTTTCATTACGAAAGCCAATGTAAGAAAATATCTACGCGTTGTGCCTATTTCCGCGCGTCCTTAACGCTAAGAAAAGGCAGTGAACAAAATGGTAAAACTTTTAACATATTTAATACTAATGCACAACTTAATTTATTACCAGAGAACAGAATAATCCCCCCGAAGCTAATTAACGGACTATTTCACATAGTTTTTCAAGCATACCGCGTTTAGACTAGCCAAAATTTTCCCTGAAGCCTTGATAAACTGACTAAGATAGAAAGGCAGATATATATACAAATTTTAGTGTAATATCTCTAAAAGATGTGTAAATCAACACCTAGGGCGTATCAGGGAAATCAGCGAGCTGGCTTCTAAAGATAAATGAGTTCTACGGTTCGATCTACCCGCGATGCCGGACGAACATCAACAAAGACATGCCGAGCGACGGGCTTTCTTAGATTTCTCCCCCTGCCGTAGATCAAAAACTTAAGTCCCCCTGAAAAATGTAAAACATCAAAGGTACGGGAATATTATTATCGCCCTTGAGTTTGCTATCCGATGATTGGACAGATCAGCTCGCGTGTGAGAACTCAGGAAACCACCCCGATTGGAGCCGACAAAGAAAAGAGAGGGGTGATGTAGACTGTGATGTTGCATAGAGTAACAATGGCTCGGATTACCGACAAAAGCAGCAGAAGATGTTGTGTTGTTGGGGAAGGGGTGGAGGGGGATAGAATATAGACAAGATGAAGACATGAGAGAAGAAGAAAGAAAAGTGCTTAAAACAATTTTTGATAAAAAAGAAAAAGCAGATGATGCGAAGATAAGTAAAAGTAGGACGAAGATGATGACAGGAAATTAACTGCAATCAGGCACTAAGCAATGAAGAAGACAAAGAACTACGAGTAACGGGGAAAAATAAGTTTACGAACATAAGGACAGTAGCTTAGGAAGAAAAAGTAAGGAAAATTATTATGCCCATTATTGAAGAAAGGAAAAACATTATGACCATCAATGAAAGTAGGGACTAAGAATAAAATAACTATTATGACCATCAATAGAAGAAGGGGCAAGTAAAGATTATAATGACGATGGTAACAGTAATAATGATGAGGGTGGAAAGAAGGTTGAAGAAATGGCCATTAAGTTGTATCAGTACTGCATGCAGTGTGAGCAAACGTTAAGTCCCCTCCACATTACAGTATAAAACAAATTATGTGCCAAAATAGTTTGTCCGCGGGTCATGATTAACTTTGCCAAGATGAGGTGAGATGGTTTTGGCCTCGTTTTCAACCTAGACAACAATGTTCCTCGATTACAGTAGGGCCCATGTCCAAATTGAAAAAGACACATGGGCTGGTATATTGCCAAGATGAAGACATATATAATAACATACTTTGAATCGATATCTGTATTCAGGTCAGTTTAAATATTTTCATCCTTTAAGTATATCTCGAAATTAGGGGAACGGGCAGGGAGCGAAACAAAAGTTCACGACCTCAATGTTTATATAAATAAATCTCAGTAAGGAATTTTGTCTTCCAAAACATCCAATTCAAAACAACCAGCAGAAGTGGATAAAACGTCGAATTCAAAACGAACATCACAATCGCATGAAAACGTCAATTTCAAAACAGACATCAGGACGGATAAAAACGTCATATTGACAGCAGAAAACAGATACTGATGCATCTCATACCTGTCTCTTCGAGCATGCTCTCCACCACCACAGCTTTCATTAAAAAAGTGGAGGTCGCTCAATGAGGCGACAAATTCCGACGTCCTTGAGAAAACAAACGGAGATCTGAACTTCGCTCTTTCGCCAGTTTATTTAGTCGTGAAAGTTGGCGATGTTTATTTTGTGGTATTCCGCAAGGTGTGCTGTCACCAAGCGAAAGTTTTCATGGCCAGGTTTTGACAACCGCACACGCCAGAGAGGATATCAGTTAGGTTGTGATCGGTGTACGTTAGACTTGTGTTGAATTAGACATTCTGGAAAGTCAACCTTGGCGATTTTAGGACTCATGGTAAGGCATTCCTAATACTGTTACATAATTATTGACGTTATAAATTTACTTTTCCTGTATTTTGTACTGTAGACAATATCAACTCCAATTTTTTTTTAAATCTTTTTTTGTAAAGCAAGCCACATGCATAATTTTCTGATCTTATCTTTGAGGATGTAATCTCTGTCAAAAATATATATAGCCTACTGTTTTATGTAATTGGAAACAAACTAAACAAATATAACTTTTACCAGAACACAAGGTCTTTCATATTTGGAGATACGATTTAACACAACCGACCCACTCTGTGTCTAGGCGCCTCGCCAAAACTATACTTAAACCAAAAAAACAAAACAAAAAAACAACCCACTATTGCTCATAGATATTTTCTTCTTCAACATCCAGAGAAGATGCAATTTTCGCAGTTACAGCCTATGTCCTTGCTCATTTTTTTTTTCACTTGTTATCAGCTGACTGTATGTCGCCTAGGCGGTCGCCTAGAGCGAAAAGGTCCTTGGGGTGCATTCTAACAAAATGTAAATTGTGTTAGTGTTTAGAAAATTAGTATTTACCCGTATTTGCAGGCCTGTAAGACGCACATTTTTCCCCCAAAAATTTGTCTAAAACGGGGTGTGTCTTATGTACCGAGAGCTAAAATTTCAGGCGGAATTGTTATCAGCTGAAGTCTGCTAGTCTCTGTTTATATAAGTACTCTGCGAAATTCTCGCCCGTTTATCGTACAGTGATTGTTTTGTGAACTTGTACATGCTTTTTCCATTGTGACTTGCATGGGTTCTTGCTTGCCTCGCTACCACTAATGTGAAGGAGCATTCAAGTTAGGCATTGTTCAGTGCAGTCTATCTTGCTTGGCTACTGCAAAGCAGAGACCGTCCCATTTACATATATTTCAGTGAATGCAGCTGTGTCAAGAAAACTTTTTAACAATGCAACATATTTAAACTTAAAAAAATCTGAAACTTGTTTTTAACGAATTAAATCCGGAGACAGTTGTTAAATCACTTAAGAAATGTGGCATGAATAATACCTTTGACGGTACTGAGGATAATTTATTGTTTGAAGACACTGATGACTTGGTTTTCTGATACAGAAGAGATGTCAAAAGATGTATTACAAGCTCTGAAGATGAAGATTTTTCTGAATGTTGAGGATGAACTAAAATTTTAAGAATATATTATTAAAAAAGATTGATTAACAATATAATCCTCTCTGTGGTTTTTTATGATCCATTTTGTCGGCTCATCAATTTGATATTTAATCTAAAAGCTTCGAAAATAGCTAAGAGAAGGGTTAAGCTAAATGGATAACAAGTTTTGCACTAAAATATATACTTACAGAATTGTTGGTGGTCTAATTAATAATCATTTGTAGCCGGATCTCAATATTGTATTCGGCATATGAAGCAATTAGCTCAAATTCTTAGGGGCATCCTTATATTTTAAAAAATGTTCGGGGACCAGCGAAAAGAAATGAAATAATTTTTTTAGACTTATGTTGAGCGCCCTGAGGGTAGCCACGGTAACGCATCATTTAGTCTAGTGCATAAGAGAGCCACCTATCACGAGAAATAATTTCTAGAATAGTTATAGATCCCCAGTATGAGGTAGGACTTTATATCATGAATATATTCCTAAAACTGCTCCATTATACCGACCCAGCCACATGTAATAGGGTCCCCTTGTAATATTTCTGGGATCCTTTTGTAGGCCGATCTTACTGCTGAGACCACAATCAGTTTTTACATATGAATGAGGTTGACGATTCCTTTCAAGCACATACGGGCTCATATTCGTCAACCGTATTACGAATATGCCACAGGAGGCGAGTCAACGGTTTCCTTTACCTTATCTTGTCTTCAATTGCGTCTAACCTCAGAACCGCCGAAAGCACTCTAGGGGGCGACAATGATTATATACAATGCATGGTGAATTTCCAGCGTTATCATTATCTACCTGATTATGTAAGTACTAAACGAGTTATGATATAATAATTACTATTGTATTCCCAGCAGCAATCAAGTAGTATAGCGCCGATTAGTGCAAGCTTGGTTATGGTTACACGGTTGAGATTAGGGTTTAACTCTAACTTTTAACGTAGAATAACCCCAACCCTAACCCAAACTACAAGAGACACATATTATGATACTTTTTCGACGGCAACTAAAGGAAAATAACCCATTAACATATACATAAAAACAGCATTACAAATTTTCTAACTGTTTTCTACCAATGTATCAGGTTACAAACCCGTAGCAATAATTTGCCAGCGGTAGTATAATGCTGAACATGTGTACAGTATTTCGCCCCATTAATTTCTTTTTATTTTACGTCGCGAACTGGATTGTACGGTCGCACCCCTGGTACATTCCCGAACTTTGTGTATAGACACTGAATATTTTAGAATTGTATATTACTACCCCCAAATATTATTAATTTATTGTGTCAGGGAAATGTTTTTTCACAGTGACAGACCAGGCTATTTATAAATTCATCGCGGCTGTTTACGACACATTTTTGATGTATCAGAAGAGCGATTCGGGACAAAATTTTTTTTTGGTAATACACCTTTTAGGTTTTTTGCACATTTTAAATGCCACAACTAGATCACGCAAACATTTAAATGGCCCTTGTCCGTCCCAAATAATATAAGGAAGGTAGCATCCTCTAAAGATAATTTAGGCCTACGTTAAATATTTTAATCTGCTTGATGCAGATAAAGCTGAAAGTGAGTAAAATTACATAACAGGCGACTTAAAAAATTGGATCAAAGGATTTTTTAAAAAACCATGAAAACTGGCTAAAGAACAAAAAAATGTCCACATATCTGGAAGGACTAATATATGCAGATCATTTAAAAGTTTATTACAACTATGGCGCTCAATTTTTGACATCATATTGAAAGAAGGACGAAAAAATTATATAATTCAAAATGTAAAGGTGTAAAATGGGTTCGACGAAAGGAACAACGCAGGCAAAAAAAAAAAAACAGCTGGGGACGCTGAAATTCAATAAACCTCAAGTGGTCACAAAATTCTCATTTTGTAGTCAAGGGCATAAAAAAAAACCCTAGAAAATCGGAACGGAAGCAACTAAAAAAAAGATATCAAAACTTCTGATAATTAATAAGTCCATTTGATAATATCAACAACTTAATTTCGAAAAATAAAGGAAAAAAGAAGTTGGTTTGAGAACGTAAAATCGTTGACCGGCAAGTCGGAAACTATGGTTGCGAACCCAAGAAAGCATAATTATAAAATATCCACGCCACTTAACTTACTTACTTAAGTCGTTTTCCCCTTCTACCTGTGAGGTTAAGAGGTTTTGGAAGAGAAGAGCGCCAGACCATTCTAACAGCATGTCAATTCAATACTTGCCTGGATTCCATTCAAGTCCTCGATCCCTTCAAAGATTGTCCCTAATGATTGTCCTCCCAGCCGACTCTTGGGTCGTCCTGGAAGGTCCCGGGATCCCCTGGCTCTTTGACAAAACCCATGCTTTGTCGTGGCAACCCCCCCCCTCTCCCACTCTGCAAAAAGAAAAGAAAAATAAAAAAAAAAGAAAAAAAAAAAAAAAAAAAAAACAAAACCCTAAAAAAAAAAAAAAAAAAAACTAAAAAAATCGTCTGGTTGCGGACAAAAAAATAAACCACACCACCCCGCCAAACAAGACCACCCACCTCAGAAACAAAAAAACAAAAAAACCAAAAATATAATACCCGAGGGCAACACCCAAAACCGCCAACACCCGCATCCCACATTTTAAAACCCTTAAAAACAAAACAGGCGACCCCCACACATCCCCCCCCGCCACCCACCAACGATACTTCCTTGCCCTCCATATGACCCATCTCCAAAAAAAAACCACACAAAACCTCCTACATTATCTACCCCCCCCACCACCCCCCCCACACCCACACCCCCCCCCCCCCCCCCCCCCCCCCCCCCCCCCCCCCCCCCACCCCCCCCCCCCTCCCCCCCCCCCCCACCCACCCACCCCCCCCCCCCCCCACCCACACCCCCCCCCCCCCACACACACCCCCCCCCCACCCCACACACCCCCCCCCCCCACCCCCCCCCCCCCCCCCACCCCCCCCCCCACCCCCACCCCTACCCCCACCACAAAACTCCCCCCCCCCCCTCCCCCACATCCTCCCCCCCCCCCCCCTAACCCCCCCACCCCTCCCCCCCCCCACCCCCCCCCCCCCCCCCCCCCCCACCCCCACCACCCACCAGACCCCCCTACTCCCCCACCCCCACCCCCCCCCCCCAAATTCCCAACACCCCCCCCCCCTCCCCCCATCCCCCAACATCCTCCCCCTTATCACCCCCACACCCACCCTTCCACACAGAACACTCCCCCCCCCCCCCCACCCCCACCCCCCACCCTAACCCCCCCATCCACCCCACCCTCCCCCCCCCAAACCCCCCAACAAGAACCCCCCCCCCCCCCCTCCCCCCCCCCCCCACCCACCACCCCCCCCACCCCCCAGCCCCCCCCCCTCCCCCCCCCCCCCCCCCAACCCCCCCCCCCCCCATCCACATCCCCAATCCCCCACCCTACCCCCCCCCCCCCCCGCCCCCCCCCCCCCCCCCCCCCCCCCCCCCCCCCCCCCCCCCTCCCCACCCACCCCCCCCCCCCCCCTCCCCCCCCCCCCCCCTCCCCCCCCCCCCCACCCCCCCCCCACCCCCCCCAACCCCCCCACAAACCCATG